>OX421971.1:2436486-2751841 GCA_949128135.1 Parasteatoda lunata
AGTGAGTACGAATTGCAGCAATATCATTTGAAGATTTCAATCACAAGTGTCATATTATTCAGAAGAATAAATTTATGACGAATCCTAAAGAGGTGTCTGCAAACGGGTTCAGTATAATCTCAAAAGTGGAAAAGCTTCCTAACAGATGCTTATGATTTTCTAAAAATGGTGATAGAATCGAAAAATAAAAATTTATCTTTCCGCCGAGAATTTTTATTTCTGCGTTGCAGCAAATCCAAAAGAAAAAAAAAATAAATAAAAAAAAATAAAAGAGCAGGGAGAGGAAATCCTATTTCGAAGGCTTTACAACTAAAACGAAACATTTCATTCTTACCGAAATATGATTGATAAATTCATTATTTAAATCACATTTTTCAGCTTTTGCACATAAAAGGGGGGATGAAGAACGTGTAAAGAACATTTATTCATATTTTGTGTAATGACTGTCACGGCAGCTGTCTCGAACTTTGTAAATTAATCTGAAAGAATTCTTAAATGATCAAAATTAAGGATTTTCGTTGAATTTAAATATTGAGAATAACTTTAAATAAAAGGGATAGAGGTTATTTTTAATTTTATCTTTAAACAAAATGTTGTGGGTACATCGATTTATTTTGTCACGAATCAAAACTGCTTTATTTAGCCTATCGAAATAATATCTGTTACGAATCATTTCAAACCGCTTGCAGCTAAAGTAATAAGTATATTTTGGGGGTAAGGTATCGATTGAAGGTATTGTGACTATAGAAATATCTTATGCGCAATATAGCTCCTACAAATAAAAATGCATCCAAATTATTATCTTCATGATACATTCATTTGTCTAAAGTATCAAAATATGCATTGCGCAATTATTTAACCCCTTCAAGACTGACAAACACTACTTCCTCAGGTCCGCATATTCCGAAAGTATGCGTACTCAAGATTGTGTATGCGTACTCAAGATTGTGGATGCGTACTCAAGATTGTGGATGCGTACTCGCAGCGAGATCGCATCAGTGACAGCTTGAGAAATTTTACTATAAGCGATTCGGTTTTTGAAATGTTTTAAAATTAACATAAGTCATCATTTCTAATTTATAGCTCTATTTAAACAAAAAAAAAAGTTTATTGCGCACGTTTAAATATTTAATTATTTTATTGTCGCTGTATCAGATTAAGGCTCCTATACTATCAGGGTCTAATTCAGGGGCTCTATATCACATACATTCAATAAAGAACATGATGTGGTAGTACGTGTGGTCCACGTCACCCAATTTATACTTTTATAGTTGCCTGATACCTTTTCTCTTTCAATTCCTACTATTAGTTCACACACTCCTTATATATATATTTATATATTTTGTTCAGATTTTCAATCGTTCATAAAATACTTTTTAATCATCCATTCAAATTCAAAATAATTTGTTTTAAACTTGTAGTGGATGACACTTAATGCTAATACAATTTTTTCCAATATTAGGTCACTCATTAAATTTAATTCATTCATTTTAGTTTTAAATGGGAGAAATTTTTTTTAATTATTTCATAAAAAGTAACTAAAATAAAAGTAACTAAAAAAGTAAAAGTAATATTTTTTGTTGTTGACCTAAGTAAGAATTGACTAAATATTACTTGTTTTTCGTAATAAATTGCCTTGAATTACTTGAGTCTTACTAAACGCTGGCAAATTGCAGATGCGCAAGTAAGAGCAAAAAAGAAAGCTATTTTATTTATACAGCTCATTATTTTGTTTTCGATACTCGCGATACACGGATTTTTCTTCCTCATTTTTGTCGTTTTTAATCGACGAAGCATTTAATAACGTAAGTCGTTTTTCATAACGTATTCACAGTCCATATTATTAGACGCAAATTATAACTGACACTTGATAGTTACAATTATATCTATCAGGGGTGATACTATACAGCTGTATAGTTTTTACTCCTGCTTGCAGTTGTTTCTGTATCGATGGGTTAACATTGCAATACGATAAAGTACAAACAATAAATACAAATAAGAAGTATACAAAAAATCTCCTTAATAAAACCCATTACATGTATGTTTAACTATAAAAGCATTGCCCGTAAACTCGTGTGAAACATTATTTAAAAAACTACAGTGCGTTTAATAGTTTGATCTAATTATTATAATATGCTAATATAATGCTTGATATAATAAATATTATATATTTATATAATATATCGTCTCATTTATCCTATAGTCAAATTTATACCATATATCGTCTCATTTAACCAATTGGTACCCGAACGTAAGCAAGTGCAAACAGTCGCATAAAAACAATACTGCAGCTGTATAGCATATCACCTGAGTAATTAAGATTTTACATAGAATCTTAGAGTGTGTCTAATCATTTGGCCAGTGACTGTATATTTACAATGTATCACAGTATTAATTCAGAATAAATTATTTAAAAACAATTATTCAAAAGTCGGTATTCATCAGATGTTGTGAAAAAGCCTTGTTTGTGCTTTTAATTGAATCTAAAATTGCGTTTAAGTACTCATTCATTGCATTCATGTAGATGTGTGTCATTACTGTTAGACATTAATGCCACAAAAGGTCTTCCCCTATTAGCCTCTTTAGGACGAATGTCCACAACTGTCCGTTAAACTGATGCATTTTGGGGAAAGTGTTTGTCTAGCTTCATTAAGGTAACAAGTAAGCAGGATCAAACCTATTCAACACTTTGTCACACTCATTTTCCCGAATGAAAATAGCTATGAATGTCAGGGATGATCCTAATCTAAAAATTGATCCTTTTTTTTATAAACATATTTCGCGCAGAGTAACTTTCCTTAATATGTGGATCAAATTTATAGGGAGATCCGTTTTGGTGGATAAAATTTAATGTATCTTAGAATCATCTAATTACTTTCGGCGTGTTCTTATTGTACGAAATAGTATAACGTGGCACGATTCTTAATAAACAAAAATAAATAAATAAATAAAACAATAAAGATTTAACTTTTTTATTAAATTATTACTATTGCTTATAAAAAATATTTAAAAAAAAAACAAAACAAAATCAACAAAAAAGGTTGTGATCGCCTTATGACGATCACTGGCTACCCATGGGTCAAATGCTTTTTCTTTCTGGGTTGACTCCGTTAAACATTCAAATCATGGGTCGCGTAAAAACAATGAAGCTGTGTAGTATAACCTGATAATTAAGATTTTACATAAAATCTTATAGTGCGTCTAATAATTTTGCCAGTGACTGTAAATAATATTATTTAAGTGGAAAGGATACGCTTTTCTTGAACTGTTAAACAATATGGGACATGTGAGGTCAAAAATAAAATTTGTGCGAAAGAGAATCGTTAAAATTTGTTAAGCAAATTCTTCCAAGATTTCGGCGGAGTTGGTTTTCTGAATGCCAACAAAACAAAACAAAACAAAACAAAAAAGGTCTTGGAGAAAAGGTAAAAATAGAGCGCTGCATGTATCATTGATGAAATCCGATTATGCGAGAAGCAGTAGGCGAGAAAAAGTCAATGAATTCATGATAGAATTTTTCATTTTTCTTTTTTCAAATTGCTTTTTCTTTTCGTTTTGGGGCAGCGGTTTTTTATCCTAATTTTACTCCTGAAAATCGAAAGAATAACAAATCACGAAAAAGCGACGGATAAAAAATGAAACTTCTTATAACTAAAAGAATGCTTGCGGTAGTTTGTGGATATATATATGTATATATATATATATATATATATATATATATATATATATATATATATATATATATATATATATTTATATATATATATATACACATACACACACACACACACACACACACACACACACACACACACACACACACACACACACACACACATATATATATATATATATATATATTTGTTTTTTTCCTGCTGTTGTTGCATATTTTATGTCCTGTCATCAAAAAAACTTTGTTACAATTTATGGATATGACTATAAAAACCTAATAAGTTCATATTCTATTTTCTTAATAAGCATTTTTTTAAAAATTTGTACCTACAGTCCCTTGGCCATATTATTAGACGCACTCTAAGATTCTATGTAAATTCTTAATTATCAGGTGATACTCTATACAGCTTTATTGTTTTTGCTTGGATGAAACTATTTGTTTACGCCTCTGTGTCAATGGGTTAACAATGTAATGTAATTCGTGAAAAATAAATACAAATAGGAAGTATATAAAAAAATCTCCTGAATAAAAACCCATTACATGTATGTTTAAATATAAAAGTATAACATACAAACTCGTGCCAATCATGTCATTATTAAAAAACTACAATTTTGTCTAATAATGTGATCTAATTATTATAATATACTAATATAATACCTGATGCAGTAAATATATTCAATATTTATATAATATATCCTCTCATTTATTTGTATTATATATCGTCTCATTTAACCCATTGTTACACTAACGTAAACAAGTGCAAACAGTCACATAAAAAGAATAAAGCTGTATCACCTGATAATTAAGATTTTACATAGAGTGCGTCTAAGCAATATTGCCAGGGAATGAGCGATGAATGCCTTAAAAATAATGAAATGTCGTAGAATTAACTGAAATTTTGTGTCTCAAAACTCACACTAGATTTCACATCATTTGTGTAATGTTGCCAATGAAAAGAAGAAAAAAAAACAAGATCTAGCAGTTAAGGATTATGAAAAATGAAAGAAAGACCCAACGCGTTTGCATTATTGTGAACGAGCTAGAATGATCTGGTCGTGTGTACAGTAACTAAGCATTCCTGTCGATCACGAGGTAAAACTATTTAAAGTAGAGAGATTCAGAACAAGACTTTAAAAAGAGCTTCTAGTCATTCTGTCATGCGGTTTACGTGTAAAACCTTCTAACCCTAAAATGAGATCTGTGACGCTCTATTCTACTCACATTTTTATAAAGGGTGGAGGGTTCTCTAATTATTATACAGTCAGACCCCGCTTGAGTGAACCTTCAAGGGATCGAAATTTCGATTCACTCTTTACAATGTTAGTATACAAGCATTATATTTGTATATTATAATAATCAGGTGATACTACACAGTTTTATTGTTTTTACGCGACAGAAACCGGTTTGTACTTGTTTACGTTGGTGTATAAATTGGTGAAATTAGACGATATAGAATATAAATTCGACAATTGGATTAATGAGACGATATAAAATATTTATTATATCAGGTATTACAACAGTATATTACAATAATTAGACCCAATTAATAGACGCACTGTAGTGTTTTAATAATGACATGATTTGCACGCGTTTATGGGCAATATTTTTAAAGTTTAACATACATGTCATGGGTTTTTATTCAGGAGATTTTTCATATACTTCCTATTTGTATTTATTTTTAATGTTACAATGCTCACCCATTGATACAGTAGCATAAACAAATACAAACCGATTTCATCCGAGTAAAATAATATGGGCAGGGACTGTAAAATGCCCACTTTTTTTTACCCACCCCCCACATATTCGGTATTTTTTTCCAGGTATAAGATATGATAGAGAAAATTTTAAAATAAATGGTCAATGCACTTTCCTCGAAGAAGTAAAGCTTATATCAACGAAATAAGCTTAATTTCCCATTCTATCACGAAAAGAGCATTTGTTCCTTTTCAAAAAAAGAACTGGGAATGAAAAAGTGAAGAACGGGTCCTTTTGAGATCTTTTACCATTCTTTAAAACCAACTTTTTTTTCTGTAAAAACATTTCATCCACAAAGTGACAATTTCTGCAAGCCTTTTCGGGAAATATAACATCTCTCCGCACGAGAGAAACATAAGTCGCAGGTCATTTTGTTAGCTTCTTGACACACACACATATATATATATATATATCTTGTAGGAAAGGGTAACCAAGGCAACTGTCTCCATAGCAACAAGTGGAAGAGAGCACAGTCGATTGAAATCCCTATTTATTCATTCATCCACGTTCCCCCTATCCGCCTCACTGCAAATGGTCAACGCCAAAAACACACTTTTTATGTGTCGGTGTTTCCCCACACAGAATAACATTTAAGTTCCCCAACTGGTGATGTTCAATCGTGGGAGGGATTTCCAACACTCGGTCGATCATGTGACCGCAATTTCATGGATGACACGGGTGGAAAATTTTTAAAATAGGCTATTCCATGTAACGGAATCTGACAAAGTTTTTCTACAACCATCCAAGTTATAAAAAATGACAAACGAATATAAAATATATAATATTTTATATTAGCTTATCTTAATTGTTTTAATCCCTGGGAATTCAACTAAATAAAAATATCCTAAATTGGTATTGTTATAATTGATAGTGTAACCATTGTATCATTTATGGTATTTAAAGTCGTGTGTAAAATGCTAAAAATTGGATATTCCATGTGACAGAAATAAGTTAGAGAACAGCAAAAAATTATATTTTTCTGGAAGTATATTTTTATTTAAGAATGGTTGCAATTGCAAGGATTTCAAACGAAATAAAATTGTACTAAACTGAAATTGTTGTAACGTTTTAGGTGTTGTAAGGATTTTTCTTCTTCTTCTAAGCTTGTTAGTTAATCAAGTTTAGATGAAATAAAACTTTTTTCTCATGAAACCTGCATGAGCTGAAATAATTCACATTAATTGTTCAAACATTTCAAAAAATTGCAGTTTTAATACTAAGTTAAAATTTTTTTTGAATAGTGTACGTAGCAAATTTTATAAGATAAAGTACGCTCGCGCTAGTTGAACCTGTTGCACATACCATGGACGGGTAGAGACAAGCATGCACTATTTTGTTCGGACTAACAAGAACAAATTATTTAATACTCAAGCGAATAGGAGAGTGCTTTGGAAATACTTCATGTGTTGAATAGTGTGGTGTCAACTGCCGGTCATGATATGTATACGCAGTTGCAAAGAAGTAGCTTTCTGGAGGTGGTTCTTAGTGGGTGCCGTATGAGCAGTTCATAAACAGTTTTTTCTAGAAGTTTGATTACCATTTTATTTATGGACTGTTTCGATTAAATATGGTAAAATAACCATTCAATAAATTGTTAATTAACCATTTTTTCCTAAAAATTTCTAACAGTGCAGTGGGGAAGATTGGTGGTATGAACTGCACATAAAACGTATGTCCACAAAAACTATAAAAATACTTCCGATCTATATTTATTTTTAACGTATTGCATTACAATGTTAACCCATTGATACACGAACGTAAGCAAGTGCAAACAGTCATTTAAAAACAATAATGCTGTACAGTATCCACCTGATAATTAAGATTTTACACAGAATCTTTTAGTGCATCTAATAATTTGGCCAGGAACTGTATGTAGATTATCTAGGTAAAATGCAGATTATTCCCTAGGTAATTTGAAAAATAAGACTATTTATTTGGCACTTAAATGGATCATCCTAGATAATCTGCACTTTACCTAGATAATTTGTAGAATGATTGATTCAACTTTAAGGATTCACGAATTAGTTACTAAATTGAAACTGTTTGTTAACAGTTTAAAGTTAAAAAAAATATGTGCATATTTTTATTTAAACTAAATACAATTATTTTAAAAATTAAATGATAAAAATTATCCGCATTTTGTATAAAAATTTTTTTTCGCTGAATATATATATATAAAAAAAAGAGTTAAGTAAAAATTTCCAAAGCGTGATTAGAAATTTAATTCAAATGACTTATTCACACGACCTATAGGTGCTTCCCCCCCCCCCCTAATCTTTTTTAATCTTTTAAAATATTTACTTACTTTCTTTTCCCTGCATTTACTTTTTATATTCAAATGTAATATTATTGGAGTGACAATTTACTTTCTTCACTTATTTGATATTCAATTTCGTTCCTTTTTATTTAATCCCGAGGCGATTGCTCTGTTATGCGTTCGTAATCATTTCTGAATCAAGAGAAAAATGCTTTCTTTCTTTCTTCAAATGCGTGGAAATAAATTTTTTCAACTGTAATTTTCAGTACCGAGATTTTATTTTATTCTGTACTATTTGCCTTTACATCTCTCGATTTCCATTATATATATATATATATATATATATATATATATATATATATATATATATATATATATATATATATATATATATGTATGTATGTATGTATATATAGCACAAAAGGGATAAAAAGAAAAGGTAGAATTTTAGAAAAATATACTGCTCAGTATATAGAACTCATAAAATAAGTTAAAAACATCTATAAAACATGGAAAATAATAAAGATCAATGAAAAGGGAAGCAGAAAAGTTATTAAAATAAAATATTTTTGAAAAAATATATATTTTTTAAATATTTCATTGATTGAAACAAAATCGTTTTCCAAATAATAAACAAAATGAAAAAGAAATACAATCGAATTTAAATGGTCGTTCAAAATATATGTTTTTAGGCTGAAAACATAAATAAAAAAAATTATTAGTCTATAGATGGAGTGAGAAGGAAAAGCATAAAAGACTGGTTGGAAGTTGTCTTATGACTAGAGTCAAGACTTCATTAAAGAATCTCTCCCCCCTGGAGAATCATCATTTTATTTATGTATACTTTCCTAACAGCTGAAATAAATAGTTTCTTTTGGATCCAATCTTTTTGTTAAGAGAATCAATCTGAATAAGATTATTAAATTATACACTATTCATGCACTTAATAGGCTCTGTTAGTTAGGTACGGGACGCATGCAAATTAATTAATGTTTTATTAAAAATATTATAAAAAATAAAATATTTATGGCAGTAATATCTTTGTAAAAATAGAATAGATTAATTATTTTCTTTCTTGTTTTATTATTTTTATTTTTTTTTTCTACTTTAAATGTATAGACTATTTAACAAATTGCAATGTCTGATTGTCCAGACGATGACGGAAAACCGTTTTCTTAAGTTGAATTAAAAATACATCTTCTATTTTTAGGTTATATCATTTTTTATTATGGCTACAGTGGACTCTTAATAGGTTTTTCCCAAAAAAGAATGTTACATCGCTGTAACTGGCAGGGATATTTAATACTTAGATAGAGAACATAAAAAAATAATTTGATACATAATTTATAGTATAACATGAAAAATTAAAAATTTTTAAAAAAAATATTCGATTTATTTTGAAATTTAAATAAATTCCTTGCGCTAAATTTTTCCTTACATTCAAAGATTATTTGTTAATTTCAACTCATTTTTACATTTCTCTTCAAATTTCAGGGAAAAAATTTAAACATTTAACTACTAATTTCCATACAGAGTAAAAAAAGCAAGTTTTGACGAAAAACACAACATGAAAATTGTCCTTCAATGAGAACATTGGAATAACTATAAAATATGTTTTGAAAGTTTTTTTATTGACCTTCTAGAGAGAGTGTCAAAAAACTTTCATGAGATCAAAATGATAGCGCATGAAACAATTTCCAGATCAATGCAAAATTTTTGTTTTAAGAAAAACAAGTTTTGTAATAAAATAACAGTAATAGTGCCAAATGTTTCACAAATTCTTATGGTTTTCATAATTAATATGCTTTTTCTATCAGAAGTAACTAATTACATATCAATTTAGCAAATTATGGTAGTTGATATCAGTTGGATGAAAATACGGTATTACAATAAAAAGAATCAGAAAAATTGCTATAAAATATACAATTATTTTATTTTTCATAAATTTGCTCATTGAAGTGATGAATATAATATATCGTCTAATTTATCCTATCGTCAAATTTATATTATATATCGTCTATTTTAACCTATTAATAGAGAAGCGTAAACAAGTGCAAACCGGTTTCAGTCTCGTATAAACAATAAAGCTGTATATAGGTATCACTGATAATTAAGATTTTACATAGAATCTTAGAGTGCGTCAAATAATTAGGCCAGGGACGTGTATTTACTAAAAGGAAGTATAATCTTTAAATGTGATACATGAAAGCATCGAAATTTGCTTCATTTTAATTTAAGTATTCAGAAAGAAATAGTTTTTCCCTTCTTTTAAGTATTTTTGAAGCATTATTTTAAAGAGATATTGATTCAATTTAGCATCGAAATTTGTATGCAATTTTATTTGTAATACGTTGTTTCTTAATTGAAAATCATTTTTTTTTCCAGCAAAATCATTACAACAAATTTAACAATGCGCTTTTATTAGACAACTCATTTTTTTGGAAAAAATAAAAGAATGAGAACTTTCATTGTAAAAATGCTTAAAAAAGCCTAATTATTTTCTTGATGAAAAAGACACATTCAAATATCCTCTTAAAGTATAATTAAGAAAAACATAAACAACTTTAGAAATAAAAAATGGCTGCTGTCTAATTTGTTTTGGAAAAGAATACTTTATTCTCTTGGACATCTTTAACTGATAATCCTAAACAGCTCGGTACACAATTTCGCGGACATATTTAAATGCAGCTCAGACACATTATGTGTACATTCTTTTGATGACAAAATAGACATTGAACAGCCAATCGAGATCAAAACTAACATTTTTGGATGGATACAATGGTGTTTGAAGGAGATTGTAAGTTGCATCATACACCCGTTTAGGATTCAATAGTTCATACATGAAACATGACTTGAAAGCTAGCCTTTTCCCCCCAATTTTACATAAACAGCGAATGAATCATTTATAGTGTGAGAAATACAGTCTACTGTCTTGTACAAGTCATTAGGTACGTTGACAATGGATCCTTTTATTCCTAACTAGTAATCAAAACCCTGTTAATACCCAGTTCTCGTATTTGCATGAAAGGGTTTCGGAGAGTCACCCTTCGCTCTTCGGTAGGGTTCAATTCTCTCAACCACTTTGGTACTTTTGTGAGGGACGGGCTTCATGCTTGCGTTTGCGAATAGAATCCTTTCATTTTTGTGTGTACGTTTATGGTATTCCTGTCTACGTTCCTTGGCTTTGGCTTTTTCTGAATCGGTAAGTTTAGGCTTTGGTATAGTTTTTTTACTTATTTCAACTCTAACCTTTGGGGCAGTGTCAATCAGTTTGGGTCCCTCTTTATTTTGTGATATTCACGTGAATAAGTATTGAAAACTATCCAGTTTGAACTTTAGGTTAAAATTTCTGATTCTTAATTAAAGTATCGTTCAAATGATGAAATTCTCTTTTATTCAAGAAGCATATTTATGGGATCTCCCCTATCACAAAAATAAACTCATCCACTTAATGCATAACCAGATTAAAAGTAAAAAAAAAAGAATTCTAAAAAAAAATAATCAAACAACAGTGGTCGCCGTAGCAACGCATGCGCATTGTTTATTATTACTCTTGATTATTGTAGTTGAAAAGCGTGTGGACGCCATGAAATCCAAACCAAGATCCGTTTTTCCAATAAGTTAAAATAAGTTTTTAGAAAATAAAATAAAAAAGTCAAGTATTGAAACTATTACTTTTATTTTAAAAATTTATCAGTTCTAACGCGAACAAAAATAAATCTAACGTGTTTTATAACTTGATATAAATGAATTTGTTAAATTCATATCAGTTCCTGATAAAACATTTATTGATATATAACCATGAAAAATTACATTTTTCACTAGATATCAAATTCCTTTCGAATTCCTCAAATTAAGAAAAGAAATTTCAGGCAAACATCAGTTTAAATAATTCTATCTTCCAGGCATTCAGGTTTTTTTTCTTGCTTACCTTGCTCGGTTAAGAAAATTTATTCTATAAATAATTTTTTAATTTATAGAAATAAGAGAGCTTGTTTTGTCAGGATAAAAAAGGTAAATATTAGAATCCAATATAAAAATAGATTTCTTATTTTGAGAGTATAATTTGCTTTTACGGAAATGAGCGTTGCACAAAATATTTTTGAACAATAAGTTCTAAAAATTAAGAAAGGCGTGGAAAAAAATTAAAAATAATGACACATTTTTCTTTTAAGCGATTATATTTTTGTCATATGTCTATTAAAGGACTAGACTAGTCTGGAAATTAGAAAACTTAACTAATGTTTTCTTATCAAATATTTCGAAACGCTCTACGTTAAAGATAGTATTCCAAGTAAAATAATAACTCTTAATTTGGTTTTATTTTTGACATAAATATATTTGTAAAGTTTTTACAGAAGGACGAAGTTAGCCACGGAAATAAAGAAAGGCATACAAAGATTTACATATATATAAAGTATAAATACAAATATTTAATATAAAAGGTATTTAAGGCATATATAAGTCTTTTCAAAATGTTTTTAAAACAAAAATATGAATAAATTTTTGCATGGGCCGTTAGTTCATATGCGAAAATTTGATTTAAAAAAAAAAAAAAAAACATAACAACGTTCATTATTTTGATTCGGAGTCTTGTTTGTTTTTTTAACATTATTTTCCAGTTCCTATAATGAAAATAATTATTTTTTATTTCGTTTATTTGAAAGAAATGAGACATGTTTAGAAAATATGAGTCGAGTTTATTCAAAGGCAAAAAAATTTAATAACAAAAAATATTCCAACCGTAAGAGTTTCGTCTCAACGAAGCCTTTTTCAAAATATACTACCAGAATATGGCAATCAGAATACGGTAACCGTGGGTTTGGCTGTACGAGAACACTCTATAACTTTAACGCGCTTTAAAGCGTCATAAGTTTGGCAAAATTAACAACAAAATATGGATTTATAATTAGTGATAAAATTTGATAATTTTATCATGATATCTTAAAGCGTAGAATAAAAACTAATTACACTCATGTCCATAAATTAAGGATAATTCAGAATCACACGGAAATCAAACTCTGAAATTAAAATTTCACCTGTAGAATTATCACACACATTCTGAAGAAGAATATGCAAATTACAGGAAACCACTAGTTGACGCTGGTAGTACGTCACAATAACGAGAGTGTAAGAAAGGGGTATATAAGGAATGGTGGCAAAGAAGTAAAATTGTTCACAAGCGCTTTATAAGCGAAATAACCGCATAGTTATGGCCCAAAGGAAGCATTTGGATGATTTTTTACGTGGAAGAATCATCGGACGTTTGGAATATGGACGTACCCAGCAGGAAGTATCCGAGGAACTTGTAATCGCCTAGAGTGTAATCTCCAGGCTTTGGCAACGATTCCAAGATGATGGTAATGTGAGTAGACGTTACAGCACAGGTCGCCCCCGAGTTACAACACCGAATGAAGACCGGTATTTGGCAGTTACTGCCAAAAGAAACAGACGGAACACAGCATCAGACCTGTCTCGTCAGCTCTCTTCAGCTACCGGTACGACAGTTTCAAGGCAGACCGTGTACAGACGCTTAGGGCACATTGGTCTATATGCTCGTAGGCCTGTCAGATGTGTTCCACTTACCGCAACTCACTGTCGCCTGCGATTAGCCTGGAGTAGAGAGCATGCATTGTGGACACCGCAACAGTGGTCTTGTGTGATGTTTTCCGACGAGTCCAGGTTTAGTTTGCAGTCTGATTCTCGCCGGACTTTCATATGGAGAGCACCAGGTACCCGTTACCACCAAGACAACACCATTGAACGACACCGTTACGGTGGTGCAGGATGGCTCGTTTGGGGAGGAATTATTCTTGGTTCCAGAACTGACCTGCATGTTCAGAGTGTAACGATGACAGGCCACATCTATAGGGATGTCATTCTGGAACAACATGTACGTTTGTTTCGGGGCGCCATGGGTGCTGAATTTCTGTTTATGGACGACAACGCCCGTCCTCATCGTGCAAACATTGTAGACGAATGCCTTCAATCGGAGGATATCACCCGTAGGGATTGGCCAGCATACTCACCGGACTTGAATCCAATAGAGCATGTGGGGGATATGCTTGGCGAACGAATTGCAGCCCGTCAACCCCCTCCCACTTGTCTACCGGAATTTCGGAGGGCATTGCTTGATGAGTGGTGTAATATTCCCCAAGATCAGATTGGTAATTTGATACTCAGCATGCCTAGGCGTTGTACGGCCTGTCTTGAATTGTCCGGGAGACATACTCCGTATTAACCATCATACTAACCATGTTGTACTGTTTTTTGTAAATATGTTCTTTTTTTAAATTTGCTCCAGGGAGTAAAAATCGCAATTTTATTTAATTATGTCAAACATTTAGCATCTTTTTTGCTCTTTACCTTTTGTTTAATAAATAGACTTTACAAATAAGTCATTTTGTCAATTTGTTTGGCTTCTGTCTCTTTCTGTGCCTGAACTTCATTATCCTTAATTTATGGACATGAGTGTATTTGGCTACATTTACTTTTAAATTTTGTATTTTTTGACTGAATGGGTTATTAAAAGAAACATTATTTTGAAAACATGAATTTCCGGTCAAGAGTTTACCATATAAACGGAGAAATTACCAAATGAAAGGTTTAAACACCATATGTTTTGATTTTTATGATCAGAATTATTTTTATTAACGGAATTATTTTTTTTAAACCAGAAATGTCCTTACCATCCAGTACGATAATTGTTTTATTGGTGGTATAAATTTGCCGATGATCATCTACAAGGTTAATAGTGTAGGCTGAAAAATGATGACTGTTTTGCTCTTCTCTGTATTGATACCAGAAAAAAAACAAAAAAAGACCACAAAAAAATGTGATTATTGCAAAGATATCACAGGTTGCCCATTGGCAAAATAGTTTTTGTCTAATTTTTCTTGGAAAAGCTACTTTATTGCGTTTTCATCTTGGACATCTTTAACTCTTAATCCTGAACTGCTCGGTACACAATTTTGCAGACATATATAAATGCAGCTTTAATTCTTTTGATGACTGAATAGACATTGAATCGAGATCAATATTAACATTTTCGGATGGGTATAGTGGTGTTTGTAAGCTGCATCATTCAGCCGTTTCAGATCCGCAAGTTCATACATGAAATATGATTTCAAAGGTAGGCTTCTTTTAAAATTTTACATGAATAGTAAAAGAATCATTTATAGTGCGTGGAAGACAGTCTACAGTCTTGTGCAAGTCATTGGGTACGTTTATAATGGATCCTTTTATCCCTAAACCCAGTCCTCGAATTTGCATGAATGGGATTCGGAGAGTCACCATTTACTCTTCGGTAGGGTTCAATTCTCTCAACCGCTTTGGTACTTTTGTGAGGGACGGACTTCATGCTTGCGTTTGCGAATGGAATCCTTTCATTTTTCCGTTTTTGTGAAACGTTTAAGGTATTCCCGTCTACGTTCTTTGACTTTTTCTGCCTCGGTAAGTTTAGGCGTTGTCATCGTTTTTTTTTTTTCTTGCATCCACACTAACTTTTGGGAACGTGTCCACCAGTTTGGGTCCCTCTTTATTTTGTGATATTCACCTGAATTAGTAATGAAAACGATCCAGTTTGAACTGTAGGTGTTAGAATTTCTGATTCTTAATGAAAAACAAAAGAAAAGATATCGTTCAAATGATGAAATTCACAACTCAAGAAGCATTATTTAATAGGATCTCTCATATCTCAGAAATAAACTCACTCACTTAAT
Source organism: Parasteatoda lunata (assembly GCA_949128135.1). NCBI lineage: Eukaryota > Metazoa > Arthropoda > Arachnida > Araneae > Theridiidae > Parasteatoda > Parasteatoda lunata. The sequence continues at coordinate 2,451,893 of OX421971.1, forward strand.
GCATAACAAAACTAAAAGTGAAAATAAAGAATTCTAAAAAAATAATCAAACAGCAGAGGTCGCCATAGCAACGCACTGTTTACTATTACTCTTGATTATTGTAGTTGAAAAGTGAGGCTGCCATCCAATCCAAACCAAGACCCATTTTACCAATGAGTAATAAAAATGTCTTCGATTTGATTTTCTTCGTGCAATATTCCTTACACAACAGAAAATATTTCTTCCGTCGCAAGAGTGGAAGAGTAGTTTCTCGCTAAAAACAAAATTTTTTGTATCTTTACTATTAGCATTTTAACAGAATAGCGTGCGTGGAGAGAGTATACGCTTGGTGGCGTTGACCTCACGGATAGAACCTGTAAATTTTATACTGAAATACTCTGCACTAAGTTACATTTTAGGAACACGTAAATTAATAAATATAATTAGACACCTCTGGATATTTTTAAGAGTCACTAAAAATGAACAAAATGACAGCATAAAATTCATAAACAACATTTCTCTGGGAATTTCGTCTATAGATTAAAAGGTCGAGAGAAAATTCTATTTGGATCAAAAATGGGAGAACATTTTTGCTCCAGGGTAATTGATTTACGTCTCCCAGAGGTTTCTAATTCAATCAGGGGTGGGGAGGGGGATGAATCTCTGGCCAAACACTCCAAGAAGTTAGTTTCCTTTCACAAGGATGTAATTTCAGTAAAGTTTAGAATCAACTTTCTTCTCTATTTTTTTCTTCTTCCTCTCTCAAAGGGAATCAAGCAAAAGATTGAAATTCATCACGTGTTGTGTGATGACTGCGCTAATAAAGATTAAAAGGGGTGAAAAGGCCTTACAATCAAGTTCTGTACACATTTATTCCAAGACATGTACTTAGCATAAAATAAGACGGACGGAATAATAAAAAAAAGGAATGGTATTAGAAGAAAATAAAAGATAATTTCATACATCGTGTTATTTTAGCCCGTTAACCGCTTCTTTTACCAATTGTTTTGGAGAAAAAAAAAATTCAAAAAATAAACATATTTTATTTTATTGATGCATATTACAAAGAACTAAACTGAAACCTAATACATAAGTTTTAAGTAGAAATATTTTTTTTTTTTATGTTTAAAAAACATTTCACTTACCATCATCAGTTTAGTATCGCGAGTTATAAAGGCGAAAATGAAGGATAGTTTTTAAAACAACACATATACTTTCCATTATTTTACCCCTTTTTTCTACACCCTTGTGCAAATTAATTGAAACAAACTCAATAAATTCAGAAAACTAAGAGAAAATGCTATTTTATTTAAATTTATACAAACTCAAAAATTTTTAGTACATAATATGATCTCCAAGACACTTTATTAACATTTGGACATGATTCGGCATGGATTCCACTAATTTTTTACTGTCATTTAGAATATTTGTGTCCTTGTACCACACATGAATTAACGCCGTGATTAGCTTCTCCATAGTTGTACAGTCCATATTTAATAGGCGATTCTTGCATATGGCCCAGAGATTCTCAATTGGGTTGATATCCGGAGAGTTCCCTGGCCATTCTAATGTCTCAATTTGATTCTCAGACATGAATTTCTAGACAATTTTGGACGTATGGCAAGGAGCTAAATCCTGTTGAAAAATCCCTGTTCCATCAGGGTATCGTTTCTTCAACTCTGGAACAACTTTTTTACCCAGAATAGTAATGTACTGCTCAGAACGCATCATACCGTCAATAGGCTGCAAAGGTCCAACCCCATTGTAACCGAAACAACCCCAAAACATCTTCTTTTGCGGGTGTATATAACACGAAAAAAAAAGTTTGTTTCAATTAATTTGCACAAGGGTGCATGTCAATTCAGCAACCATTGTATATAAAATAGCACCCACAATCCAACAGCAAATTATTATTATTTGCTTACGGCCGAGTAAAAACGTGTTAAACAAAATCTGCTGCACCCGAGTTAACTCGGGATAATCAGGGAATGCCCGAAGCAAATATTTTAATAATTTTTTTTTAATAACCTTCGTTGAAGCTAATTTTTTTGGGTATATTTTCAACTCCGTAGCCTTGTCATTTTGAAACCAATCCAGAAGACAAAAGAACTCCTGCATAAAGTACTGGGAGAAATTTTGCTTCATGAAGGACTTTTCAATAGAATTAACAAGCATTTGCGTCACATGGAGAGGAAGACCACGAGAACTTCCCACGGTTAGCCTGACGGCAAGGGGACTCTAACCCATGATCCGTCTACTAATGAGGATATTTCACGTCAGCACTGTGGTCGGAGCAAGCTGGGTGCGGGATCAAACCCCGGTTCACCTCATTGGAAGGCGATCCTGAGCCATCCCCTAAGCCAGTGTTTCCCAAACTTATGACTTTCGTGTACCCTTTCTAAATTTTTCGTAACGCTGTGTACCACTAATAAAAAAATGAATGTATTTTTTACTATAAAAAAATTTCACAAAAGTTAAAAATCACAACTGACTGTTGACACCACTCATTATTAACCGTTAACTCTGCAAAAAATAGGCAATAGAAAAATACGTAATCGTAAATATTCATGGCTAGCTTTGTTTTTAAATAAAACTTTTTGAAATTTTCGTTTGTTGCCAGATAATTCGCATAAGAACGCGTACCCTCGCTAAACTGTTCCCGTACCCCTGGGGGTACGCGTACCACACTTTGGGAAACACTGCCCTAAGCCATCGTGGTTCAATTGCAAACTATGAAAAATATTAAATGTGTCATGCTTATTAGTTAGTTTTTTCTTTAATATTTCATTATAATGTGCTATCCTATAAACTGTGATTCGCGAAGTTTATTTACTATTTTAAAAATGGTGTATTTACTATACAGAGCATTAATATATATATACTTTTCACTTTTAGCATTTATGCCTTTTAAACACAATCATGCAACTAAAGGATTTTTATTCCTCAAACATATTTTAGAAATACCCAGAAAAAAGTAAGGAATGAAATTTTTATTGCTTCCAAAAAAACTCTTCTCTTTTTTTTTTCTAAAACTTTTTCTACCGAACTCAAAACAAACAAAAAGACAATTGGCATCTGCAACGGTATTTTAAAAGAAAAACGTTCAAAAAATAGTTAAAAACAAAACAGATATCGTTATAAAGATTGGCTATACTTGCTGATACGAGATTTTTATTTTTATTTCATTTATTTTATTGCTTTGGGAAAAAAAAGTATTTGTTGCCGTTAGAAAAATTATTTTCCTATAAGGTTGAATTGTTCCGAAATTTTTTTATCAGCTGCTGGGATTTTAAACTATACCAGCGTTTAAATGAAAGACAAATGCTTTCTCAATAAGAAATCTTTATATACGAGTTAATAAAGAGACATATACTGAAGCAAAGCTACTATTATTTTTATTTTCTGCCCGAGAATTAAAGTTACAAAGTAGTTGCATTAATTTAAAAATACTAGTGTTCCTATCTTTAAAAAAGTATATTTTTCTTGTCCGTTTTCTCCGTACTAAACACAATATGTTAAAAAAAAAAAAAAATTTAAAAAAAAATTACTGTACAATCCCTGATTATATTTTTCGACGCACTCTGAGATTCGACATAAAATAATAATTATCAGATGATGCTGTACGGCTGTATTATTTTTACTCGGATGAAACCAATTTGCACATTTGTTTACGTTCCTGTATCAATGGGTTAACATTGTTATGCTATACGTTAAAAATAAATACAAATAGGAAGGATATAAAAGATCTCCCGAATAAAGCCCCATTACATGTATATTTAAATATAAAAGTATTGCCTATAAAAACGTGCAAATCATATCATTATTAAAACACTAGAGTGCGTCTTATAATTGGGTCTAATTATTAAAATACACTAATATAATATCTGATATAATAAATATTCAATATTTATATAATATATCGTCTCATTTATCCCATCGTCAAATTAATATTATATATCTTCCCATTTAATTCATCGGTAGATGAACGTAAACAAATGCAGAAAGTCACATAAGAGCTGCATAATAGTATCACGTGAGTAATGAAGATATTACATAGAATCTTAGAGAGTGTCTAATAATATGGACTGTCGCAAAGATTCGTGATCATGACTTGTTTCATCTCGATATTTTAGCCATAAAATTAAACAACAAAATCCGTGGAAAACTTATTAATTATTCCAGTTGAGATTTAAACAGTTATTTATGCTCTCAGAGTAGGAAAGAAGAAAAAAAAAAAAAAAAACACTTAGTTATCATAAGATGAAACGAAAAAAAATTTGAATGATTTCTGTAGCATCCAAGTGCACCCGCAATCATTTTAAGTGCGGGGGAAGAAAGAGGCAATATTTCACGCTGCGGGGCAACATACCTAAAATGGGTGATATGTTTTCATTACCAGAAAAGAATTGTTGTAGATGCCCAATGAAAGGCCCAATCGATAAAAAGGAGACAGATGATGGGGGGGGGGGAGCTTTCAGGTGTGATAAAGTTAATTAAGCCTAAAGGAAATATTTTTCTTCCCCTTCATAATATTCCTTTTCAGCAAGAGTGCCTTTTTTGTGTCATTTAACTCTTATACCAGGTCATATTGTGTCATTTAACTCTTATATTTCTTATACCAGGTATTATATTAGTATATTATGATAATTAGACCAAATTATGAGACCCACTGTAGTGTTTTAATAATGACCTGATTTGCACGCGTTTACAGGCAATACTTTTATATATAACATATGTGTCATGGGTTTTTATTCGGAAGATTTTTTATTATACTTCCTATTTGTATTTATTTTTAACGTATTGCATGACAATGTCAACCCATTGATACAGGAGCGTAAACAAGTGCAAACCACGTAAAAATTAAGATTTTACATGGAATTTGTAGGGACTGTATATCTATATCTATATTATCTCTCTCTCTCTCTCTCTGTATATATATATATATATATATATATATATATATATATATATATATATATATATATATATATATATATATATATATATATATATATACATATATATATATATATATATATATATATATATATATATATATATATATATATATATATATACACATATATATATATATATATATATATATATATATATATATATATATATATACATATATATACATATATATATATATATATATATACATATATATATATATATATATATATATATATATATATATATATATATATATATATATATATATATATATATATATATATGTATGTGTGTGTGTGTGTGTTTGTGTGTGTAAACAGGGGAAGACTACATATGAGAGAATTCGAAATAAAACTTTTTGATAAAGTGTGTCATTTGAAACTTCAACATATATTTCAAGATTACATATCTTCAGGGGGGGACCTGATATTCTCGATTTTCATTTTGAAGTACACATTTCAAAATTATTGCAAAAAAATGGAGAAAATAAATCAGTCGAAGCCAGAAAAAAAAATCCTAATATCACACTTTCTCTTTTTTTTTGGTTCACTCTAACCACAAAAAATAACATTCTACATGTGTAGCAAAGCACGGGAGCGAACTTTTCGTTCACTCTATCCGGGAGTTCACTATGAACCGTGTTCACTATAGCGGGGTTTTACTGCATTATTTTTCCATTTATTTTAGTAAAAATTTTTTGATTGAAATTTTTTTTTTTGTAGTCAGTACAAGAAAATTCAGTGTTTCAATTTAAATTTTTATATTTCTTTCTCTTAACCGTGAATTTTTTTTCCTCGGAAAAAATCGGGTCATTTTGCTAGCAGAAATTTCCATTCATCTTTACTTTCTCCTTTTTTTTTCTCAAATCAGGCAAGGTTTTTAAGTAAGGAGAGAAAAAAAAAAAATTCTTTTAAGGTTTCTCAACACGTCGAAGAAGAAGAGTACAACAAAAATAAGAATTTGATTAAAGCTTTTAAAATTTGTGAGGTTTCTTTTCATCTCTGTTTGTTACCGAATGCGATCGAATAAGGAAATGAGAAAAATCTTAAAAGTGACCATTTTCTATAACCATCAAAATAATAAAAAAATAGAGCGTGAAACATATTTTTTGATTCAATTTTTAATGAATAAACAGCGAAAGCTGAGCTTTAGAATAATACTTAATACAATTAAATATTTCAAATTAAACTGAATTTGGGTTTTACTATGATTCGAAATTGAATATCGATCGGTGGTTTATTTTTCTAACACAACTTATTTCAGTGAATGCAACGCCCATACATCTTTTGAAAACAGAATTTAATTTAATTCTTAAGACGAATTTAGAGCTTTCTATTAGTAATTAAGTTCAATAATGAGTCTGTTTATCTTAAAAGGGGAGCTTTTATCCCTTCCAATTAGAATTTATTGATGAACGTGGCAAATAATGTGTTCTACATAATTTCAATCCAGGAATTCATTAGCAATGATTTAAAATAAGAGTTTTTATAATAATAAGAATTTTAATATAACTATACGGGCTTTATATAAAAATACAATTGTTATCGTCATATCAATTTAAACGTCAATCGTTAAGAATAGTTTTATAATGATTTTAAAAGGAACAATAATGATTTTAATCTGAAAATGAATAATTGTGATTATAATGATTTAAAAGTGAACAATTGTGGTCTTTATGGTTAAAATATGAATAATTAGAAATGAAATTTGACTATGAATAATTATGATTTTAACGGTTTGAATATGGCTACTTATAATCATAATGATTTAAACTGGAAATTTTTTTTAACACAACTGTTTTTCATATCCGTTGTTGAACAGTCGACCCAATTTTTTGGGTTTAGGACTACTCATGCTAAATTCCGTAACCTTGTTATTTTGAACCCCTCCAGAAGACAAGGATACTTTTAGTCAGTACCCAGAGGTTTTGATTTGCTATGGGAACATGGAGGACTTTGTGACTCGACAGATTTAACGTGCATCAGTCACCATTTACAACACGAAGAGTCTTTGACCGGTGGCGATCGAACCCACGAACTCTTGGCCATGGGCCCAGCTCCCTACCAACCAGGATATCACGGCCATAACAGAACTGTTTGAACATTAATAACAATGACTAAAATGAATAAGAGTAGATATTTCAATTAATTGCAAACGGATTAAATAACTTTATAGTGTTGAAGGTCAAGATGACATGATTTAGGTTTACGACTCATGTTCAACAATGTAGCCTTGTAATTTTAAAGACAAGGGGACAATGGATCAAGTATTGAGAGAAATTTGCCTTCATGGAGAATTTTTGATAGAACAAACCCGCATTTGCGTTACACGGAGAGAAAAATCACGAAAACCTCCCACGGTTAGCCTGATGGCGAGGGGACTCTAACCCATGATTCATCTACCACTAAAGATATCTTGTGTCAGCACTGTGGTCGGTGAGAGCCTGGTGTGGAATTCATACTGATTCGCCCATCGCTGTGATTCTATCTGATTTACCTCATTGAAAAGCGAACGCTCCATCCTCTGAGCCATCAAGGCTCTAAAAAGAAACACAATAGAATTAGAAAATAATACACTTGTACTTACCAGATTTTAACCCTGGGACCTTCCGCGTGCTTTTCCCCAGCCCCACATGACCTTCCTGTACTTCCCGTGCACGTACAACCATATTATTAGACGCACAATAAGATTCTATGTAAAATCTAAATTACTCAGGTGATACTCTATTACTCTATACAGCTTTAGTGTTTTTATGGGACTGTACTGTCGGCACTTGTCCACGTTCGTTTATTAGACGATATTATATATATATATATATATATATATATATATATAGCGTAAAATAAATAAAGCTGTATAGAGCATCACCTGAGTAATTAAGATTTTACATAGAATCAAAGAGTGCGTCTAATAATATGGCCAGGGGACTGTAGAACGCCGTATACTTAATATTTCATTTAACTGGAAAAAAAAGGTCCAGAGAGAAATACAAGTGATGGTGTGGAATCCTTTTTTTACGATAATAACTTTATGTTTGACCTATTTAGGAATATTTTATTTTCCTTTTTTTTTTTTTTTTTTTTTGAGGAGAAAGAAGGGAAGAGCACAAAGGAAATCTGTTGACCCTATTTCCTTGTAAACACACACAGAGATCTCATGTAATGGAGTAGTACATACTCTAAGGAAATCATTCATCTTCCGTGTTGACCATTTCTGTTCTATGTATAGAGATATGTTATGTATGTCAACTCTATTTATTTATTTTGTGTTTATTAATGCTTCAAATTTCTTTTACTTTCTCTTGATTCATGTTAAGATATTTATTGCATTACCTGCAATTATAACGTCTATGCATTCCCTGGTCAAATAATTTGACCCACTCTAAGATTCTATGTAAAAATCTTAAGTAGCAGGTGATACTTTATACAGCTTTATTGTTCTTACGTGGTTTGAAATTGTTTTCGTTTGTTTATCAATGGGTTAAAGTATGGGTTAAAGTAATGGGTTGAAGTAATGGGTATACAAAATATATTTATTATATCACGTATTATACTTGTATATTTTAATAATTAGATCAAATTATTAGACACATTGTAGTGTTTTAATAACGACATGCTTTGCACGAGTTTATAGGCAATACTTTTTATATTTCAACATGCATGTAATGGGTTTTTATTCGGGAGATTTCTTATATACTTCCTATTTGTATTTATTTTTAAGGTATTGCATTGCAATGTTAACCCATTGATACAGGAGCCTAAAGCAATGCAGACCTGTTAAAGTCGCGTAAAAAACAAAGCAGCTGTATAGAGTATTACCTGATCATTAAGATTTTACAAAGAATATTTATAGTGCGTCGAATAATATGGTGAGGGGGCTGTAGAAGGCTGATCTTCCATTTGCTGGTGAAGCATCTTGTCTTTGTCTTACTTTGTGATAACTGCTACTATCTGACAAGTGATCATTTTACTTATTCTTTTATAGCAAAGAATTATTACTGAATTACAAGATTGGTTTTCTACCGTTTAATATATTTAATGAATAAAACATCGACATCTGGACATCGTTTATAAGAAGATATTTTGGGCCATACACCCTAAAAATGGGTTAAAAATTTGAATGTGTGGCTTTTGCGAGAAAAGTTTGAAAAAGAAATTTTAATTATTTCAGGGTTTTTTTGAAACTGTGCGCTTGTATAGAATAACTATTTGTAGTCAGTGCCAAATCTTTTATCTTAAAAATTAGGTAGATACTTAAAAAAATTATTTCTGTCATATTCTGACCTACTGATGTTTTTTTTTTAAATTCTGTCATATGAAAAATTCTCCTCTAAACAGAGCTAAGAAAAAAACCATCCTTAATAACGGAATTTATTTATTCATTTTTTGTTTGAAAGAGTTAAGGGTATATACATATAATCATGCATTTTATTCAATATTCAAATGCTTTTAAGAACAAGAAGAACAGTGATAAGTGAAGAAGTTAAATATTTAAAATAAATCGTAAGTTACTTGTCTACGTTAACATAAAATAACTTATGTCGATATTACCTCCTTATATAAGTTTTCATTTTATAGCACTTAAATGAATCACGACAAAATTAATAAATTCAGTTAAAAATAATGAAAGAAAACTACAAACTGCATGCCGGGATAGCCAGGTGGGTAGAGCCCATGTCCAAGAGTTCTTGGGTTCGATCCCCGCCTGCCGAAAACTCACCCTGTAGCAAACAATGACGGGTGTACGTTAAATCCGCCCAGCCGCGAAGACCTTCATGTTCCCATAATGAATCAATACCTCTGGGGGTACAGGAGTTTCGTTGTCTTCTGGATGGGTTCAAAATGACATGTCTACGGAGTGGAGCAGGAGTAGTCGTCAACCCAAAATTGGGTCGGCTGTTCAAAGACGGAAGAGAAAAAAACTCGTTTATCTAACTCGTAGTTGAGTTTTTTACCGTAACGTGACGCTGTAGTCATTTGGGCTATAGTGTTGCAATTTAGACATGATTTGAAGGGAAAAAAAACCCGTATAATCTACTATTAGAGTGGTTTATTTTTTTCTATAACTAGGCTCATAAATACCTTAATATAAGCAGGGTTATTGAGCAAATAAACGCAATATGAGCATCATAAATGCAATATATGGACAGGAAAAGAGGGGAGATTTCTAAACACATCGTTAGTCACGTCTGCCCCTTCAAAGTTAGAGGAGACCCGCTCTAACGAGCAAACAAAAGAATAAAAGCATTTTCAATACAACATCAGCTTCTGCATGCATTGTCTATTTTGTTTGTCGGAAAATTTACATTCCATGCAAGTGAAAAGCACAAACTGATTTTATTTTGTAAGTTTTACTTCGATTTTTAAAGTTCTTACACTATCCATTTCTGTTTCATCTGTTGAAAATTCAATGCTTTTAAAAGTTTCAGAATATTTTGCATTCAATAAAGGTCAAAGAAGAAATGTTTTATTTACCTAAAAAAAAAGAAATAACACACGTAACTCAAAAAGTTTATAGTTATGCTCTAGAATGATTTTTTTTTTATTTGAAAATGAAATTTATTACTCAAACTCAAAATTATGATGCAATTATAATTTTGAGTTTGAAGTAATTATATGAACTAATTATAATTTATTCTCAAAATTTATTTTTTGTGTTTTTTGTATGAGCAGAGTAATGCAAAAGTAATTATAAAATGTATATATTTTTTGAAAAATAAACATATTTTATTGATATGCATTACAATGAGCTTTTCTGAAAGCTAATTTATTCTCAGCTTTTTATACAAAAATAATTACAACTCATCTTTAAAATTGATTTTATTTGAGTTATCGTATGAGCAAATTGCTGCAAAATTGCAAAAAAAAAAAAAAAAAAAAATTTGATGTGTATCCTAATGATGCTTTTTAAAATTTTTTATACGCAATTATTACACAATTCTATTAATAATGTAGCAATAAAATGCATTGTTTTGTGTTATCGTATGAGCAAATTGCTGTAATTTTACAAAGAAAATTTTAAAAAAAGATACACCCTTTTCATATGCATTATAATGATCTTTTAAAAGAAATTATATATTCTGATTTTCATACAAAAAAATAATTAAAACTTTCACTGAACCAGGATTTAGGTTTTTGTTCAGACCTATTTCACGGTGAGAGGTTGAACCAAGATTTAAGTTTATATTCAGACCAATTTCACGGTGAGAGGGTGAACCACGATTTAAGCATATATTCAGACCAATTTTACGGTGAGAGGTTGAACCAAGATTTAGGTTTTTATTCAGACCAATTTTACGTTGAAAGATTGAACCAAGATTTAGGTTTTTATTCAGACCAATTTTACGTTGAAAGATTGAACCAAGATTTAGGTTTTTGTTCACACCAATTTAACGGTGAAAGATTGAACCAAGATTTAGGTTTTTGTTCACACCAATTTAACGGTGAAAGATTGAACCAAGATTTAGGTTTTTGTTCACACCAATTTAACGGTGAAAGATTGAACCAAGATTTAGGTGTTTGTTCACACCAATTTAACGGTGAAAGATTGAACCAAGATTTAGGTTTTTGTTCACACCAATTTCACGGTGAAAGATTGAACCAAGATTTAGGTTTTCGTTCAGAACAATTTCACGACGAGAGGTTGAACCAAGATTTAAATTTTTATTTAATTTTTATTTTTTATTTTCACAAGACTTGACAAATTTTTGTTAAACCTATAAGTCAGTTTAAGTTTTCATAAACTTATAGTGTCATACTAATATACTTATTCTGTCGTGCATATTTACAGTACTTAAAAAAATGGAGCACTTTGAATAACTTTTGACCGAATGATCGAATCTTACCTCAAATATATCATTTAATAGGTGCAGATGATATTTTAAATTACAAAATCAGACACAAAAACGTACTTCCTCTGAAAAAACATGCCTTTTTTTTCCTCAACGGATTTAGATTTCTGATCCCCAAAATGTAAAGGGGTAATTGCAGTCAAAGAGAGAGGGTTCCAATAGTTTAGATGGAGAGTTTGCATCTCTTAATGTTAGTTTCCCTTTTAGCGTATTTCATTATATCTCTACAACTTTTAAATGAATTTGAAAAGAAAAAAGAATTGCACGCAATTTTAAAATTCGTTTAGTCAAAGATAATTTTATGTAAAAAAACTTTATAGTAGATATTATATAGATTTTTTATTATTTTATTTAATAATGGCCGAAAAAAGTGTGAATTTTAAGGTATACAGTTTTTTGCATCATTTTAAAGAATATAATTTTACATTTGAAAAAAAAGAGCAAAATCAGCTGAAAAATTAAATTTAAAAATAATAAGAATAAACAGATAATTAAAATTCGATTTCTTATGATTACTCGTATTTGACCGATTTTGCACATGGCGAAAAATTTTTATACCTTACAGTTGAAAATTGTTTGCACAATTAATAAATAAAAATAATAAAAAAAAAATTATTATCCACTAAAAATTATTTTTTGCATAGAATTATCTTTGGATAAACGAATTTTATATTTGTGTGCAAAAAGTTTTCCATTTTATTAAAAAGTTTTACGAAATGCGAAAAAAAAGTGAAATTAACATTAAGGAGGTACAAACTTTGCAGCGTTCTCCTTGTCCAAACTATACGGACTATATATTTCATATAATATTATTCCAGATGAGTCAAGAAATCGAAAGCTGTCGGGAAAAAAAAGTATGTTTAAAATAAACGGAAATGAAGAAAATTTTCTTCCAATAAGGCTTTTTAATTGATGAGAGCGAGTATTATATCAAATAAATACATATACCAGATAATCCTCTCTTGTTTTAAAAATAATTAAGAAGGAAAAATTAGTCAGGTTTCGAGCGCTTCAAAGTAAACGGAAAGGAAGATAACAGAACTGATTGGAAAAAGAAAAATTAATAATTTTTTACTTCGAAAAACCAGTAAGTTAAAAGAAAAATATAAAAAAAAGTAGTTTTTGGGAGGTTCAGGGTAAGTGTTAGTAAGTAGTAGTGAAAGTGTCGTTAATTAAAAAGTCGTCATTCATATAAATGAAACACTACTATCCATGCTCTATTGATGGGCTATTAAAAGAATTTTGGTGTTTTCAAAATAATATTTAAGCTTTCAACAATGTTCCTTATAAAAAATACATTCTTTAGCTTTAAGTTAAATGTTGATTAATATAAATTGAAAATGTTGTGCAATTTTTCTTAAATATAGTTTAAAACAGAAGTGATATACTACAGTGTAAAACCTCTTGGCGCTTCGGTAGTGCAGTCGGTTGAAGAGCTCTAGGTAGTGAGTTCAAATCTGGAGGTCGTAAAATTACCGGTGTGTATAAGCGATATCAAAATAATTTTAAACATTTTTTTTGTAATTTTTATTTTTACAGTTTAAAAATAATTCTGCCTTTCAAGTCTTCTGTAACTATTCTACGGTGGTCTAATAGTATTCAGAAAACCTTTTCGATAGCAAAATTTCCAACACAGTTCACTTAGTATTTTGCAAATTCCCTACAATTTAATTGTGTTGTAATTTGAAATATTTAAAAAAACAAACCTTCTAAAAAATGTTTATTTAATATTTGAAAATCTTCCAAAAAGGCCTTTTAAATGTTGAGAGCGTGCATCATAGTAAAATATATATACATAATAATCCTAAGTCGTTTCGAAAATAATTAAGATGGAAAAATTAACCAGGTTTCGAGCGCTTCAAAGTAAACGGAAATGAAGATAACAGAACTGATTGGAAAAAGAAAAATTAATAATTTTTTATTTCGAAAAACCAGTTAGTTAAGAGAAAAAATATAATTTTTTTTTTTCAGGGAGGTGTAATTCAGTTGAGGTTTAAATGGTATGTGTAAGGAAGTGGTCATTCATATCCCCATGCTCTAAATGGACAATTTTGGTGTTATCAACAATGTTCCTTGGAAAGTATACATTCCTTTAGTTAAATGTACTTTAAAATGGCGTGCAACTATTCTTAACTAAAACATATGCAAGAGGCGCTTCGGTAGCGCAGTCGGTTGAGTCACACACTGCTGGTTGGAGAGCTCGAGGCAGCGAGTTCGAATCTGATGGTTGTAAAAGAGCCGGTGTGTGTACGCAGGACCGTTAAATGTGTGGCGACTGAAAGTCCACTTGTTGGTGGTGTGAAGAGTGGTATGTACTGGTGATGTGTATACTTCATTCCACCTTAAGTTGGCACTGGAGAAAAGGGTAGGCAGACCGGATTACAGACGTTGTCATGGAAACTGGGTTACTCTTTAAAGCGGTTGAGGGTTGAGGTAGCAAAAAAAGGAGAAAAAGTTGCCAGTATTGGCGCTAAAGAAAGCAAAACGCCGATGTTTTTTTTTTTTTTTTTTAAACCGAGAATCGTACTAAAATTTTGAACAGAATACAGAAAAGAACACGATTTTTTAGAGCATTTCTAATAATTATTATTTTAGATACTAGTTGTAAGCTAATTTCTTAATTAGTATTTAAAAAGCAGATTTTCTTATTAAGATTTTTTTAACTAAACTAAACTAATTGTAAACAATAGAAGAAAAAAAAATATATTTGAAAAGTTTTTTTTTTTTCTTATTAAGATTTTTTTTAACTAAACTAATTGTAAACAATAGAAGAAAAAAAAATATATTTGAAAAGTTTTTTTTTTTTTTTTTTGCTGAAATCTAAGTAAAAAAAGGAAACGCATAGATGCGCATAAATACGTTGTTTTAAATATTTATTTTTATATGCTTACTTTTTGTAGCATATAGCTTTTGTATTAATTTATCCCACATTGGTGTTTTGTGGGGGAAGAAAAATCCAAGGCAGGCATAGGTAGCATAGGCAGGGGATCATTGATCATGAAAAATATCATACCTATGTTTTTTAATATTTACTGTTCTTTTATATATATATATATATATATATATATATATATATATATATATATATATATATATATAAAATTCAAACTTTTTTTCAGAACAGTTTTTTTTTTAATATAAAAATAATTTTTTTCTGAAATATATTTGCTTCTTAGAGACAAAAGAACTTGGATTTTTAGTATTATCCACATAGGAAGCGCTTACTGTATGTACGCCCCGCTCCCCCCCATATTTTCAGCTGCCATATCCCACCATCTTAGACTCAACAAGCGCTCATTGACCTGTCCTGGTGGTTATCATGTTATTCATTTAATATTTTAACAGTTGACAGTTCCTTCTGCAAACTTTTCGTGGGGCCGTCCTGAATTGAATTCAATCCACAACTTCTTATCAGGAGAAATTCTACTTGGGTGGTTAGGCGCATTTTTTCAATAGAAAATACATATTTTAAAATATCAGAATCTTCCGTTGCTTTTCAGGATCTTTGCGGGTGAAAGGTGGCTTAAGAGATAAATCCGTATAATTAGTTATTTAAGTATACTAGTAGAATTAGTCTGGAAATATTTTGTCAGATACTGAAATATCTTAATATTTTCTACACAAGAGAAAGAATTTCTCAGCTTTTTTGGGTTCGCATTTCAAAAATAATAATTAAAATATTGACTGGTTTAAATTGACCTTTCGATGTTAAAAAAAAAAAAAAATTTATTCACATCTTGTATCTTTTTTTAAAATTATTTCAATTCCTATACTTACACTTATATTATGAAATTTGTATTTCAGATAATATTTAAAAATCCCTTTAATTAAACAAAACTAAAAATCTTAAATTTCCGCCATCACATTATTAAAGCTCCTATAAAAAGCGAATTATACTTCAGAGCTACACATGGCACAAAATTTGAATCTTTAAGGAGATTGAATAAAGCAAAAGCAATTTTAACTTTTGTCGTAAAAAAATAATTATGAAATCATATGCTGAATTAGATACACAGCAAATATGCTCAACTGTCATCAGTTTAATAATATTCACCTGTCTATTTTTTTTTTTTTTTTAATTCATTCTGAAGGGAAAATTTTTTTCATTAAATATTGTACATATGAGGTTAATATTTAGAAAAATAAATAATCAATTACAATTTTACTATACTGGTTTAAATTTGTTATTTTTTTTTTCATTTATGAACAGGGTTTGTTGATTTAAATCACGATTTGAATCATGATTTAAATCAAATGATTTTTTTAAAAAAATCATTGATTTAAATCAACTGATTTTTTTATATATATATATTGATTTAAAAAATAAAAAAGACAGTGTTTTAAATCATTGATACTTTTATTATTTCTTTTCTAAGTTTTAAAATTCATTTTAAATAAATTGCTGCATTAATTAATTTTAGCTAACGAAATTACTTTCTTTCTTGGTATGTTAACACATACCAAGAAAGAAAGATTCCAACGCATTTCAAATTACTTTTTTAAAAATCTTTTGGTTTTTGAGATTGAAAGTACAGATTAAAGTAAACATTTAAGTTTTTTTTTTCCTCATAATATGTTTATAGTATCTTTGGCATTATCAGATTTTATATAAATAAATATAGTGAAAAAAAAATTTCAATTACTACATAAATTTTTTTAAAAACTTTTTTCAGCTGAACTTTTTTTAATGAATGACTACACTTATAAACACAATCTGATACATTTATTTTGTCATTTTAAAAATCAAAATAAAAGAAATCACAATTTTAAATCAAAATTATGGTTTGGTAATTGAAACTTTGTTTTAAAAGTTAAAGTATTTTTAAATTCTCTATTTCATCTAGTCTTTAAATTTCAATCATGCATTTGTTTCAAAATGGTTACTATGCATTCAGAGCAATAAGTAACAAAATAATACAAACTAACAAAAAAAAAAAAAAAAAAAAACATGCTAACATTTAGTAATAAGCAACAAAAGAAGAAGAAAAAATTTTAACAAGGAATCACAAAAAAAATTAACAATTAATGCAAAAAAAAAAAAAAAAAAAATTATAACTATAAAAAAATGAGCTAACATTAAATAACTAGTAAAAAACAACAAATTAACAATTAATGCAAAAAAATTTATAACTATAAAAACGAGCTAACAATAACTAACCAATAAAAAACAACAAATTAACAGTTTATAACTAATAAAAAACAAAAGAAAAATTAAGCGATATGAGTGAAAGAAAGCGAAGAAAAAAACAAGGAGAAGGGAACGAGCTGGCTGACCAGTGTAAAAACTTAGCCAACGCGCCAATTCCTTGGCCTTGAAAACTAATCCAGCGCCAAACTATAACACCTCCTTCTTCTTTGTACATTCGCTTTACTGAGAAGGTATTTATAAGTTAAATACATATAAACATGAAAAACTTCGAATGTATGTTTCAAGATAAACTTTTCTTATTATACAACATTAATTTATATTTGAACGCGCATTTAAACTGCAATTAATTCCAAAATAGAGAAGAACTACTTTTCAAAGGCGGAGTATTACATATCCTACCCTTCCCTGCAGTGCCAACTTAAGGTGGAATGAAGTATAGAGAGGTATGTGTTGGTTGTGGTGATGTGTAGAGAGGTATGTGCTGGTTGTGATGTAGAAGTTAACCTGCGGATTGTGGTTTGGAAATTCAGGGAGCTGGGAGCCTTTTAAAACGTCAATTTTTTAAAATAATTCTATTTTCTTTTCAATTTTACAATATTTTACGAATAAAATATTTTAATCTTCCAAAAAATATATATATTTTTTAAACAGTATAAGAACATTCGCCATATTATTTGCAATAAAATTTGTCTGAATTTTCTTTCTCCGTATTGTGCACGTATTTTTTCAAATAATAATTCTTCACATTAAATAAAGAATACTGTAAATTTAGAACACAAATAAGTATAAAATACAAATGTTTGACTCATTGTAAAAATAAATGTCTTCAATTCCCTAAAAATGCAAGGATCATATTTAGACATCTAATCATTGCCTTCATAATGAAGCACTTATAGTTTTTTAATACAAAATAACTGCATTTTCAGTATTCTTTCTTGTTAAAACTCATAATAGTCTCTTATTAATATACTACCGTGTTGTCCGTTAGGGCGTCTCACATAAATTTAGACAACAACGCTTTCATATTGAAACTCAAGTTTTCGATTTTGATTAAAAAAAACAAACATGCTGCAGTCCCTTATTACAAGATTCTAAGTAAAATTATAATTATAAGCTGATACTATACAGCTGTATTATTTTTATTCAGATGAAACAGGGTTTACACTCCTGTATCAATGGGTTAACATTGTAACGTTAAAAATAAATACAAATAGGAAGTCTATAAAAAATCTCCTGAATAAAAACCCATTACATGCATGTTTAAAGATAAAAGTATTGCAAACCATGATATTATTAAAGAAATACAGTTCGTCTAATAATTTGATCTATTTATTATAATATACTAATATAATGCTTGATTTAATAAATATATTCTATATTTATATAATATGTCTTCTAATTGAACCCATTAATACACTAACGTAAACAAGTGCAAACCGGTTTCAGTCGCGTAAAAACAATGAAGTTGTTGCTTATTACCTGATAATTAAGATTTTACATAGAATCTAATAATTTGGCCAGGGGCTGTAGATTCATTCTGAAAACAAATAAATGCTTTTTATCTACTGAAACACATTTATGTATCCAATAAATAAAAGAAATAAGTCACAAATAATATTCCTAAAATGTATGAAATATCACACACGTATCTGACACGAAATTTTCAAATGCATATTTATTTACATTGGCGAAATGCATTTTATAGAGAATAAAAAAATAGGATTTTGAACATATGTTTTTGTTGGGTTGTTTCAATGACTTCTGAAATAAATCATGAATTCTATCTTAATTAGGCCATAATACGTTGTCTTGTATATATGCAAGCAGAGATATGATCTGTTTTATCCTTTATCCTTTACAGTATTTAACGGAAATAAGAAATTCTTTCCTTTCTTTTTGCCACTCCTTATTTTTAGATGGGCATGCAAAGATTTTGCTCAAAATGTAAAAAAAAATAAAGTATACTATTTTACTTTTAGTTTCTTAGAGTGAAACAAAACGTAATTATTATACAGTTATCACTAAGATGCAGCCCCTGTCCAAATTATTAGACGCACTCTAAGACTCTATGTAAAATCTTCATTATCTAGTGATACAGCTGTGTTCTTTTTAAGAGGCTGAAAACGGTTTGCATTTGTTTATGCTCCTTTATCAATTGGTTAAATTAGACGATATATAATGTAAATTTATGTACCATACAATATAATACAATAAATATTCATTATATCAAGCATTATATCAGTATATTATAGTAATTAGATCAAATTATGAGACTCACTGTAGTGTTTTAATAATGACATGATTTGCACTAGTTTATAAGTAATACATTTATATTTAAACATACTTGTAATGGGTTTTTATTCAGATTTCTTTATACTTATTATACTTTCTATTTGTATTTGATTTTATCTTATTGCATTACAATGCTAACCAATTGATACAGGAACGTAAACAAATGCAAGCCGGTTTCATCCACGTAAAAACAATACAGTTGTATAATATCACCTGATAATTATAATTTTACATAGAATCTTAGAGTTAGTCTAAAAATATGGCCAGGGACTGTATACATTTAAGAAGATCATTCTGAATTGATAAAAATTTTAAAATAAATTATTGCAACTAAATTTTAATACGAGAAAAAGAAATTGCTACTAGATACTAAACTTTAAAATAAATACTTCAAAATTTGATTTAAAAAAAATTTATGTCAATATACAAAAAAGGAAAACTGTGATTTATATTACAAACAAAGATTTCGAAATTTTTTTGGATGAGATATTTCAAACCACAACATTTACTGTATTATTTTTATCTCCCAAATAGAAATAAACACGTTGTGATTAGATCCTCCTCTTTTATTAACAATTTAAAATATTTATTTTTTAAATGTAAGCAGCTGTCTTAAAAAAGAAAAATAATTCCGTTAGTCACTAAAGATGAAAAATATTCTATTCATTTGTTGAAAATGCTAATCAGTCAGCGAACGAAAAATGACACGTTTTTTCTCACGTCTACTTCTACTCACACCATCTTTGTATAACAGTTTTTTTTATTTATTTTTTTAAAAGGAGCTAAAAAAATAGTAGAATAAAAGAAGATTTATAAAAATGAGAAGCAATAAATATAATTAACCAATCATAAAATAGGAGAAATACTTAAAATTCATGATGCTATAAGATTTCATTTTAATCAGGCAGGGACATAAAATAAGAACATAAATTTGTCAACTGTTCTAGGTAGATACCAAAAGCGAAAAAAGAAAAGAGTTAAGAACAGAAGCATTCTCCATAAAATAAATTGAACAAACAAAGTGAGCGCAGTTATCGGAGAATCGAAAGAAAGTAAAAATGTAGGAAGGGGGCGAAAAAGTAAGAAATGAAAGAAAAAAATATAATAAAATGAATAATAATAATAAAATATAGCGCCAAGAATTCCCGTAATGAAATGACTTCTATAGAATGAAAAAAAGTAAAGTAAAAGTAGGGTTACGCACTTTCTTGTATTTTCCACTTTTGTTCAAGGAATGAAAACCGGACGTCATCGAATATTAACTTATAGACTCCCCCCTTTTTTTTTGACTTTTAAAGTTAAAAAAGGAGATGGGGGGGGGGGCTACAGCCTTTTTTAAGAATGAAAATGATGGCACTCGATTTTGAGAGCTGCTGATCATTTTTTTCTTCATTTCTTTCGTGAGGCTGTTTAAGAATTACGATATAATTTTAACTATTTTTTTTTTTAATCTTCGTCCATGAACTGACTATTGGTTTATAGCATTTATTGGATGGCGATGCACAATTTTTAGAATGTCTGTTTTATGGGAAATCATTCTGAAAAAAAAATTTCAAATGCTAGTTTTCAATACAAATACACTCATAAAAAATAATAAAAAGTGAAATTTAAAATGATTAAAATAGTAAGATAGGACGGCATTTTTTTTTTTAATTTTTAAGAATAAAAATGAGGTGACTCGATTTTGTGAGCTTCTGATCATTTTTTTTCTCTTCTCTTTTGAGAGCTTTCAAAAGAATTATATTTTTAACTATTTTGTTTTGTCTTTGTTGATGAATTGGAAATTTACGTTATTGTTGAATGGCATTTTTTTAAAGGCTATATGGAGAGAAAAATACGAAAACATCCCACGGTTATCCTGACGATAAAGGGAAAACAATCCATGATCCGTCTACCACTGAGGATATTTTTACGTCAGCACTGAGGTCGGTGCAAGCTGGATGCGGAATTCGTATCGTCCAGCCATTGCTGGGATACGAAGCCGGATCACCTCTTTATCAGGTGAACACTCTATTCCCTGAGTCATGACGATTCTTTACGGGTGGTTTGTAAACAAACACCTCTTTTCTGCGATGTGTAATTCGGTTCATGGTTAAAATTATACGTTCCAGAAACAAATAGGGATACACTGTATCGAAGAAATATTATATTTCTTCGTTAGTGTTAATCCTAAATTTGCTTATTCATATTTTGAATTTATATGCATTTGAATTTATGAAATTTTTATACCGAAACAATTTACCACCCACAATTAATAATAACAATTAACTGCTTGCATCTTATTTTATCTCGAATTTCTCAAACTTAATAATATTTTCCTTTAAATGAAGTTATCATAAACTTTATGAGAAAAATCAGTACTTGCCGGTACCATTAAACCAAGTTCACTAACAAGTAAAATAACGACAGATTCTTATTTATACAGCTAACCATAAATGTTTATTTTGGTACCAATGTAGAGATTGGATTAATTGGTAAAATTTCTGGCGATGTATCTCATTACTCAAGCGCATTTTAATTAGCATTTAAACTTGTCAAAAAAAAAAAAAAAAAAAAAAAAAAAAAAAAAAAAAACCTGATTTTTCTCTTTCCAACTTTTTTATTTATTTTAGTTACGCCGTCTTTTCTTTAACGCCATGAACCCCTTAACAGTGAATTCGTATTTCAGAAAAATGGACCAAAAATGGAAATTTTTTTTAAACTTTTTAATTCTGTTCCTTATATTATTATAAAAGTTTGAAAATGGTTTTTTATTGCAAAAATTAAATTTTAAATGCAATAACTAATGTATTCATAATTTTTACAAACACGTAAAAAGGTATTGGATGACACACACATCTTATTCAATGAGAGCAAATGAAACAAAATTGTGAAACTAAATATAATGTAACTAGCATAATATAATATAAAAACATAACACTATGATTTTCAATACATAAGTTTTACAAATCTTTTACAGAGTGGTGTGTCCCAAAACCCCCACCCACATTTCTTTCCCCCGACTGAAGTCTTAACGGGTGAAAAACTAGGACCACTCATGCCCTCTATTAGGAAAATAGTGAATTAAGTATCCTAAAATAGAAACGAACTCAGCATCACAAAATGGAATCTTCTGCCCGAAGTCAGTTCGGGCATCACAAATACTGCAGGCAGTAGTGGCCCGAACTGGATTCGGGCGACACTGGCAAGGGGTTAAGCATTTTTGTAAGTTTATTTATAAGTGTCATTTTTTAAGTTTATTCTTTGCTCTAAAATGCATTCTTTACAGTTCAATATCTGTGTATTCTTTTAACTTAAAAAAAATTAATACTAGTTAAAGTTCGTTTATGGGTTGACGACTACACATGTTCTACTCCATAGCCTTGTCATTTTGCACCCAATCTAGAAGACAAGGGAACTCCTGGATAGAGTAAAGGTAGAAATTTTGCCTTCGTGGAGGAGTTCTTGATGGAGCTAACCTGCATTTGTGTTACATGGAGAGGAAGACCACGAGAACCCCGCATGGTTTGTCTGACGGCAAGGGTACTCTAACCCATGAGGATTTTTTCACGTCAGCACTGTGGTCGGTGCTAGCCGGAATTCGGATCGACTGGGATTCGAACCCGGTTCGCCTCATTCGAAGGCGCTATCTCCTGAGTCATCTCTAGTTTATGATTGATACTTTAACAGTCGTTGGTAAAGTACAGGATTATTTTTGTTAGTAAATATGAGGAGTTACTTACTTTGTGATCGGTTGACTCATATCAGAACAACTTTTCTTTTTGTTTAAGAAAAAAAGCAGCGCTGCTATCTAAATAATAAAGGCGAGAATCAAATGAAGAAAAATCACGGTAGCTGAGAGGGGTGTTTTTATTAAATCTTTCCGTCAGCATTACTGCCTCCCAAGTCTATCTTGTTTCTATTATTCGTGTGTTAGTGGTTCTTAATGATGGGCCTTCATTTTCCTTTTGTCTTTTCAACTCTTAATTTTTGAAGCTATTGAACTTTATTCCCTGACAAGTATAGCCTTATTTTTTTCTAATTATTTATTTCAGTTCTGATAATATATTTATCATAAATAATCAAATCAGAAATAACTATGTCATCTGGAGAAAGAAAGTGCTCTACTGTGAAAGTGTCGCTGTTTGGAGACCTGGAAGTTGAAAGTTTAATCTCAGCAGTCGATTCAACAATACCCAAGTCGAAATTTTTGAGTGTCCCATTAAAACATTTCGATGGTTTATGTTGGTTTCAGTGCGATGGTCCAACATCGTTCGATGTTCATCATCATCCAACATTTTCCATTCTGGATCATGGCTCATTGATTTTTGATATGCCAACAAACTGCCATATTTTAATACTATGATGGTTAACCATCAAGATAAGTTTTCTTATGGACGAACTATCCGTGATAATCCATGATGGTTCCAACTATACATTTCCATGATGGTCGAATGGGAATTCTTGTTGGTTCTCAGGAATGGACCCTCAAAACAATTGTTTTTATGTTGGACGATCATAAATCAGTCCGAATTCCTATGATGGTTTTTATGTGGGTCACCATTAAACATATAATAGTTCATGATGGAATTGTGGAAGGTTACCATCAAGTTTAGGTTGGTCCATCCATGCTAAACCACCAAAAATATCGACTTGCGTAAGCAGTACGATGCACGTCAATTCTACCGTGGCTGAAAGCCCTCTCGTAGGTTGTGGTGCAGAAGTATGGAGAGAGGGGTATCAGCTCAGGCGCTGTCTACGGCGTCCGACCGGGGTTTAAAATGACGTGGCATTTCCGCCACGGCTGTTAAAAGATAGAGCCTTAAAAAAACTAGATGCTTAGTCATGGTTGGGCGTTGTGTGAAGAGAGGAAAAGTTTACTCTAGGACGACGGTACACCCAATGATGGAACCATAATTGATAGAGCTTCTTTCAATACTTTATAAGGCTGATCAGCCACTGTGTACATAAAAACCAAAGAAAGATTATAAAATTAATGAATGTGAAAAGCGAAATATTTTCACAATAGTTTTAACATTAATAACTTTTAAACTAAGTTTTATGTCAGACATTTAAATGGAGCGACATCAAGATAAAAATGAATAAAATTGAAGTTAAAAGTGACGAAAATGCTTATCATCGAAATATATTTCTTTGGTATTGAATTTGGTTATCTTACTTTGAGTTGAGAAGTGCAGATGGATATTATAATAAATGCATATTTTGTTTACATAATTTATTCAATGTATTGTTACTGCCATTTTTTTATTTTTAAAATTAGCAATTTCTTTTCTTCATTGGCATTTTATTTAAATGATTTCATATAAATATTAAATGCTCATAAAATTTAACAATACGAGTATTTAATATTTATATGAAATACAGTCAAACCTCGTTATAGTGAACACCCGGATAGAGTGAACGAAATTCTCGCTTCCATGCCTTGCTACACGCATATAATATTATTTTTCGTGGATATAGTGAACCTAAAGAAGAGAGGAAATTGGATAGTATGATTTTTTTTCTCTCTTCGACTGATTTATTTTCTTCATTTTTTTGTAATTTCTACATAAAATACATGTTTTTAAAACCCTCTATTGAGTGGAATGTAGCATTTTTTCTTGCTTACTTCTTCTATCTCAGTTTCCCATCCCTCAATTTCTTTGTCCGTAAGACGAAGAGTCATAAAAAATACAAATTAACACATTTTTTGTGACTACATATTGTTTTTTAATAATTTTTGTATTTCTTTTTATGGGTCGTTTATTTAAATAATGTGTAACAAAAGGGGGGCAGTTTAGCAAAATGAGTTAAAGTTGTTTTCTGTACGGATATAGTGATCTCCCGGTTACAGTGAATCGAAATTTCGGTTCCTTGAAGGCTCACTATAGCGTGGTTTGACTGTAATTTAATATTAGATACTAGTAAATTATGGATCATTGCTTGGATATAAATACAAAAATCATTGCTAAAAAACCCCTAACACCCGGAAGCACCTTTTAAAAGAACCCTAGAGTTCAACCGAATATCTTTTTTTAATATTGAGAATCATGTAAAGAAAGGACATAAAAAAAGAAAGGACATTCACTGAAAAAGCTTTCAGAAAACGTACTGTTGATAAAAAGCAAAAGTGGACCTGCGTACAATGTTCAAAACCAAAGGAAAACCCAGCGAAAATAAAAAGTACAACCGGCCCAGACATACTCGAGGATATCTTACAGCAAAATAAAGACCTAAAAGAGTTCATAACTAATAAATTCAATGATTTAACCCGTTCAATTGAATTCAATAGTGAAGTAATTCAAGAGTTGAAAAATTCTATCAAAGAGCTACAAAATGTAAACAAAACTTTACAAGCAAAGAATGATCATCTAACTAGAGAAAACGCTGAAATAAAGAAGGAAATAACTGAACTAAAAGAAGCAGTTATTGAACTCAAGAAATATTCCCGGAGATCCAACTTTGAAATAAATAACTTACCCGAATGTGAAAATGAAGACATACAACAAGTAATATCCCAGATTGATAATGTTGCGAATACTAATATATCTGAAAATCTGATCACCGCTCAGAGTTCCCAGCTTTAATAAAGATAAACTTAAACCGATCATCGTTCAAGTTAAATCCAAATCTGTACGTGATGAGCTCTTAAAGAAACTGAGAATTCATAAACTTACTACCTGCGAAGTCAACTCCAGATTCACAGAAATGCCTGTTTACTTCAATGAACATTTGACTCCCGAACTGAAGCATTTATTTTATCTTTCGCGTAAGGCAAAATCTGAAAAGGGATTCAAGTTTTGTTGGGTTCGCGATGGTAAAATATTCCCGAGAAAAGATGAATCGTCCAAAATAATGCGTGTGAAATCATCTCAAGACCTTAATATTCCATCCAACTGAAGACACATTTTTTTCTGTACCGGACTGCCTAAAAATTGAAATTTTGAACGATTTTAATTTCTTCATTACCTCAACCTGCAAGTTAAATATTAATATTTTACATATAAATATTAGAAGTTTAAGAGCCAACTTCGATCATTTTATTTCACATATTTCTAGCATGATTGAAAATATAAGTGGTTATAATTATGTCAGAAATTTGGATTTACCAAAATGAAACTAATTTTTACTCAATAGATGGTTTTAATTCATTCTTTAATTGTAGAAATAATAATCGCTCTGGAGGTGTTTGTGTTTTTATTAAAAGATGTCTTGATATTTCAGAGTTAGCCATACATTTTGTTTCCGCAGAATCTATATTACTTTATTGTAAACCTTTAGATTTATTATTTCTATCTTTATATAGATCTCATGATTTTAGTGTTGATTTTTTTAATACTGAACTTAGAGTAATAATCTCTAAACTTAAATACCCTAATATAATACTGATGGGTGATATAAATATTGACATTCTAAGTGATGATTTCATCACTCATGAATATATAAATTTATTTTGCCAATTTGGATTTCAAAATTACATAGACAAACCAACTAGAGTAAATTCCTCCTCAACTTGTATTGATCATGTCTTTGTAAAAACAAATAAATTTCCAATCAAATCCGGAATATTCATAAATGACATAAGCGATCACTATCTAACTTTTTGCAGTATTTATAACGATGAGGTAAATAAAATTAAGGAAACTGAAAATAAAATTTCAATCAACTATAGTAAGCTCTATAATTATCTGTCAAATTACAAATTTAATTACATTCCTCAAGATTCTCTTGATCAACAATATCAAAGTTTTGTTTTCAAACTCAATAATTTAAAAAATAATTTTAAATATACTCATAAATCAAACAAAAGAGCCAAAAATAACTGGATGACTAGTAATATCTTGATTTTAATTCGAAGAAAGGAAAAACTATTCAAAAAAACTAGAAAATATCCATGGGATATTATTTACAAAACAGCATACAACACTATAGTTTCTGAGCTCAAGAACTTAATTAAAACAGCAAAATCAGAATACTTCAAAAACAAATTTTTAAATTGTGACTCAAATAAACAAAAATGGGATCTTGTAAATAGTATTATAGGTAATCAGAGCAAATCACATATTTTACCTGATATTTTAAGCGATCTTCTGATCAATTTAATAAATCATTTGCAAATGCTAACAGTACCTCAAACCCAAATTCAAACAGTTTTCAAATTTATATTTCACCAAGTTTAACCTCGTTTGTTTTTCCAGAATTGCATGATTGTGATGTACTTTACTTAATAAATTCTCTTTCTAATAAAAACTCCTTTGACTATGACGGTATTAATGTAAAATTTATTAAACTATTTGCTCTCAATAATATAAACTTTATAACTAATTTCATCAATACCTCAATCAGGTCATCCATTTTTCCAACTTCTTTAAAAAGAGCAACCATAACTCCTATTTTTAAAACCGGCGATAAAAATTGCTATAGACCAATTTCAATATTACCTGTATTTTCCAAAATTATTGAAAAAGCTCTAGCTGATAAAATGTACAATTATTTAAAACATAAAAATTTTTTCTCTGAAAATCAATACGGATTTATTAAAGGCAAAAGTACAGAAAAAACTCTTTTAGAATTTTCAAAATTTATTCAAAATTTATTCATAATAGTATTGCTGAAAATAAGATAACAGTTGCTATATTTCTTGATACATCAAAAGCTTTCGATAACGTCAATCATAATCTTTTAATCAAAAAATTAGAATTTGCTGGTTTCAGAGGAAATATTTTAAATTGTTTTTTTATCATATCTTTCAAACAGAGAACATAGAGTTAAAATCCGAAGTAATTTTAGTAATTATATATTTTCAAACCGTGGTGTTCCTCAGGGATCTATTCTAGGACCCTTATTGTTTATTATATTCATCAATGACTTTTGTCGACTCCAACTCTTTGGTAAGATAATAACATATGCTGATGATTCCACAATTTCTTATTCTTGCACTGATTTAAATCAGATAATTTTTCAAATTGAATCTGATTTAAGCGTAATTTCAAAATGGTTTACAGTAAATGATCTAAATTTATATTTAAATAAAACTAAATATATTTATTTCACTTTAAGAAAATCAGATCTTAACTTAAATCTAAAATTTCACTCTCTCTCCTGTAAAAGTACTAATGAAAATTGTCAATGCTACATTCCACAATCTGTAAATAATATCAAATATTTAGGACTATATATCGATTCTAATTTGAAATGGAAGACACATATTACCAATTTAGTTAAAAAATTACGTTTTGTTTTAGTTAAATTTTATCACCTTAAAAATAAAATTCATTTTAATTTTGTGAAAGTACTCTATTACTCTTGGTTTTATTCTTTAATTAATTATGGTGTAATAATATATGGTGGTGAATATAAAACTAATCTACTTCCTTTAATCTTAGTTCAGAATAAATGCTTCAAGATTATTAAATTTCGAAATATAAATAATTCAAGTATAACTACTACCAATACATATACAAGTATTAATCTATTCCCATTTCGCCATAATGTATTTTTTCGTATTTTACTTTATTTACACAACAATAAATTAATATGCAAATTAAAAACCAATGTGTCTGAAAGGAGACCAGCTGAAATATGTGAGATTCCCCACTTAACAAAAGAGATTTCGCGAAGAGAGTTTTATTACTTAGCACCTAAATTATATAATAAATTACCATTTCAGTTGCAAAACATCCAAATTCATTCTTCTTTTAAGCGTGCTTTATTTCAATTTTTGATAAACATCGACGATTTAGATCTTTATTTTTCACTTTAAAGGAAGCATTTGATTTTTTATACCAGTCTTGTGCCAATTCAAATAATTTTCCTTTGTTACCTTTGTTATTTATATATAATATATATATATATATATATATATATATATATATATATATATATATATATATATATATATATATATATATATATATATATATATATATATATATATATATATATATATATATATATAGTTTCATGTATTTTTATTTATCTTTTTCTCTTAATTTCTATTTTAAATTTATTGTATCACCTTTCGTTGTCGCCTGGACAGGATTTTCCTCTTGGCGACGAATATATATTTTTGTATTTATGTATTTGCTTTTGTTCCCAATAAAGTTTGTTTGTTTGTAAAAAAAAAAAAAAAAAAAAAAGCTGAAATTCCAAAGCTTTGAAATGACCACCCACTTGTCTCTTGAAAGGAACAAAAAAGTGCTCTTATGGAAAGAGCTTCCGACATTACAAAGTATTTGTATTTATGTCAGATTTATTTCAAGGAAGGAAAACTTTGCTCCCCCCCGCAACAAGTATTAGAACCGATCCTTGATACAGAAATTCGTAGGTAGATCCGAAACTGAATGCTAGTTTTTTGTTTGCATCTTTTTTGATTTGTTTCCCAACTACAGTCCATATTATTAGACACACTCTAGATTCTATGTAAAACAGGTGATGCCATATAACTTTATTGTTTTTATTCAGATGAAACCGGTTTGCATTTGTTTACGCTCGTATATCAATGGGTTAACATAGTCATGCAATACGTTAAAAATATATACAATTAGGACGTATATAAAAAATATCCCGAAAAAAAACCTCATTACATGTATGTTTAAATATAAAAGTATTGCCTATAAACTCATGTCATTATTAAAAAACTGCAGTGCGTCTAATTATTATAATATAGTAATATAATGCTTAATATAATAAATATTCTATATTTATATAATATATCGTCTCATTTAAACCATTGATACACCAACATAAACAAGTGCAAACTGAGTAAAGACAATAAAGTTGTATAGTATCACCTAATAATTAAGATTTTGCATAGAATCTTACAGTGCATAAATATAATATAATATATTTACTATTATATAATATATAAGATTATAGTAAATATATTATATTATATTTATGCTTATATAATACTTGTCTTATATAATATATTTACATCATCTGTAACAAGAATTCTTACATGTTTTAAATTTTATGGTTAAAGTAATGAATCCGTGTGTTATTAATAATAACCACGCTGTTATAACGTCTATTCTTATTCTAATAATAACGTCCATGAAACAGTTTTAAATCATTTGTACTGTGATGCATTACATATTTCCTTAGCTTTTAAAATTTTTTTGAGCATCGAATTGTAATTAATTTTTTGAATTCAATTAATTAATTTTTATTAAAATTTATAAAATATTTTATTCTTTTCTCAACAATCTAATGGCTAACTTTTTATTTCAATACTAATGTAAAACTCCATAATTCACAGTCGCGCCTAATCGAAAACAAAAATCTATTTTTAACTCTTTATTCTTAAATATCTTACCACCAATATGTTTCAGTTACATGGTTATATTAACTCTCACAGTCTTGTTGGCGATTACCAAAGTATTTTCAAACCTAATATTGACTATGTTATCTTTCGATAATTCGCCCACCTTGAATCTCTTCCCATGCTCCTGACTGTCCGTTGGGAAAAATTAATTCTCGTTCAATTTCCAATTTTTGGAGACAGGGGGTGCCCTTTTGGGCTTCCGTTGAATATCATTCTTAACAGAATGATTTTGTATCATTCCCTTCAAATGGTTTTTCTTCAATTAATTACTTAATTCAAAACGATCACCGGCTCAACATGCACAAAGCTATATTCAAAATGAAGCTTAATGTTTGGGTGCCAGATTAATTTAGACAAAAAAAAAGTTGCGATCACTTAATGACGTTCACTGGTTACCCATGGGTCATATACTTTTTCTTATAGGATGGACGCCACACCATTTCAGATCATGGGTTGCAAAAACTGTATCCATCGATGTCGGATTGATTTTCATATCCTCCCTAGGTACGTGTTTTAACAAAATACTTTTCCTTCATCAGTATTCATATTTATATTGAAATCACCGTCAACTCAGTCATTATACGTTTATAATAAAAAGAATATTAAAATACTTTAAATTATTATTATGTATATACATTAAGAATGCCTGCTAATGAAAATAAAAAGAAAAAACAGCAGCGGTCGCCATAGCAACGCATGAGCACTGTTTACTCTTGAACGAAGTTGAAAAGTACGGGAACGCCATCAAATCCAAACCAAGACCAATTTTGACAATGGGTAAAAATAAATAAACAAACATGATGGATACGGAATGAAATCGATCCATATCTTAAACGGATGGTGACTGAAGATGAGAAATGGTTCATAAACGACACCGCATAGTGTCGTTTATGAACCGTCGATCGTGGTCAAAGCGTTGCGAAGAAATTCAAACGGTGGTCGAACCCAAACAGAAAGGTTTATTTGGTGGGACTGAAAATTAATATTACCCATTGGCAAAATGGGTCTTGCTTTGGATTTGATGGCTACCGCAATTTATTTGGACGTTATCACACTTTTCAACTGTGTTTAAAAGTAATAGTAAACAATGCGCACGAGTCATCATTGCATGCGTTGTTAGGGCGACCGCTGCTGTTTGATAATTTTTTTAGAATTCTTTTTTTCTTTTTATTTTCGCTAGCAGGCATTTTTAATGCATTTACATAATAATAATTTAAAGTATTTTTTATTAATAACGTATAATTACTGGTTTAGCGGTGATTTCAATATAAATATGAATGCTGAAGAAACAAAAGTATTTTGTGAAACACGTACATAGGCAGGATTTAAAAATAAATCCGACGACAAAAATCAATGGAGACAGTTTTTGCGACACATGATTAAAATGGTGTGGCGTTTAACGGCGACAAACCAGAAACAAAAGCATCAAAAGCAATGGGTAACCAGTGATCGTAATGAAGCGATAACAATTTTTTTTTAAAATTTTATTATGAGGTGCAACCGTATGGTCAAACAATAAATTTAGATCTTTACTGTCAATAACTGGGCCATTCGAGGCTAGTGATTGACGAGAGTTGGCTAACATGAGATGAGTTGTGTTCCATCAGGACAAAGCCAGGCCACACAAGTCTATAGTGACTTTCCAGAAACTGCTTGTGCTTGGTTGGGGAGTTTTGATGCATCCACCGTACAGTCGGGACCTGGTAACAAGCAATTAACATGTTTTTTTTTGCATGAAAAACTTTTTTAGTGATAAAAATGTGGCATCAAATGAAATTCAATTACTAGAGATTTTCGCGCCAATAAGGATCTGACTTCAATGACAGAAACATAATGAACCTACCTTAAAAATGGCAAAAAATTATAAAACGAAACGGTGCCTATTGGACCAAAACTGTTAATCCAGAACCTGTTATCGATATTCTGTAATGTATATATATATATATATATATATATATATATATATATATATATATATATACATATATACTGGCATAACATTTGTTGAGTATGTACATTTTTTTTGAGTCAATGCAAAGAGAAATAAAAAACAAATGCACATAAGAAGTAAAAAAATAAAATAATATTGAAGCGTGAGTAAGAAAAACATTTCGGAAATCTATCAAATGAAGGTGGGCCGGGATAGTCTGATTGACAGTGTGCTGGACTCACATTCGTGAGAACGGGAGTTTGAATCCTGCCACTGAAGATTCCGTGTAGTAAATGGTGACAGGCGCACGTTCAACCTGTCGGTTTTAAAGTCCTCCACGTTTCATAACAAATTATTCCTCTGGGAAAACTGAATTGGGATTGATCTTTCTTTGGTACTGGTCAAAATTACGAAGTTGGAATGAATGGATATATGAATGAGTTAACCCTATAAATGGGTGTGACGTATAGATACCAATTAGTCCAATTTTTAGCCATAATAGGCCTGGAATCCATATAAGGCCTTTATGGCCTGGGACAACAGCAACGTCAAATCTAGGAGTTATCCATTAAAATAAAATGTATTTCCTTCTTTATAAATATTTTGCCAGTAACTCAGTTTTTATCTCAATTACTTAATTTTATCACTTATTATTGTTTCAATAAAATCTATATATATAAAAATGAATGTGTGTATGTATGTCCTTTATAGACTCCTAAACCATCGGACAGAAAGTGATGAAATTTGCCATATAGATAGTTTCAAGCACGAGGAAGGTCACTGTCATTATTAGAACATTTCTGCGACGTTCTTGTGTGATGAGCGAAAAACGAATTGGAATTTTCTGATTGGTTAAGCCTTAGCCATTGTTTTAAATTTAACGATTCAATTTTCACATATTTTAAAGATAACATCAGTGATAATTGCTAACTTATAGCTCTGATTTGTCAAAAAATAGTTTATTGCACTTATTTAAATATTTGATAATTTTATATTTGCTATGTCAGATGAATTGGATGAACATTATGTGGTAGCAAACGTGGTTGACGTCTTCAAATTTATACTTTGTCTGATGCTACGCGATTTTATTTAATTTATATTAATTCTTTTAAACGTGTTTCTAAAATATACATATTTGAAATCAACGGTAATGAAAATAGAAAAAATGATATTTATGTATTCAAAATGCGAATATTAATGGGAAAGTGGTACTAATTCGTTTAGGAGAATCATAAAAACTCGATGCCAATGAGGCTTTATTATGCCAATGATGTTTAAGTAATTAAGGTAATATATGCATATTGAAATAAAAGAAATAAGCTATGTACTAGAAAGAAAAAGAAATGGAGTAAAAGTATTTATTTGTCTAGAAGAACCGTAAAAAGTCGTCTTACTATCATTGACGCCAATGATGCTAAATTAATGTTGGTAATATGTATTAATTGAAAAAAAGTAACTTCTGTTCTAAAAAGCAAAAATAAAGAGAAAAGCGCTTTGGGTAACCGTAAAAAATCTGCATATTATTATTGACACTAATGCTCAATTAATATTGATAATATTGATTTTACCCCGGATCACATTCTCGAGTTTCAATTGCTATTTTATCGTAGTCAATCAAAGAAATTTCGTCAATTCTAGATAAAGTATCTGCAACGATGTTGTCTCGACCTTCAATGTGTTGTATACCCGTTGAAAATTCTGAAATGAATTGTAAATGTCTAAGTTGACGAGGTGATTGTTGAAGTATCAGCAGCCTACAACTCAACTCCATAATAGTTGAATATTTTGATTTGTTATGTAGTAATTCGAATTTCCATTAGGCTTCCAAAATTATTGTAAATATCGCAATTAAAGCGTTTTCCTTTTATAAATTCCATAGTATTTATTTCGAATCTTTTAACAGCCCAGCCCTTACCCCATATGCTTTACAACTGGGTATGGTGCCACTGGCTTCAGAACTTCGTGAGATCCTCTACAGTAATGATGTATTGGGGCTTGCGGATGAAGTTTTGAAAGCACACGAGGCCATTTAATTGTCCATGGACACGATAAAAAAAATAATTTTAAAAAATGTATATTGATTGAAATAATATAAAATAAGCTACATGCTAAGAAGCCAAGCCCATAGAAGAAAGATTAATGGAAAATTCGCTTAAGAAAGCATTAAAAAAGCACCATTCACAGATGACGCTTAATTCATATGTATTCCGGACGGTAATATGCACTACTGGTACTATGGTAATTGGCGATTAATTTTTGATAAGAATTCTACTACAAATTTTCCGTACTTTCAGAATATATTTTTTTCCAGTGGTAGCTAAGATAGTGTATTAATATTTTAATGAATTATAATTTAAATAACTTTTTCCCATCACTACTTTTAATTATTTTAACAGTAAATTAAAGGTCAGATAGACAAATGGTCATGCTCTAAAATCCTTATAAAGTTCTGTTTTTTCTTCTTTCATTTTTCAATTAAAGCGGCCTTAGTTGGGGGCTACTGACAAATATGTATAAACTTAAATGTTGAAGGATTATGTGCTAAGTACCAAATATACTTATGTAGGTATAAAATATATTGATATATTTGGTGATTATTAAAACTGCAACAATCTGTTTTAATACCTATAGTTAGGAATTAAGTGTTTTAAGCCCTTCGAAAGGGCCATAAAACAGGACCATTGACCTGAGAAAATCACTTAATAGTGATAAATTTTAACTATCATGAATCGGTCGCGAACAATATCATCATGCCAAGAGATGCTAAATACATTTTATATTTATTCCATTGGTATGAATTATAAACAAAGAGCTCTTCTTATTTCAATAACGTAAGGACACCGAAGATTACAACATATAACATTCAGTAGAATGAAAATATTATTTTAGATATACTTAGTGTATATAGAACACACGTATCTGAATTATTTTATTACCAATTTATAAGAAGGTGGGACTAATAATTCCTTACTTTATTTTATTTACCACTGTCTAATCTAAGCGAATCTGTCTTATCTATAAAAAATAAATGTGTCTGTGTGTGTGTCCTTTATAGACTCCTAAATCATTCAAATGAAATCGACGGAACTTTTCATACAGATAGTTTGAAGCACGAGGAAGGTCTATGTCTATATTAGATCATTCTGCGACGAACCTTTCGAACGGAATGGAATTTTCTGATTGGTTAAACGTTAGTTATTGCCTTACATTTAACTATAGACAATTCAGTTTTGTCACATATTTTAAGTATAACATCAGTGACAATATCTGGCTTATAGCTCCATTTGATAAAAAAAACTTCTTGCACGAATTTAAATATAGAATTATTTTTATGTCAGATAAATTCAATGAGCAACATGATGTGGTAGCACGCGAGAGCTCCGTCACCAAATTTATACTTTCACGTTGTCTGATACACACATTTTTTTTATTTACATTTATTTTAAAACATTTTTCCAAAATAAAAATTAATTAAAAAGTCAACAGTAATTGAATAGAAAAAATATGTATGTATTTAAAGGCAAAATTAATGGGAATATTGTATTTATTTGTTTAGGTGAAACGTAAAAAATCGCCACATTATTATTTATGCCAATAATGCTTAATTAATTTAAATAATATATTGAAATGAAAGAAATAAGCTTTGTACTAGAAAGCAGAAGTAATGGAGTTAATCCATTTATTTGTCTAAAAGAAGCGTAAGGAATCGTCATATTATCAATGACGACAATGATGCTTAATTAATGTTGGTAATTTGTTAATTGACATAAGAAACTGATCAAAATTATAGAAAAAATATAGGAGAAAAGATACTTATTCATTTTTAATCGATATCTTATTACTGACACTAATGCTTTATTAATATTGATAATATGTATTAATTGAAATAAAAAAATATAAGCTATGCTCTAAAAAGCAAAGTTAAAGGGGAAAAAAAGTTAATAAAAAAATTACTAAGAAAATCGTAGAAAATCACCATTCACAGATGATGCTTAATTTATATGTATCCCTGACGGCAATATATACTACTGGTATTATACTAATTGGTGCAGCTTTGATAAAAATTCTACAAGGGGTTTTCCGCGATTTCAGAAAATATTTTTCCTGTGGTAGCAAAGATAATTTATTAATATTTTAATGAATGAGAGCAAAAGAACTTTGTATTTCACTACCAAGTAACACACATATTCAATCCCAATATTCACAAATATTTTAATAATAAATTAAAGGTTAGATAGCTATTCTCCAAAATCCCTATGAAGTTTTCTAATAAGAATTCAGTTTTTTTCTTTCAATTTCGGCTTTAGTTGGCTGTCACTGAAAAATATATGTTTCACAAAATTTAAATGTTGATATAATAAGTACCAAATATGCTAATATAGATATAAAATATTATAATGATATATTTATCTATGATTAAGACAGAACCAATACTAAGTCGTTTAAATACCGATACTTTAGAAGGATATGTACCGGAGAAAATTATTTGATAATGGTAAGGTTTAATTATTATTGGTTTAGCTGCGAGTAATAGCATCATGCCAAGTGATGCTAAATACATTTTCTCTTTATTTTAATGGGATGAATTACAAAAAGCAAGTTTTATTTACTTCAATAACGTGAAACCATCGTAAATGGCAACAAATTATATTGAATAATAAAAAAAGTAATTTTAGGTATATTTAATTGAAAAACTTAGTAGAAGAAGCAGGTAAGTGACATTTTCATAATGAAAAAAAAGTTGTATCCGAACTATTTCATTACCAATTTTATAGAAGACGGGACTACTAGAAAATAAAACATTATTGCCTAATTTGAAATAAAAAATCATACTAGCATACTAAAAATTTATGTAATTAGTTGTGTTAAGATTTATAGAAAGGCAAAACCAGTGATTCATCAATTCCCCTAGTATTAATAATTCTTGGCTTTATTGTTCCCAATTTTAAATAAAACCTAACTACTTAGAAAATAAAACATTATTGCCTAATTTGAAATAAAAAATCATACTAGCATACTAAAAATTTATGTAATTAGTTGTGTTAAGATTTATAGAAAGGCAAAACCAGTGATTCATCAATTCCCCTAAAAATGTCACTTACCTGGTTCTTCCATTAAGCTCTTTCATGGTGATCGCTATGTGCTTTTCAGTTATGAGAATGATTTCGTTGTGTTTCTCAACTGTGATTTATTGATACTTTACTTATTTTTTTATTCACCCCGTGCGAAGAACGGGCATTCAGCTAGTGTTATATAAAAATAAATACATGCAGATATTTAATACATTTACACTATTTTATGTTGGTAGAAAATTTTCATGGTATTTATTATATTTCAAGATTCCATTATAATGGTTTATCATTGAACCCATTTTTCCAAAAATGTGCGTATTTTACAGTGTATAAATAAGTTTAGTGCGTGTGTAAAAATATTCTGAATGTACTTACTATTTTACGATCTCATATTCCTCAATAATGTTAAGGAAACAGGCTTTAGAATTGATGGTGGATGACCTAAAAAGTAAGAGAAAAACTAGTGAACTTATACTCAAATGCATTGATCTAAATTTCGCTAAATTTATTAAAACTATTTCAGGTGATTGAGGACAATGTTCCTGAAACATGACAAAATATAAATAAAGATAACCAGTGAATCAGTTTTAATGATACCATGTATAGTCCCCGGCCAAAATATTAGACGCATTATAAGATTCTAAGTAAAATCTTAATTACTCAGATGATACAGCTTTATTGTTTTTACGAGACTGAAACCTGTTTACGTTCGTCCATCAATCGGATAAATTAGACGATATATATAATATTTATTATATCGAGCATTATATTAGTATATTATAATAGTTAGATCAAATTATGAGACGCACTGTAGTGTTTTAATAATGACATGTTTTGCACGACTTTATGGGCAATAATTTTACATTTAAACATACATACCTCCCATTTGTATTTATTTTTTACGTATTTCCTTACAATGTAAACCCATTGATACACTAACGTAAACAAGTGCCGACCGGTTTCAGTCACATAAAAACAATAAAGCTGTAAAGCTGATAAAATTAAGATTTTACATAGAATCTCGCAGTGCGTCTAATAATTTTGCCAAGGACTGTACAGCGTGCAAAAAAAAGTGAACACCCTGAATAACGTTTAATAGGATTTTCACATACTAGGACTAACGGTTCATACGCTGAAAGCAGACGATACCCTAAGTTACGCCACGAAAACGTAATTTCTCTATGTAGCCGATTTCTTTACCTTCAACATATGGAGCAAAACCAACCGACATCTGGAAAATCCAATTCTAAGAAGAGTTACAATAAAATAGAATAAAAGGATTTTTTGTGGATATATTGCTTGAAAAATAGAATTAACAGGAAAGAGAGAACTAAAAAATTACTATCTTTTAACGTCAGGGAGTTATATTAAAAGAACGTCATCAAACGTATTTCCTGCAGAAAGAGTTTTGATTTGTCAGTATAAAGGAAAAAAAAATGACTGATGATTGCTCGCATATGCTTATTTTATAAACAAAAAGACTTAAAAATTTAAGCTAGTATTGATATGATAAGATGTTTGTCTTTCGTATTTTCTTATTGATATCAGATATGAATGAAAATGTTTCTGATTTTGCCCTTTTTCGTTTATTATTGCTCCCTTAAATGGCTGAAAAATATATTCCCCCCCCCCCCGAAAAAAATTCTTATAAAAGCTAAATGATAGTATCAGGTGCGTAGTTTTAATACATGGGGGGTACCTCCTTCTAATATATATTAGAAGCGTTTAAATAGGCCGGGATAGCCTGGCGAGTAGGAAACTGGACTCACGTTTGTAAGAGTTGGAATCCATCTGGCCAAACACTCCTCGTGTAGTAAACGGTGACGGATGCTCGTTAAATATGTTGGGTCACAAAGTCCTCCATGTTCGCATAACAAAACAAGACCTCTGGGGGTAATGAATTGGAGATGGATCGTTCCCTGGTTCAAGTCAAAATGGC
Organism: Parasteatoda lunata; assembly: GCA_949128135.1. NCBI lineage: Eukaryota > Metazoa > Arthropoda > Arachnida > Araneae > Theridiidae > Parasteatoda > Parasteatoda lunata. The sequence continues at coordinate 2,491,368 of OX421971.1, forward strand.
GATGTGTGGATGAATGAATGGGCCCTATCCTATAAACGAGTGTGACGTATGAGTGTGGAAGAAGTTGAATTCCTAGCCATAGATGACACCACTGGAAAACAAGAACAGTCGCACCCCCTCTGTCTTAATGGCTGACAACAACAACAATAAACGCTAAAATTACAAAAAATGAATAATGAAAAACATCCGTTCATTCCGAGAAGTATCAATCCCCAAAACTGAATAGTATTTGTACGGTGACTTTTATGCATGTCGGTGAGCTTTTTCTTATTCTCGACACAATGGAAGAAATGTACTAAAAGCACCTAAAATGCTTATTTAAGAAAAATGCTGCTGAAAATATATTTTCAATGTTAGTTTCACAACTAAAAGCCTTTTTCAAACACTAAGCATGATCGTTACCGAACTTCAGAGTTATATTATCCAAGTCAAAACTCGTGATCAGACAATTTTTATGGCTTATGCTGGTTTCAGTGCGACTTATGATGGTCGTTTGGTGGTCATCATCGTCCGACGTTTTCCATTATGTGTCCATGGTTTCCGATATGCCAGCAAACTTCCATCATAACACGATGGAAAATGCTACTTCAATACTATGATGGTTAACCATCAAGAGAAGTTAGACTCTCATGGACCAACAATCCGTGATGGTTCCAACTATTTTACAATTCCATAATGGTTTAATGGGAATTCTTGTTGGTTATTAGGAATATACAATCAAAACAATTTGGATTTTCTTATGTTGGACCATCATAAATCAGGCCAAATTCTTACAGTGAGGTGTTGTTTACTTATGAGGTGAAGATTACGAAAGATTATTTAAGAAAATGCTGAAAATATATTTTCAATGTTAGTTTCACAACTAAAAGCCTTTTTCAAACACTAAGCATGATCGTTACCGAACTTCAGAGTTATATTATCCAAGTCAAAACTCGTGATCAGACAATTTTTATGGCTTATGCTGGTTTCAGTGCGACTTATGATGGTCGTTTGGTGGTCATCATCGTCCGACGTTTTCCATTATGTGTCCATGGTTTCCGATATGCCAGCAAACTTCCATCATAACACGATGGAAAATGCTACTTCAATACTATGATGGTTAACCATCAAGAGAAGTTAGACTCTCATGGACCAACAATCCGTGATGGTTCCAACTATTTTACAATTCCATAATGGTTTAATGGGAATTCTTGTTGGTTTTTAGGAATATACAATCAAAACAATTTGGATTTTCTTATGTTGGACCATCATAAATCAGGCCAAATTCTTACAGTGAGGTGTTGTTTACTTATGAGGTGAAGATTACGAAAGATTATTTAAGAAAATGCCGAAAATATATTTTCAATGTTAGTTTCACAACTAAAAGCCTTTTTCAAACACTAAGCATGATCGTTACCGAACTTCAGAGTTATATTATCCAAGTCAAAACTCGTGATCAGACAATTTTTATGGCTTATGCTGGTTTCAGTGCGACTTATGATGGTCGTTTGGTGGTCATCATCGTCCGACGTTTTCCATTATGTGTCCATGGTTTCCGATATGCCAGCAAACTTCCATCATAACACGATGGAAAATGCTACTTCAATACTATGATGGTTAACCATCAAGAGAAGTTAGACTCTCATGGACCAACAATCCGTGATGGTTCCAACTATTTTACAATTCCATAATGGTTTAATGGGAATTCTTGTTGGTTTTTAGGAATATACAATCAAAACAATTTGGATTTTCTTATGTTGGACCATCATAAATCAGGCCAAATTCTTACAGTGAGGTGTTGTTTACTTATGAGGTGAAGATTACGAAAGATTATTTAAGAAAATGCTGAAAATATATTTTCAATGTTAGTTTCACAACTAAAAGCCTTTTTCAAACACTAAGCATGATCGTTACCGAACTTCAGAGTTATATTATCCAAGTCAAAACTCGTGATCAGACAATTTTTATGGCTTATGCTGGTTTCAGTGCGACTTATGATGGTCGTTTGGTGGTCATCATCGTCCGACGTTTTCCATTATGTGTCCATGGTTTCCGATATGCCAGCAAACTTCCATCATAACACGATGGAAAATGCTACTTCAATACTATGATGGTTAACCATCAAGAGAAGTTAGACTCTCATGGACCAACAATCCGTGATGGTTCCAACTATTTTACAATTCCATAATGGTTTAATGGGAATTCTTGTTGGTTTTTAGGAATATACAATCAAAACAATTTGGATTTTCTTATGTTGGACCATCATAAATCAGGCCAAATTCTTACAGTGAGGTGTTGTTTACTTATGAGGTGAAGATTACGAAAGATTATTTAAGAAAATGCTGAAAATATATTTTCAATGTTAGTTTCACAACTAAAAGCCTTTTTCAAACACTAAGCATGATCGTTACCGAACTTCAGAGTTATATTATCCAAGTCAAAACTCGTGATCAGACAATTTTTATGGCTTATGTTGGTTTCAGTGCGACTTATGATGGTCGTTTGGTGGTCATCATCGTCCGACGTTTTCCATTATGTGTCCATGGTTTCCGATATGCCAGCAAACTTCCATCATAACACGATGGAAAATGCTACTTCAATACTATGATGGTTAACCATCAAGAGAAGTTAGACTCTCATGGACCAACAATCCGTGATGGTTCCAACTATTTTACAATTCCATAATGGTTTAATGGGAATTCTTGTTGGTTTTTAGGAATATACAATCAAAACAATTTGGATTTTCTTATGTTGGACCATCATAAATCAGGCCAAATTCTTACAGTGAGGTGTTGTTTACTTATGAGGTGAAGATTACGAAAGATTATTTAAGAAAATGCTGAAAATATATTTTCAATGTTAGTTTCACAACTAAAAGCCATTTTCAAACACTAAGCATGATCGTTACCAAACTTCAGAGTTATATTATCCAAGTCAAAACTCGTGATCAGACAATTTTTATGGCTTATGCTGGTTTCAGTGCGACTTATGATGGTCGTTTGGTGGTCATCATCGTCCGACGTTTTCCATTATGTGTCCATGGTTTCCGATATGCCAGCAAACTTCCATCATAACACGATGGAAAATGCTACTTCAATACTATGATGGTTAACCATCAAGAGAAGTTAGACTCTCATGGACCAACAATCCGTGATGGTTCCAACTATTTTACAATTCCATAATGGTTTAATGGGAATTCTTGTTGGTTTTTAGGAATATACAATCAAAACAATTTGGATTTTCTTATGTTGGACCATCATAAATCAGGCCAAATTCTTACAGTGAGGTGTTGTTTACTTATGAGGTGAAGATTACGAAAGATTATTTAAGAAAATGCTGAAAATATATTTTCAATGTTAGTTTCACAACTAAAAGCCTATTTCAAACACTAAGCATGATCGTTACCGAACTTCAGAGTTATATTATCCAAGTCAAAACTCGTGATCAGACAATTTTTATGGCTTATGCTGGTTTCAGTGCGACTTACGATGCTCGTTTGGTGGTCATCATCGTCCGACGTTTTCCATTATGTGTCCATGGTTTCCGATATGCCAGCAAACTTCCATCATAACACGATGGAAAATGCTACTTCAATACTATGATGGTTAACCATCAAGAGAAGTTAGACTCTCATGGACCAACAATCCGTGATGGTTCCAACTATTTTACAATTCCATAATGGTTTAATGGGAATTCTTGTTGGTTTTTAGGAATATACAATCAAAACAATTTGGATTTTCTTATGTTGGACCATCATAAATCAGGCCAAATTCTTACAGTGAGGTGTTGTTTACTTATGAGGTGAAGATTACGAAAGATTATTTAAGAAAATGCTGAAAATATATTTTCAATGTTAGTTTCACAACTAAAAGCCTTTTTCAAACACTAAGCATGATCGTTACCGAACTTCAGAGTTATATTATCCAAGTCAAAACTCGTGATCAGACAATTTTTATGGCTTATGCTGGTTTCAGTGCGACTTATGATGGTCGTTTGGTGGTCATCATCGTCCGACGTTTTCCATTATGTGTCCATGGTTTCCGATATGCCAGCAAACTTCCATCATAACACGATGGAAAATGCTACTTCAATACTATGATGGTTAACCATCAAGAGAAGTTAGACTCTCATGGACCAACAATCCGTGATGGTTCCAACTATTTTACAATTCCATAATGGTTTAATGGGAATTCTTGTTGGTTTTTAGGAATATACAATCAAAACAATTTGGATTTTCTTATGTTGGACCATCATAAATCAGGCCAAATTCTTACAGTGAGGTGTTGTTTACTTATGAGGTGAAGATTACGAAAGATTATTTAAGAAAATGCTGAAAATATATTTTCAATGTTAGTTTCACAACTAAAAGCCTTTTTCAAACACTAAGCATGATCGTTACCGAACTTCAGAGTTATATTATCCAAGTCAAAACTCGTGATCAGACAATTTTTATGGCTTATGTTGGTTTCAGTGCGACTTATGATGGTCGTTTGGTGGTCATCATCGTCCGACGTTTTCCATTATGTGTCCATGGTTTCCGATATGCCAGCAAACTTCCATCATAACACGATGGAAAATGCTACTTCAATACTATGATGGTTAACCATCAAGAGAAGTTAGACTCTCATGGACCAACAATCCGTGATGGTTCCAACTATTTTACAATTCCATAATGGTTTAATGGGAATTCTTGTTGGTTTTTAGGAATATACAATCAAAACAATTTGGATTTTCTTATGTTGGACCATCATAAATCAGGCCAAATTCTTACAGTGAGGTGTTGTTTACTTATGAGGTGAAGATTACGAAAGATTATTTAAGAAAATGCTGAAAATATATTTTCAATGTTAGTTTCACAACTAAAAGCCTTTTTGAAACACTAAGCATGATCGTTACCGAACTTCAGAGTTATATTATCCAAGTCAAAACTCGTGATCAGACAATTTTTATGGCTTATGCTGGTTTCAGTGCGAATTATGATGGTCGTTTGGTGGTCATCATCGTCCGACGTTTTCCATTATGTGTCCATGGTTTCCGATATGCCAGCAAACTTCCATCATAACACGATGGAAAATGCTACTTCAATACTATGATGGTTAACCATCAAGAGAAGTTAGACTCTCATGGACCAACAATCCGTGATGGTTCCAACTATTTTACAATTCCATAATGGTTTAATGAGAATTCTTGTTGGTTTTTAGGAATATACAATCAAAACAATTTGGATTTTCTTATGTTGGACCATCATAAATCAGGCCAAATTCTTACAGTGAGGTGTTGTTTACTTATGAGGTGAAGATTACGAAAGATTATTTAAGAAAATGCTGAAAATATATTTTCAATGTTAGTTTCACAACTAAAAGCCTTTTTCAAACACTAAGCATGATCGTTACCGAACTTCAGAGTTATATTATCCAAGTCAAAACTCGTGATCAGACAATTTTTATGGCTTATGCTGGTTTCAGTGCGACTTATGATGGTCGTTTGGTGGTCATCATCGTCCGACGTTTTCCATTATGTGTCCATGGTTTCCGATATGCCAGCAAACTTCCATCATAACACGATGGAAAATGCTACTTCAATACTATGATGGTTAACCATCAAGAGAAGTTAGACTCTCATGGACCAACAATCCGTGATGGTTCCAACTATTTTACAATTCCATAATGGTTTAATGGGAATTCTTGTTGGTTTTTAGGAATATACAATCAAAACAATTTGGATTTTCTTATGTTGGACCATCATAAATCAGGCCAAATTCTTACAGTGAGGTGTTGTTTACTTATGAGGTGAAGATTACGAAAGATTATTTAAGAAAATGCTGAAAATATATTTTCAATGTTAGTTTCACAACTAAAAGCCTTTTTCAAACACTAAGCATGATCGTTACCGAACTTCAGAGTTATATTATCCAAGTCAAAACTCGTGATCAGACAATTTTTATGGCTTATGCTGGTTTCAGTGCGACTTATGATGGTCGTTTGGTGGTCATCATCGTCCGACGTTTTCCATTATGTGTCCATGGTTTCCGATATGCCAGCAAACTTCCATCATAACACGATGGAAAATGCTACTTCAATACTATGATGGTTAACCATCAAGAGAAGTTAGACTCTCATGGACCAACAATCCGTGATGGTTCCAACTATTTTAAAATTCCATAATGGTTTAATGGGAATTCTTGTTGGTTTTTAGGAATATACAATCAAAACAATTTGGATTTTCTTATGTTGGACCATCATAAATCAGGCCAAATTCTTACAGTGAGGTGTTGTTTACTTATGAGGTGAAGATTACGAAAGATTATTTAAGAAAATGCTGAAAATATATTTTCAATGTTAGTTTCACAACTAAAAGCCTTTTTCAAACACTAAGCATGATCGTTACCGAACTTCAGAGTTATATTATCCAAGTCAAAACTCGTGATCAGACAATTTTTTTGGCTTATGCTGGTTTCAGTGTGACTTATGATGGTCGTTTGGTGGTCATCATCGTCCGACGTTTTCCATTATGTGTCCATGGTTTCCGATATGCCAGCATACTTCCATCATAACACGATGGAAAATGCTACTTCAATACTATGATGGTTAACCATCGAGAGAAGTTAGACTCTCATGGACCAACAATCCGTGATGGTTCCAACTATTTTACAATTCCATAATGGTTTAATGAGAATTCTTGTTGGTTTTTAGGAATATACAATCAAAACAATTTGGATTTTCTTATGTTGGACCATCATAAATCAGGCCAAATTCTTACAGTGAGGTGTTGTTTACTTATGAGGTGAAGATTACGAAAGATTATTTAAGAAAATGCTGAAAATATATTTTCAATGTTAGTTTCACAACTAAAAGCCTTTTTCAAACACTAAGCATGATCGTTACCGAACTTCAGAGTTATATTATCCAAGTCAAAACTCGTGATCAGACAATTTTTATGGCTTATGCTGGTTTCAGTGCGACTTATGATGCTCGTTTGGTGGTCATCATCGTCCGACGTTTTCCATTATGTGTCCATGGTTTCCGATATGCCAGCAAACTTCCATCATAACACGATGGAAAATGCTACTTCAATACTATGATGGTTAACCATCAAGAGAAGTTAGACTCTCATGGACCAACAATCCGTGATGGTTCCAACTATTTTACAATTCCATAATGGTTTAATGGGAATTCTTGTTGGTTTTTAGGAATATACAATCAAAACAATTTGGATTTTCTTATGTTGGACCATCATAAATCAGGCCAAATTCTTACAGTGAGGTGTTGTTTACTTATGAGGTGAAGATTACGAAAGATTATTTAAGAAAATGCTGAAAATATATTTTCAATGTTAGTTTCACAACTAAAAGCCTTTTTCAAACACTAAGCATGATCGTTACCGAACTTCAGAGTTATATTATCCAAGTCAAAACTCGTGATCAGACAATTTTTATGGCTTATGCTGGTTTCAGTGCGACTTATGATGGTCGTTTGGTGGTCATCATCGTCCGACGTTTTCCATTATGTGTCCATGGTTTCCGATATGCCAGCAAACTTCCATCATAACACGATGGAAAATGCTACTTCAATACTATGATGGTTAACCATCAAGAGAAGTTAGACTCTCATGGACCAACAATCCGTGATGGTTCCAACTATTTTACAATTCCATAATGGTTTAATGGGAATTCTTGTTGGTTTTTAGGAATATACAATCAAAACAATTTGGATTTTCTTATGTTGGACCATCATAAATCAGGCCAAATTCTTACAGTGAGGTGTTGTTTACTTATGAGGTGAAGATTACGAAAGATTATTTAAGAAAATGCTGAAAATATATTTTCAATGTTAGTTTCACAACTAAAAGCCTTTTTCAAACACTAAGCATGATCGTTACCGAACTTCAGAGTTATATTATCCAAGTCAAAACTCGTGATCAGACAATTTTTATGGCTTATGCTGGTTTCAGTGCGACTTATGATGGTCGTTTGGTGGTCATCATCGTCCGACGTTTTCCATTATGTGTCCATGGTTTCCGATATGCCAGCAAACTTCCATCATAACACGATGGAAAATGCTACTTCAATACTATGATGGTTAACCATCAAGAGAAGTTAGACTCTCATGGACCAACAATCCGTGATGTTTCCAACTATTTTACAATTCCATAATGGTTTAATGGGAATTCTTGTTGGTTTTTAGGAATATACAATCAAAACAATTTGGATTTTCTTATGTTGGACCATCATAAATCAGGCCAAATTCTTACAGTGAGGTGTTGTTTACTTATGAGGTGAAGATTACGAAAGATTATTTAAGAAAATGCTGAAAATATATTTTCAATGTTAGTTTCACAACTAAAAGCCTTTTTCAAACACTAAGCATGATCGTTACCGAACTTCAGAGTTATATTATCCAAGTCAAAACTCGTGATCAGACAATTTTTATGGCTTATGTTGGTTTCAGTGCGACTTATGATGGTCGTTTGGTGGTCATCATCGTCCGACGTTTTCCATTATGTGTCCATGGTTTCCGATATGCCAGCAAACTTCCATCATAACACGATGGAAAATGCTACTTCAATACTATGATGGTTAACCATCAAGAGAAGTTAGACTCTCATGGACCAACAATCCGTGATGGTTCCAACTATTTTACAATTCCATAATGGTTTAATGGGAATTCTTGTTGGTTTTTAGGAATATACAATCAAAACAATTTGGATTTTCTTATGTTGGACCATCATAAATCAGGCCAAATTCTTACAGTGAGGTGTTGTTTACTTATGAGGTGAAGATTACGAAAGATTATTTAAGAAAATGCTGAAAATATATTTTCAATGTTAGTTTCACAACTAAAAGCCTTTTTGAAACACTAAGCATGATCGTTACCGAACTTCAGAGTTATATTATCCAAGTCAAAACTCGTGATCAGACAATTTTTATGGCTTATGCTGGTTTCAGTGCGAATTATGATGGTCGTTTGGTGGTCATCATCGTCCGACGTTTTCCATTATGTGTCCATGGTTTCCGATATGCCAGCAAACTTCCATCATAACACGATGGAAAATGCTACTTCAATACTATGATGGTTAACCATCAAGAGAAGTTAGACTCTCATGGACCAACAATCCGTGATGGTTCCAACTATTTTACAATTCCATAATGGTTTAATGAGAATTCTTGTTGGTTTTTAGGAATATACAATCAAAACAATTTGGATTTTCTTATGTTGGACCATCATAAATCAGGCCAAATTCTTACAGTGAGGTGTTGTTTACTTATGAGGTGAAGATTACGAAAGATTATTTAAGAAAATGCTGAAAATATATTTTCAATGTTAGTTTCACAACTAAAAGCCTTTTTCAAACACTAAGCATGATCGTTACCGAACTTCAGAGTTATATTATCCAAGTCAAAACTCGTGATCAGACAATTTTTATGGCTTATGCTGGTTTCAGTGCGACTTATGATGGTCGTTTGGTGGTCATCATCGTCCGACGTTTTCCATTATGTGTCCATGGTTTCCGATATGCCAGCAAACTTCCATCATAACACGATGGAAAATGCTACTTCAATACTATGATGGTTAACCATCAAGAGAAGTTAGACTCTCATGGACCAACAATCCGTGATGGTTCCAACTATTTTACAATTCCATAATGGTTTAATGGGAATTCTTGTTGGTTTTTAGGAATATACAAGCAAAACAATTTGGATTTTCTTATGTTGGACCATCATAAATCAGGCCAAATTCTTACAGTGAGGTGTTGTTTACTTATGAGGTGAAGATTACGAAAGATTATTTAAGAAAATGCTGAAAATATATTTTCAATGTTAGTTTCACAACTAAAAGCCTTTTTCAAACACTAAGCATGATCGTTACCGAACTTCAGAGTTATATTATCCAAGTCAAAACTCGTGATCAGACAATTTTTATGGCTTATGCTGGTTTCAGTGCGACTTATGATGGTCGTTTGGTGGTCATCATCGTCCGACGTTTTCCATTATGTGTCCATGGTTTCCGATATGCCAGCAAACTTCCATCATAACACGATGGAAAATGCTACTTCAATACTATGATGGTTAACCATCAAGAGAAGTTAGACTCTCATGGACCAACAATCCGTGATGTTTCCAACTATTTTACAATTCCATAATGGTTTAATGGGAATTCTTGTTGGTTTTTAGGAATATACAATCAAAACAATTTGGATTTTCTTATGTTGGACCATCATAAATCAGGCCAAATTCTTACAGTGAGGTGTTGTTTACTTATGAGGTGAAGATTACGAAAGATTATTTAAGAAAATGCTGAAAATATATTTTCAATGTTAGTTTCACAACTAAAAGCCTTTTTCAAACACTAAGCATGATCGTTACCGAACTTCAGAGTTATATTATCCAAGTCAAAACTCGTGATCAGACAATTTTTATGGCTTATGTTGGTTTCAGTGCGACTTATGATGGTCGTTTGGTGGTCATCATCGTCCGACGTTTTCCATTATGTGTCCATGGTTTCCGATATGCCAGCAAACTTCCATCATAACACGATGGAAAATGCTACTTCAATACTATGATGGTTAACCATCAAGAGAAGTTAGACTCTCATGGACCAACAATCCGTGATGGTTCCAACTATTTTACAATTCCATAATGGTTTAATGGGAATTCTTGTTGGTTTTTAGGAATATACAATCAAAACAATTTGGATTTTCTTATGTTGGACCATCATAAATCAGGCCAAATTCTTACAGTGAGGTGTTGTTTACTTATGAGGTGAAGATTACGAAAGATTATTTAAGAAAATGCTGAAAATATATTTTCAATGTTAGTTTCACAACTAAAAGCCTTTTTGAAACACTAAGCATGATCGTTACCGAACTTCAGAGTTATATTATCCAAGTCAAAACTCGTGATCAGACAATTTTTATGGCTTATGCTGGTTTCAGTGCGAATTATGATGGTCGTTTGGTGGTCATCATCGTCCGACGTTTTCCATTATGTGTCCATGGTTTCCGATATGCCAGCAAACTTCCATCATAACACGATGGAAAATGCTACTTCAATACTATGATGGTTAACCATCAAGAGAAGTTAGACTCTCATGGACCAACAATCCGTGATGGTTCCAACTATTTTACAATTCCATAATGGTTTAATGAGAATTCTTGTTGGTTTTTAGGAATATACAATCAAAACAATTTGGATTTTCTTATGTTGGACCATCATAAATCAGGCCAAATTCTTACAGTGAGGTGTTGTTTACTTATGAGGTGAAGATTACGAAAGATTATTTAAGAAAATGCTGAAAATATATTTTCAATGTTAGTTTCACAACTAAAAGCCTTTTTCAAACACTAAGCAAGATCGTTACCGAACTTCAGAGTTATATTATCCAAGTCAAAACTCGTGATCAGACAATTTTTATGGCTTATGCTGGTTTCAGTGCGACTTATGATGGTCGTTTGGTGGTCATCATCGTCCGACGTTTTCCATTATGTGTCCATGGTTTCCGATATGCCAGCAAACTTCCATCATAACACGATGGAAAATGCTACTTCAATACTATGATGGTTAACCATCAAGAGAAGTTAGACTCTCATGGACCAACAATCCGTGATGGTTCCAACTATTTTACAATTCCATAATGGTATAATGGGAATTCTTGTTGGTTTTTAGGAATATACAAGCAAAACAATTTGGATTTTCTTATGTTGGACCATCATAAATCAGGCCAAATTCTTACAGTGAGGTGTTGTTTACTTATGAGGTGAAGATTACGAAAGATTATTTAAGAAAATGCTGAAAATATATTTTCAATGTTAGTTTCACAACTAAAAGCCTTTTTCAAACACTAAGCATGATCGTTACCGAACTTCAGAGTTATATTATCCAAGTCAAAACTCGTGATCAGACAATTTTTATGGCTTATGCTGGTTTCAGTGCGACTTATGATGGTCGTTTGGTGGTCATCATCGTCCGACGTTTTCCATTATGTGTCCATGGTTTCCGATATGCCAGCAAACTTCCATCATAACACGATGGAAAATGCTACTTCAATACTATGATGGTTAACCATCAAGAGAAGTTAGACTCTCATGGACCAACAATCCGTGATGGTTCCAACTATTTTACAATTCCATAATGGTTTAATGAGAATTCTTGTTGGTTTTTAGGAATATATAATCAAAACAATTTGGATTTTCTTATGTTGGACCATCATAAATCAGGACAAATTCTTACAGTGAGGTGTTGTTTACTTATGAGGTGAAGATTACGAAAGATTATTTAAGAAAATGCTGAAAATATATTTTCAATGTTAGTTTCACAACTAAAAGCCTTTTTCAAACACTAAGCATGATCGTTACCGAACTTCAGAGTTATATTATCCAAGTCAAAACTCGTGATCAGACAATTTTTATGGCTTATGCTGGTTTCAATGCGACTTATGATGGTCGTTTGGTGGTCATCATCGTCCGACGTTTTCCATTATGTGTCCATGGTTTCCGATATGCCAGCAAACTTCCATCATAACACGATGGAAAATGCTACTTCAATACTATGATGGTTAACCATCAAGAGAAGTTAGACTCTCATGGACCAACAATCCGTGATGGTTCCAACTATTTTACAATTCCATAATGGTTTAATGGGAATTCTTGTTGGTTTTTAGGAATATACAATCAAAACAATTTGGATTTTCTTATGTTGGACCATCATAAATCAGGTCAAATTCTTACAGTGAGGTGTTGTTTACTTATGAGGTGAAGATTACGAAAGATTATTTAAGAAAATGCTGAAAATATATTTTCAATGTTAGTTTCACAACTAAAAGCCTTTTTCAAACACTAAGCATGATCGTTACCGAACTTCAGAGTTATATTATCCAAGTCAAAACTCGTGATCAGACAATTTTTATGGCTTATGCTGGTTTCAGTGCGACTTATGATGGTCGTTTGGTGGTCATCATCGTCCGACGTTTTCCATTATGTGTCCATGGTTTCCGATATGCCAGCAAACTTCCATCATAACACGATGGAAAATGCTACTTCAATACTATGATGGTTAACCATCAAGAGAAGTTAGACTCTCATGGACCAACAATCCGTGATGGTTCCAACTATTTTACAATTCCATAATGGTTTAATGAGAATTCTTGTTGGTTTTTAGGAATATACAATCAAAACAATTTGGATTTTCTTATGTTGGACCATCATAAATCAGGCCAAATTCTTACAGTGAGGTGTTGTTTACTTATGAGGTGAAGATTACGAAAGATTATTTAAGAAAATGCTGAAAATATATTTTCAATGTTAGTTTCACAACTAAAAGCCTTTTTCAAACACTAAGCATGATCGTTACCGAACTTCAGAGTTATATTATCCAAGTCAAAACTCGTGATCAGACAATTTTTATGGCTTATGCTGGTTTCAGTGCGACTTATGATGGTCGTTTGGTGGTCATCATCGTCCGACGTTTTCCATTATGTGTCCATGGTTTCCGATATGCCAGCAAACTTCCATCATAACACGATGGAAAATGCTACTTCAATACTATGATGGTTAACCATCAAGAGAAGTTAGACTCTCATGGACCAACAATCCGTGATGGTTCCAACTATTTTACAATTCCATAATGGTTTAATGGGAATTCTTGTTGGTTTTTAGGAATATACAATCAAAACAATTTGGATTTTCTTATGTTGGACCATCATAAATCAGGCCAAATTCTTACAGTGAGGTGTTGTTTACTTATGAGGTGAAGATTACGAAAGATTATTTAAGAAAAAGCTGAAAATATATTTTCAATGTTAGTTTCACAACTAAAAGCCTTTTTCAAACACTAAGCATGATCGTTACCGAACTTCAGAGTTATATTATCCAAGTCAAAACTCGTGATCAGACAATTTTTATGGCTTATGCTGGTTTCAGTGCGACTTATGATGGTCGTTTGGTGGTCATCATCGTCCGACGTTTTCCATTATGTGTCCATGGTTTCCGATATGCCAGCAAACTTCCATCATAACACGATGGAAAATGCTACTTCAATACTATGATGGTTAACCATCAAGAGAAGTTAGACTCTCATGGACCAACAATCCGTGATGGTTCCAACTATTTTACAATTCCATAATGGTTTAATGGGAATTCTTGTTGGTTTTTAGGAATATACAATCAAAACAATTTGGATTTTCTTATGTTGGACCATCATAAATCAGGCCAAATTCTTACAGTGAGGTGTTGTTTACTTATGAGGTGAAGATTACGAAAGATTATTTAAGAAAATGCTGAAAATATATTTTCAATGTTAGTTTCACAACTAAAAGCCTTTTTCAAACACTAAGCATGATCGTTACCGAACTTCAGAGTTATATTATCCAAGTCAAAACTCGTGATCAGACAATTTTTATGGCTTATGCTGGTTTCAGTGCGACTTATGATGGTCGTTTGGTGGTCATCATCGTCCGACGTTTTCCATTATGTGTCCATGGTTTCCGATATGCCAGCAAACTTCCATCATAACACGATGGAAAATGCTACTTCAATACTATGATGGTTAACCATCAAGAGAAGTTAGACTCTCATGGACCAACAATCCGTGATGTTTCCAACTATTTTACAATTCCATAATGGTTTAATGGGAATTCTTGTTGGTTTTTAGGAATATACAATCAAAACAATTTGGATTTTCTTATGTTGGACCATCATAAATCAGGCCAAATTCTTACAGTGAGGTGTTGTTTACTTATGAGGTGAAGATTACGAAAGATTATTTAAGAAAATGCTGAAAATATATTTTCAATGTTAGTTTCACAACTAAAAGCCTTTTTCAAACACTAAGCATGATCGTTACCGAACTTCAGAGTTATATTATCCAAGTCAAAACTCGTGATCAGACAATTTTTATGGCTTATGTTGGTTTCAGTGCGACTTATGATGGTCGTTTGGTGGTCATCATCGTCCGACGTTTTCCATTATGTGTCCATGGTTTCCGATATGCCAGCAAACTTCCATCATAACACGATGGAAAATGCTACTTCAATACTATGATGGTTAACCATCAAGAGAAGTTAGACTCTCATGGACCAACAATCCGTGATGGTTCCAACTATTTTACAATTCCATAATGGTTTAATGGGAATTCTTGTTGGTTTTTAGGAATATACAATCAAAACAATTTGGATTTTCTTATGTTGGACCATCATAAATCAGGCCAAATTCTTACAGTGAGGTGTTGTTTACTTATGAGGTGAAGATTACGAAAGATTATTTAAGAAAATGCTGAAAATATATTTTCAATGTTAGTTTCACAACTAAAAGCCTTTTTGAAACACTAAGCATGATCGTTACCGAACTTCAGAGTTATATTATCCAAGTCAAAACTCGTGATCAGACAATTTTTATGGCTTATGCTGGTTTCAGTGCGAATTATGATGGTCGTTTGGTGGTCATCATCGTCCGACGTTTTCCATTATGTGTCCATGGTTTCCGATATGCCAGCAAACTTCCATCATAACACGATGGAAAATGCTACTTCAATACTATGATGGTTAACCATCAAGAGAAGTTAGACTCTCATGGACCAACAATCCGTGATGGTTCCAACTATTTTACAATTCCATAATGGTTTAATGAGAATTCTTGTTGGTTTTTAGGAATATACAATCAAAACAATTTGGATTTTCTTATGTTGGACCATCATAAATCAGGCCAAATTCTTACAGTGAGGTGTTGTTTACTTATGAGGTGAAGATTACGAAAGATTATTTAAGAAAATGCTGAAAATATATTTTCAATGTTAGTTTCACAACTAAAAGCCTTTTTCAAACACTAAGCATGATCGTTACCGAACTTCAGAGTTATATTATCCAAGTCAAAACTCGTGATCAGACAATTTTTATGGCTTATGCTGGTTTCAGTGCGACTTATGATGGTCGTTTGGTGGTCATCATCGTCCGACGTTTTCCATTATGTGTCCATGGTTTCCGATATGCCAGCAAACTTCCATCATAACACGATGGAAAATGCTACTTCAATACTATGATGGTTAACCATCAAGAGAAGTTAGACTCTCATGGACCAACAATCCGTGATGGTTCCAACTATTTTACAATTCCATAATGGTTTAATGGGAATTCTTGTTGGTTTTTAGGAATATACAAGCAAAACAATTTGGATTTTCTTATGTTGGACCATCATAAATCAGGCCAAATTCTTACAGTGAGGTGTTGTTTACTTATGAGGTGAAGATTACGAAAGATTATTTAAGAAAATGCTGAAAATATATTTTCAATGTTAGTTTCACAACTAAAAGCCTTTTTCAAACACTAAGCATGATCGTTACCGAACTTCAGAGTTATATTATCCAAGTCAAAACTCGTGATCAGACAATTTTTATGGCTTATGCTGGTTTCAGTGCGACTTATGATGGTCGTTTGGTGGTCATCATCGTCCGACGTTTTCCATTATGTGTCCATGGTTTCCGATATGCCAGCAAACTTCCATCATAACACGATGGAAAATGCTACTTCAATACTATGATGGTTAACCATCAAGAGAAGTTAGACTCTCATGGACCAACAATCCGTGATGGTTCCAACTATTTTACAATTCCATAATGGTTTAATGAGAATTCTTGTTGGTTTTTAGGAATATATAATCAAAACAATTTGGATTTTCTTATGTTGGACCATCATAAATCAGGACAAATTCTTACAGTGAGGTGTTGTTTACTTATGAGGTGAAGATTACGAAAGATTATTTAAGAAAATGCTGAAAATATATTTTCAATGTTAGTTTCACAACTAAAAGCCTTTTTCAAACACTAAGCATGATCGTTACCGAACTTCAGAGTTATATTATCCAAGTCAAAACTCGTGATCAGACAATTTTTATGGCTTATGCTGGTTTCAGTGCGACTTATGATGGTCGTTTGGTGGTCATCATCGTCCGACGTTTTCCATTATGTGTCCATGGTTTCCGATATGCCAGCAAACTTCCATCATAACACGATGGAAAATGCTACTTCAATACTATGATGGTTAACCATCAAGAGAAGTTAGACTCTCATGGACCAACAATCCGTGATGGTTCCAACTATTTTACAATTCCATAATGGTTTAATGGGAATTCTTGTTGGTTTTTAGGAATATACAATCAAAACAATTTGGATTTTCTTATGTTGGACCATCATAAATCAGGCCAAATTCTTACAGTGAGGTGTTGTTTACTTATGAGGTGAAGATTACGAAAGATTATTTAAGAAAAAGCTGAAAATATATTTTCAATGTTAGTTTCACAACTAAAAGCCTTTTTCAAACACTAAGCATGATCGTTACCGAACTTCAGAGTTATATTATCCAAGTCAAAACTCGTGATCAGACAATTTTTATGGCTTATGCTGGTTTCAGTGCGACTTATGATGGTCGTTTGGTGGTCATCATCGTCCGACGTTTTCCATTATGTGTCCATGGTTTCCGATATGCCAGCAAACTTCCATCATAACACGATGGAAAATGCTACTTCAATACTATGATGGTTAACCATCAAGAGAAGTTAGACTCTCATGGACCAACAATCCGTGATGGTTCCAACTATTTTACAATTCCATAATGGTTTAATGGGAATTCTTGTTGGTTTTTAGGAATATACAATCAAAACAATTTGGATTTTCTTATGTTGGACCATCATAAATCAGGCCAAATTCTTACAGTGAGGTGTTGTTTACTTATGAGGTGAAGATTACGAAAGATTATTTAAGAAAATGCTGAAAATATATTTTCAATGTTAGTTTCACAACTAAAAGCCTTTTTCAAACACTAAGCATGATCGTTACCGAACTTCAGAGTTATATTATCCAAGTCAAAACTCGTGATCAGACAATTTTTATGGCTTATGCTGGTTTCAGTGCGACTTATGATGGTCGAAAGATCATTTAAGAAAATGCTGAAAATATATTTTCAATGTTAGTTTCACAACTAAAAGCCTTTTTCAAACACTAAGCATGATCGTTACCGAACTTCAGAGTTATATTATCCAAGTTAAAACTCGTGATCAGACAATTTTTATGGCTTATGCTGGTTTCAGTACGACTTATGATGGTCGTTTGGTGGTGATCATCGTCCGACGTTTTCCATTATGTGTCCATGGTTTCCGATATGCCAGCAAACTTCCATCATAACACGATGGAAAATGCTACTTCAATACTATGATGGTTAACCATCAAGAGAAGTTAGACTCTCATGGACCAACAATCCGTGATGGTTCCTACTATTTTACAATTCCATAATGGTTTAATGGGAATTCTTGTTGGTTTTTAGGAATATACAATCAAAACAATTTGGATTTTCTTATGTTGGACCATCATAAATCAGGCCAAATTCTTACAGTGAGGTGTTGTTTACTTATGAGGTGAAGATTACGAAAGATTATTTAAGAAAATGCTGAAAATATATTTTCAATGTTAGTTTCACAACTAAAAGCCTTTTTCAAACACTAAGCATGATCGTTACCGAACTTCAGAGTTATATTATCCAAGTCAAAACTCGTGATCAGACAATTTTTATGGCTTATGCTGGTTTCAGTGCGACTTATGATGGTCCAACATCGTTTGGTGGTCATCATCGTCCGACGTTTTCCATTATGTGTCCATGGTTTCCGATATGCCAGCAAACTTCCATCATAACACGATGGAAAATGCTACTTCAATACTATGATGGTTAACCATCAAGAGAAGTTAGACTCTCATGGACCAACAATCCGTGATGGTTCCAACTATTTTACAATTCCATAATGGTTTAATGGGAATTCTTGTTGGTTTTTAGGAATATACAATCAAAACAATTTGGATTTTCTTATGTTGGACCATCATAAATCAGGCCAAATTCTTACAGTGAGGTGTTGTTTACTTATGAGGTGAAGATTACGAAAGATTATTTAAGAAAATGCTGAAAATATATTTTCAATGTTAGTTTCACAACTAAAAGCCTTTTTCAAACACTAAGCATGATCGTTACCGAACTTCAGAGTTATATTATCCAAGTCAAAACTCGTGATCAGACAATTTTTATGGCTTATGCTGGTTTCAGTGCGACTTATGATGGTCGTTTGGTGGTCATCATCGTCCGACGTTTTCCATTATGTGTCCATGGTTTCCGATATGCCAGCAAACTTCCATCATAACACGATGGAAAATGCTACTTCAATACTATGATGGTTAACCATCAAGAGAAGTTAGACTCTCATGGACCAACAATCCGTGATGGTTCCAACTATTTTACAATTCCATAATGGTTTAATGGGAATTCTTGTTGGTTTTTAGGAATATACAATCAAAACAATTTGGATTTTCTTATGTTGGACCATCATAAATCAGGCCAAATTCTTACAGTGAGGTGTTGTTTACTTATGAGGTGAAGATTACGATAAAAAAATATAATGGTTCATGATGGAATTGTTGATGGTTACCATCAATATTATATTGGTCCACTAATGGAAAACCATCAGAAATTTGGACTTAAAGATTTAGATTTTCTTCGTATCCAGAAATGGTTTTAAAATAACTAAATTTGAATTTCGTCTATTTAATACCACTATTATAAATGTATAGAACTCGTGCCAACTGAAAAAGAAATGTTGACTTTTAATACTTTTCCAAAAAAGACTCATTTAAAAACATTTATTCTAATATAATATCTAATCAAATGGATAACAACACAACATGAATGTATTTAAATTGAATCTAGTTCATTCTTTAAAAAAAAACAATTTTTATAAAAAAAAATTTAAAACATTGTATCGTATGTTAAAACACGAACTAAAACTGATTAAAAACACAACTCTGTTTGAAAAAATGACCAATACTAACTTTTAAAACTTAACAACTTTTTAATAATCTTAAACATAACAGTTCTACCCAATAATAAACATATAAAAACCGATCAAAACTGAAAAACATCGGTGGCGTAACTAGATCACTTAAGAAATACAACAATAACGAAGGCGCAACTAGACGACCCATCATTTTGTAATTTATTATCGATTTCAAATTCCAGGAAAATAAATGATCTAGTTCATCGCTTTTAACACCATATGCTATGTTCATGCGTATTTTGAACTGCGTTCGTTTTCTTAAGCAAGCATTTCGAGCTGCCTTTAAAATAAAAAGATCACCGACCACATGCCACTTCGAGCTTTTACTGCATTCGTTTTCCCTTTATCATTTTAATTTCCTTTATTTTTTTATTATCCCCTTTTATATATATATATTTTTTTTTATACTTCCTTTATTTTTTAAAAAAGAGAAAAAAACTGAATTTACCCTGCAGAAAAAAATTTGAAAGGAAAAAAAATTTAAATTGATAAGTTTAAATTGAAAGGGTAGCAAGCATCTTTTAAGTTTTATACTCAAAAGTGAAGACAAGAACACAACGAATTTAAGTTTTTAAAATTCTTTGAGGTATGAGAGATGATATTGGTAAACGGCAGAAACTGTTAATAAAAAAAATATTTTACTTAAGGAAACACTAAAAAGTTTATCTTTTTTTAAAAAAAATAAATAGAAGAAGACTTTCTTCTCAAAGTTTCTCTGGGAGATAAATAAACGAACCTCCAAGCAGAAGATATTTAATTAAATTGAATACCCGAGGAAGAAAGCATCTTTTAGGAAGAATAAGCATCATTATAAAGTTCAATATTATTTTTAGTTCAAAGCAGAAATATGTTGCAGAAACATTAAATATATTAAAAAAAGGTTTTGCAATATCATAAAATATTAACGTATAGTTTCTAGGTACAATATTAAGTTTTTATGTTTAAAGTTTTTTATTTGTCGTTTTAGAAAATGTAAGTTATCTTTGAAAACTAAAAATTGAAAAGAAAATGGAAGATAATTTTTATATCTGAGTTTATATCTGAAAATACAAAATTGAGAATGGATAATAAATGTTTTAACGCTTAATGTCGTACCTTCCCTTTATGAATTGAGTGATACTTCCAAAATAATATTTAAAAACATCGAAATCAAGAAAAAGAAAATCTTAGCAATATTTATTGCGCATTCTTCGTAAACTTTTCAAAGCTTTCTTCTCAAAGCAATGATTTTAGAATCAGTACTCACTGTTAAATATTATTTTATATACAGTCACTGGCCATATTATTAGACGCACTCTAAGATTCTATGTGATATTATAATTATCAGGTGATACTATACAGCTTTATTTTTATGCGGTTTGCACTTGTTTACGCTCCTGTATCAATTGGTTAACATTGTAATTCAATACTTGAAAAATAAATACAAATAAGGAAGTATATAAAACATATCCTGAATAAAAATCCATGACATCTATGTTTAACTATAAAAGCATTACCTATAAACTCGTGCAAAACATGTCATTATTAAAAACACTACAGTGTGTCTAATAATTGGGTCTAATTATTACAATATACTAATATAATAGCTGATATAATAAATAGTCTATATTTAGATAATATATCGTCTAATTAGTTGAATCGTCTCATTTAAATCAATTGATATACTAACGTAACCAAGTGCAAACAGTCAGCTTAAAAACAATAAAGCACCTGATAATTAAGATTTAGCGTAGAATCTTAGAGAGAGTCTGATCAGGGACTGTAGTAGCTTGATTGTGATAAATATCACGTATCAAATATCTCGAGGATACAGTAATTCCAATTTTGATTGTTTCAGAACTTTTTTCCAACCAGTAGGAAAGAACGGGTATTTAAGTTAGTATTTTATATAGATTAAAAAAAATTATAAAAAGATTAAATCTTTTCAAAATTTATTTTTTTTAAATTTATTAAAAAAATTTTTTTAAAAAAAATAAATAAACTAAAAGTGTGAACAATGCTTTCTAAAAAAAGTATTATCTCTTAATTTAAAATATTAACTAGTATAAATCTTACTTAGATATTTGCGATTACTTAGTGTTAAAATGTATTTTTGTTTTGATTAGTTATTGCGATGCTCATAAAATATCTGCAGATTAGAATTAGTTATAAAATGTCGAATTAATTTAGATTATATTTAAATTTTAGAAATTTTTTGATATTTAATTTTTATTCAGTTTTGATAAATTCGAAAAATAAATAGAAAAAAAATAATCATTTTAAAATTATATTGAACTTAATTCATGATTAAAATTATTATTATATAAAGTTTAAGAAAATAGTTTATAATAAATAACTTGCTATAAATTTCAATTGAATTTATTATATATATGGTAAATCATAAATTTCAATTTTAACAATAATTTACAAAAGTCTTACAGAGTCAAATATTTCATAAAATTTTGAAAATTTTCTAAAGCGTATTAATTTGAAGTTTTTAAAAGAAATTTTTGAAATAATTTAAAACAAATTTTCAAAATCTATTGTTATAAAATTTTTAATATTTTTGAATCAGCTATTTTTTTTTTTAAATCAAAGCATGAGGAATATTAATTCGATAATAAACATTTATAATATTATTTTTGATACATTTTTGCATAAGTATACTAGATGTTTTTTTTCCATTTAAATGCTTAATGAAGAATAAAATTGTTTTAGAGAAATATTTTAACATTATAGTTAGTATATATATTTCTATTTTACATTTTCTAAATCAATTTCGAATTTTCTCCATCCGTAAACATGTAAACAAAAATTAAGATATTTAAAGAAACACGAAAAAGATTTTATATTTCGTACCAAAAAATTTTAAATAGAAAAAAACATTTTCAGAGAAAAATGTAAACATTGAAATATATGCAAATATTCATATTTTGTTAAAGAAAGGATATTTTTTTTGATGCCTTTTGTATAAAGAATTAGAAAAAAACATAAACATAACATATGTAATAAACAGTACAACAAAATAAAAAAAAATTAAAAAACAAATAACCCTGAATGACTTATGATTAGATTTTCACATACGGGGACTTCATTTTAATGGTTCAAAGGCTTAATCATAAATATTCTAAATATTTAGTATATTTTAGGCCACAAAATTGACTACTTTTGCAACTTTTTCCCAATAAAATTTTTTTTTGTTCATGGATTTTGATTCTTGACTCTCAAAATTTGGGGGTGGGGGGGTTAACCACAAACTGCAGATTAGAATCCCAATAGAAAATTTTAATAGCTCAATTCTAATTATCTCTCCCCTTATGTCAGGAACAGATGAAACGAATTATGAAACGATGAATGAAAATTTTTAGCATACAAAGTTATCCATGCAAAAAACTATGATTTACTATTTCATTTAATAATGGTTGAAGAAAAAATGAATTATAACGCATAGAGCACCCATTTGATTTAAAAAATTTTAAGTGAAAATGGGTTGAATAGTTCCTGAGAGATAAAACTTGGAGAAGATAAACTATTATAGGGACTTTCAACACACTCCTGCCTCAGCTATTGAGGACTTATTTTCTAGATTGCGAATACACTTACATTTTGAAGCTCACCATCAAACAAAAACGATAAAAAATAAAATAAAAAACAAAGAAAAAAAATTGTTGGGAGAAAATACATGCAATCTCTGGCCATATTAGTAGACGCACTATAAGATTCTTCGTAAAATTTTAATTATCAGATGATACTATAGAGCTGTATTGTTTTTACTCGGATGAAACCGGTTAGCATTTGTTTATGCTCCTGTGTCAATGGGTTAACATTGTCTTGCAATCCGTTAAAAATAAATGCAAATACGAAGTATATACAAATGCTCCCGAATAGAAACCCCATTACATGTATGTTTAAATATAAAAGTATTGCCTATAAACTCGTGTAAATCATGTCATTATTAAAACACTACAGCACGTCTCATCATTTGATCTAATTATTATAATATACTAATATAATGATTTATATAATAAATAGTCTATATTTATATAATATATCGTCTGATTTATCCTATCGTCAAATTTATATTATAAATCGTCTCATTTAACCCATTGATACGCGAACGTAGACAGGTTTAGTCACATAAAAACAATAAAGTATCACATGATAATTAAGATTTTGCATAGAACATAGAATCCACATAGAATCTAATAAGGAGTCTAACAATCTGGCCAGGGACTGTATTTATAACTTAGAATATTCGAAGGTAAGGATTTTTGAATCACTTTAAGGTTGAGTACCTTGAAATTTGATCATTAGGTCAAAAGTTGTTTAATATTTTATTTTGCGCATAACTAGTCAAAATAAGTACCACGAAATATATCTCTTTAATATAGCATTTTATAAACCGTATTAATTATATATTTCAAGCACAGAATGTAGGTTTAATAGTGTTACGTATTTGTAAATAGGCATATAATTTTGTAGTTATTAGACTAAATATCTCAGACGGATCATTCATTATATTTTTGCTAAGAGTCATTAAAATTTATTCATTCAACGATGATTCATCGGAAATACAGCAACAAGAAATCTGTAGATTTAAAAAAAAAAAGAAAGAAAAACTTTAAAAGCTTCACTCAGTATAGTCTACTGAAAATAGGCTTTAACCTTTACAGTGCATTAAATTCTTGAGTAATATAAAGGTCATGATTAACTTACTACTATTTATTAAAGTCTTAACATTCAATTACGACAAAATTATAGGAATTTCTGAATCAATTCACTGGAATATTTATTTAATGAAGCTCTAACACAAGTGGTCTATGTTAATTAGCGTAATTTTTCCGGTACACTCTTCCTGAAATATTAAAACTGGAGACGAGTTTCATTACAAACCTTTATTTTCCTTCATTTACAGGAGTTGAGTCATTTTCTATTTGTATTGGTAATTCTTCATTATTCAAATCCCTGGCCATATATATTATTTGACGCACTCTATACAGAATCTTAATTATCAGGTGATACAGCTTTATTGTTTTTATGACACTGAAACCAGTTTGCACTTGTTTAATTTCATGCATCAATTCCTTAATTTAGTCGATATATTATATAAATTTGACAATAGGATAAATGAGACGATATATTATATAAGAATAGAATAATTATTATTCCAGGTACTATAATAATTATTATTCCAGGTACTATAATAATTATAAAAGCATCAGCATATTATAATAATTATAAAATTTTTTAGATGCAATCTATTTTTTAAATAATGACATGTTTTGCACGCGTTTATAGGCAATACTTTTATATTTAGACACACATGTCATGGGTTTTTATTCGGGAGATTTTTTATGTATTTTTTCTTTGTATTTATTTTTAACGTATTGAATTACAATGGTAACCCATTGATACACGAACGTAAACAAGTGCAGACAGTCACATACAGCTGTATCACCTGATAATTATAATTTTATACAGAATGTTATAGTGCGTCTAATAATATGTCTGTAAGTATTAGTTTTAGCATTAAATATTTCAAAAGTAATGCGGATGTTTTCTAAAGAAAAAATAATATAAAAAAAAGATGGTTGAAAAAAACAGAGTTTATCGCTAAAAGCATTTCTCCGATAACGAGAGAAACAAAGCGGGAGGTAAAGAAACCCCAGAATTTAAAAGTTCAAAAAGAGAGTATATCAGCCCTTCATTACTCTCCCTAAATAATAATAATGTACTTATAAACCCAAGAGAGTTAGAATACATATGTGAAAAGGAATTGAACAGTTATTTTAGTTATTTGCGTGATGGTAATTAGAGATATCTCTTAATCTATGGAACGAACGGAAATGTTTCTCAGCTGATCGAATGCTTATAAAATGTATTAGAAAAACAATACATAATGCATGAGTGCATAATTTCTAATTCCGGTTGTTAGAAGAAAAAAAGGATTGCTTCAATGTAATTGAATTGAGTCCTAAGATATATCGATTGAGTCAATGTGTCCTAAGATATAACGAAATATATATTTTTGAAGAAAAATTTTTTTTAAATTGAGTGCTTTGATGTTAAGAAAATAATAGAAGTAAAACTGAAGTAGAAACAAAATCGAGAGAAGCTCTTGGAATACCAATTGAATGACTTAAATGTTGCAGGTATTTGTTTCCCAAAAAAAAAATAAGTTTATCGAATTAAATTGGCAACAGTTGAAATGTGGTGGAGAAGTTTTTCTAGAGTAAGACGAATAGTTTTTCATAGTTATTTTGTAATCAGTAAGGAGTGAAATAGACCTTATCTTAATATAACCTTACTTGCCGGTCAGGTGGCCCGAAAGGTTAGCGTGCCTGACTGCGAAGCCAATGACTGCGGGTTCTAACCCCACTCAGGGCGTGACTGTTTCTCTCTGTCCTCTGTTGTGTGTGAATGTGGCCCACCCTATGAACACCCAGGTCAAAATTCTTGATGGTCCCATCAAAAAATATATGTTTGTTTCAGGGCGATTCATGATGGTCCAACATCATCCAACATTTTCCACTACGTGTTCATGGTTTTTGATATGCCAACAAACTACCATCATTTCATGATGGAAAATGATATTTTAATACTATGATGGTTAACCATTAAGAGAAGTTTGACTCTCATGAAACAACAATTCATGATGATCCTTGAATGTTCCAACTCCTTTATGGTTTCATGAGAATTCTTGTTGATTCCGATCCATATACCATCAAAACAATTTGTTTTTTTTTATAGGAGAGACCATCATAAAACAGTCCTATAATGGGATGATGGTGGTTCATGATTGTTCCAACATTTGATTTCTAAGATACTATAATGGAAACTCGTGATGATTCAATCTTAACAAACCATCAAAACAAGTTGCCATTCTTATGTTGGATCATCCTAAATCAGTCCGAATTCCTACATTGAGATGATGGTTACTTATGTTGATTACTATAAATATCATAAAGGTCCATCAATAGAAAACCATAAAAAAGTTTGACTTGGGCGGGTATCTGTGGCAGCGTGGGTTCGAATTCTGCTCAGGGCAAGGATGTTTCTCTCAGTGTGTTGTTCTCTGTTGTGTGTGAATGCGGCCCACCCTATGAACGGGTATCTGTGGCAGCGTTGCTGGTCTAAGTGTTGCTTTTAGGTCCCCCGTGGGTAACGTTTTATAAGCAACACTTCCGAGGTGAAAAAAGAAAGTGTGGTATTCAGTCAACAGCGTATTGAAAGCTGCAAAAATTAAAATTGAAAATGGACACTGTGAGCATGTTTGTTCAAAACATTTTTGCACTAAAACGGAAAAGTTAGGTAGGTACTAAATTCAAATCGCAAAGTTGTTTTTTTTGTATCTATTTAATATGCCATATATATATATATATATATATATATATATATATATACACAGTTGTAGCTAAAATTGTGGACATTTTTTGAAAGTTTCTTGCTTTTCAACTTTGTGTGCTTGTAGAATATATTAATTTTCCCTTAAATTGAATATTAAATTACTTAGTTTATATATTAAATTGAAGGTAATTTAATGTAGAATTTAATAACAAAAATAGAATTAAAATATCTGTATTACAAAAAAGGTTATGCTCATTTTAGTAGAACAAACAAACACAAATCGTTTTGAATAAGGACGTGTATTGTAAAAACAGCGTACCAGCCAATCACAAACACTGTTATTAAGACCAATCAAATGTCTGTAACTATAGTTTAGGTTATTTGGATGGTATAAGAGTTATTGTTGTGGAAATATTTTGCGGAATGATGCATACTAGTACAATTAAATAGAGTATTGCTGTTTTTGAATATTTTAAGTCCTTTTTTTAAATTAAACTAATTTTAAAGAATGTCATCAACAAGAAGAACTAATTGGACATCTACAAAAAGAAGCCGAATTGTCATATTGAGAGAAAATGGCCTCTCTTATGCTGAAATTGAAAGACAAGTTGGTGGTTCAGTGACTTGTTCTGGTGTACGAAAGTTCTGTTTACGTTATGAAAAACGAAATCAGTGGAAAATAAAGCCAAATCAGACCGAAAAAATGCACAAGTGCTACTGCCGATAGAAAAATTAAACGGCTATGCCTTTAAGACAGAAGAACAATAAGAAGAAGGTTATCAAGATTTGGACTACAAGCTAGAATTCCAAGGAAAAAACCACATTTAAATCAAAAGCAACGCGAAAAACGAGGTAAGTGGGCAAAAGAACATTAAATGGTCAGAAAATCAATGGAAGCAAGTGAGAGCGATGGGAGTAAAATATAGCTCTTTGGTAGTTATGGTAGAAAATACGTGAGACGTAGAGTAGGTGAAGCACTTCATCCTGATTGCATCAAAGCAACTACAAAAAATCCAGCAAATGTCATGATTTGGATTTGTATGTCTGCAGAT
The DNA here is from genome assembly GCA_949128135.1 of Parasteatoda lunata. Classification (NCBI taxonomy): domain Eukaryota; kingdom Metazoa; phylum Arthropoda; class Arachnida; order Araneae; family Theridiidae; genus Parasteatoda; species Parasteatoda lunata. The sequence goes on from OX421971.1 coordinate 2,519,579, forward strand.
GGTGTGGGCCGAATTCGAGTGATTAATGGCATCTTGAATGCCAAAAAATACATCGAAACTGTCTTGAAACCAAAATTGATACCTTCCATCAGGGATCTCTTCCCCAACAACGCACCATTTATTTTTCAGCAGGTTTCAGCTCCATGCCACAGGTTTCAGCTCCAAATTTTATAAAGTAGGACTCTTTTATGTTTGAAGAAACATCAAATAGGACTGTCAGATTTTTATTAAGTTGTGAAAAACGAAAGTATTGAATTACAAATAAAAATATGACGTAGATTTTTACCTGAGAAATAAATATGTTCATTTTCACAGAAACGAAGAAATTAGGTTTTTTTTAACGAAAGAAAAGTATTTTAAACCCATATAGATTTTTTGCGAAAATTGTTAGCATAAAAATGCTAACTAATATACCTAAGTTCACACAAAAAAGGCCGGATGTGGCCCGCGGGCCGCCTGTTGGTAACCACTGATCTAACTCGTATGCCATTTTAGCCATATTCTTTCTCCCAACTATCAGAGTTACATAAATTACTCGCTATTAAAGAATGTTTTATAAGGTAAAGTTAGTTCCCTATTTTAACCTCACCATTATTAGGGAACTGGTGAACGATTAGTAAAATTTACTTTACAAAAGTGTGCTATCCCCGGTCATAGCCAAGGTCTACTAGGCAATAGCACATATAATTTGTAGTTCAATTGTTTATATCGTCCATTTTCAGAAAGTCGTTATCGGTTTTGAAAAATAATATAGTTTATTTTTAGAGTTTGTTTTGCTTATTTTAAGAAAAAACTACAGTTCGGTTAAAACTCAAAATAAAAGAATTATAAATATTTTTAGTTGAAATACTAAAATGTGACTTACTCAGAATTGTAGAAATTTCATAAAATAATTTTCATTTTACTTATTTTTCGACAGGAAAAAACAATGTTAGAGATTTTTAAATTTTAACTGAATGAAAGAATTTTTTTTGTCAAAGATTATAAAAAGATTTATATACAGTTCCTAGCCAAATAATTAGACTCACTGTAAGATTCTATATAAAATTTGAATTAACAGGTGATACTATACAACTTTATTGTTTTTATGTGACTGAAACCGGTTTGTACTTGGTTTCGTTCTTGAGATAAATTGGTGAAATTAGACGATATATAATATAAATTTGACAATTGGATAAATTAGACGATATATTATATAAATATAGACTATTTATTATGTCAAACATTATATTATTATATTGTAATAATTAGATCCAATTATTGGACGCGCTGTAGTTTTTTTTAATAATGACATGTTTTGCACGAGTGTATAGGCAATACTCTAATATTTAAAGATACGTGTAATGGGATTTTATTTATGAGATTTTTTTATATACTTCCTATTTGTATTTATTTTTAACATATTGCATAACAATGTTAACCCATACAGGAGCGTAAACAAGCGCAGACCGCATAAAAACAATACGGCTGTATAGTATCACCTGATAATTATAATTTCACATAGAATCTTATACTGCGTCTATTAATATGGCCAGACGATTGTATATAAGAGGAAATTTAGGGACACCCCTATATGAACCTAGTTTGTTACAGAAAGTAGAGAATATAAAAGAGAGTGTTTATAATTGATTGAATCGAAGTTCATTCAACAAATTCTTCATTTAAAGATCGTTAAAATCTGTTTTTATCTATCAATTTTATTTTCTCCACTTATTTCCATTCTCATAACTACCATCTTTTAAAGAATATATATGAAACGGTTAATACTCCCAAATAAAATACATATTTTTTACAATCATTGTTTTTCAACAGCTGAATAAAACAAAATATATTGGAGTTTATCAGAAATGACAACTTTCAAGCAATCCGTGATGATTTTTGAAAGACAAACAGCTCTGTTCCAGCTGAAAGTAGATAGACACACCATAGTTTCAGTTCTATAAACAGGACTTTACGACAGAATCTAAACACCAAATGATATTTTATTGAGTATTGAGTATAGTAAAGTGCTGCGAGCTCTCTGCTTTCGCTTATAGCTCTGCGTTTCAATAAGTAAGGCTTAATTTAGCCTATCAAGATTTATATGAGCTCTGAGGCTCTTCTTCAAATTCAACATGCTTCCACCGAGTCCAACAGGGAACTCATATTTTATTTATTTATTTATTTATTGGTACAACATACATTTGCAAGCTTGTGTGCTCAAATAAGGCTTATAAGCGAAGAAGAACAGATAGCACAATAGAGAAGGACATCACTAAAAATACACCCAGGGTTACGGCGGGATTCGAACCCGCCACCGCAACGCTTAGCAGAGCGTTTGAGGGGGGGGCGATACCGCTCGGCCAGGAAGGCCCCTACCAAATGATGGTAGACAATGTTGTCAGTTATTGTTGCAGTTCTTTTACGTGGCATTAGAGCTAAACAATGGGCTATTGGCGACGGTTTGGGAAACATCCCTGAGGATGATACGAAGAAGTGCCATTACAATTTCGATCCTCTGCAGAGGGGATGGCCGCTTCGGTAGCCCGGCGACCTGCAAGCAAAGTCGAGCACTTTACGGTAGAGCAGTTTAACTAAGAGCGATACCGCGCACCTTCAGCCCCCCTACGCAGACTAATCTAAGTGGTCACCCACCCACTCACTGACCGCAGCCAGTGATGCTTGACTTCAGTGATCTGCTGGGAACCGTGTCTTTACGTTCAGTCCACTACGGGACGGTATAGTTCTAAAGAAACGTTGACAAAACTAGAAATTCTTTTACACTTGACCACTGAGACATAATCGCATACAAACGTTTACTCATACATTGGCCTTGCGCAGTCACTGCTTTGAAGTTCGTGTCAATATATAATAAAATATAGGCAACGGAAGTTACAGATGGACATCACTATGGAAAGTATCAAAAACATTTCATAATATATTTGGATTCAAATCCTGGATACTTTCTCTCTTCTAATTTATAGCAAAAGTCAAAGATCCCGGTTCATCGAACCACATAACTGGTATCTTTTTTAAGTAGCACTAGAGCCACACAATAGGCCATTGGCGACGGTCTGGGAAACATCCCTGAGAATGATCCGGAGACAACATACATACTTCATATCACATTTACAGGGGAGGCATATTCACGCATTTTCCATTCTACCGCTGATCATAACTTCGACTCGAACCAGAGCGCATTTAATCTCCGATCCAACACTCCCAGGGGTATTGATTTGCAATGGGAACTTAGAGGATTTTGTGACCCCTACAGGTTTAGCGAGCACAAGTGACCATTTTGTCCATGTGGAGTCTTCGTTTGGTGGAAATCGAACTCACGCCCTACCAGCCAAGCTATCCCGGCTCCCTAACCACATCAAATCTTTTTATTTACTTATTCAGGTGTATGTGCTAGATGCAATGATCCACCTAAAATAGAAGAAAGGAAAGCACAGAGGGTCACGACGGGATTAGAACTCTCCTTGCTTCAGATCATTTAGCGAGAGATTCACCCACGATGGCACTTAATTGGTTTATTTGATTTACATACATCTGCAGGCTTCTGTGCTCAATTTAGGCTTATAAACCTTTGCCAAGTAGAATACAGATCGAACAATTTGAAGAAGGACATCACGAAGAATATATACAGGGTTCGGTGGGATTGGAACCCGCCATCTCCACACTTGGCAAAACTAACTTAATCTTTGTGAATTATGATAAGAACAAAAACGAGCGGATCGAAGCATTCTCACGTGTAGTTATCGTTCTATAAAAGTGCATCATTTTCTCGTTTATTCTCTTTCAATGGGATAGCCCAGTTTTTGCAAATAAAGAAAGAAGAAGTTTATTCTCTTTCTGGAGAGTACTCAAAATAAATTTCTCAGGTACAACCCCCAGATGATCCATGAGAATGAAGAGATTTAAAAATCAACAAAATAGATGAGCATATAGCTGAACTATGTGCAAGTTTCTTCAGAGATGCCACTCTCTTGTGATACATGCAACTACTTTAAAAACTTTGAGCTCATCAAAGACAATATAAAATATAGCCCGCCTCTTTCCTATCCGATGGAGTTTTGTCCCGTAAATTTTGTAAATAGTTGTAAATACTTGTATATATTTTTGCGCATTTATTATCATGCATTTTTCCTTTTCTCTGAGGCTATGTGGCTACTGTGCACCTGACAAGCTCGGGGGTAATACCCCCAGGGGAGGCGAGGCAGTCTAATCTACCACAAAAACCTCTTCTCTCTCTTAAAGTTGTTTGTTTAATCCCGCTACTTTATTTTAATTTTCACTCAGTAAATGTTACTGAATCCCAACTTTCACCATTCACTTGCGCTTCGGCAATTTATTATTTATTCCCACTCAGATGAATTAGGTAGAGCCCCTGGCGGGGCTGATGCTAAGATAACCACCACATATGAGTATGAGTTTATTCTCTTTTTTCACTTCATTTGCGTTCCACAACCTCATCCAAGTACCACAAAGTTTGGTGGCGGCTACCATGGACAGGTACTTCACCCATTGCTAGATCCAGTCGAGTGTTTTCTATATTTCTGTTTTATAGATAATGAAGCGTTGTCATCTTAATTTGAGACAAATTCGTCGCGTTAAAAGGAATTTCTCTGATAAGTCTACTTTCACTATATTTCATAAATTAGTTTCATGAAAGTATTATATTTCACTTCAAGTTATTAAAAAACGATTTTGAATACAATTTTAGATAAGTACGTAATTGAATTGGTTGCTGTATATTGTAATTGACTTTTTTTATTCACAGTTAATTCAAAAGATCACGTTGAACTTTTTTTTTTAAAGTAAAGTGTACATTTTTCTGAGCTAGTTTCGAAATTATTTCACCCAGGTTTCTTTAAAAATTTTAATGTTTCATGAGATTTTTAAGAAAATATTTATGACGACATTTTTAATCTCGATGAAATATTCTACTCTGTAAGCAAACTGCAGTAAGAACTTTCCTAAACATCTATTGCTTTGATTACTTAGTAACTATACAGATTAGCTGCAAAACTATAGACTTCATTAAAATTTAATTTCCTTCAAAAATGCATAAAAGGTAAGGAAAAATGTTTCCTTTTTATGAATGTTTGAAGTTTTAAATCGGGTAATATCTTATCGATTCAATTTCTTGGAATTTATTTAATAGATTGTTATGTTTGTTGTCACAGACTTCCTATAAATGTCCTTAACAGTTAATTTTTAGATTTCTAAAAGCTTCTAAATTGTCGAGGGCAAAACAAAACTTAAATTTTTTATTAAAACTGCTCGAATTTTTTTACTTTAAAAGTCAAGTTATTATCTCAATAAAAGAGTATTTAATTGTAGAACATTTCAAAAGATGTTTGAAAAATATTTGAATCAATGACTGAAATCTTAATGAAATTTTTGGTCTTTATATAAGAAAAGTTTAGAAATCTCGATATCTAATCATTTGAGGCGGATTGACAATATTTGGTAGATTTCGCAAATTTACCTCAGCTTCCATACTATCCTGTACGTAAGGTTTTAAGTAACAGTGAAAAAGTATCACTTATGTAAGTGAAAATGAGATTTTGCAAAAAATACGCTGTGGAATATACTTCGACTACAAAACAAACATTTACGTAGATTATCTCTTTAAAGCATAACGATTCTTTAAAAGTTCAAATATGGAATGCAAAAATTACAAGAATGCGTAAGCTGGCTTTAACTTAAAAAAAAGGACAAAATCGTCTGCAAAAGAAGTTATCTTATGAAGAATGCCAAACTGTAACAATTGTTACTCTTGTTCAATTAGGGGTATTATAATCCTAACTTTTTCTTTCTTTTAATTTTTTAAATTATATTTTTAATAAATCAACAAAATGAGTGCAAATAATATCCACTTTTTTTACTGGAAACTAAGTATACTTAGTATCATTCGCAAATCTTATGAAGTGTAAATTCTTGAGCTCCTATGTAGAGTAGCTAACTTCTTTAAAAATTCCAAATCTGAAAATTACTTGTTAGTTTACAAATGTTACAAAACATGTGTATTTTTAAATGGTTATTTATATAATTTTCACATTAACCATAAGTTTTCCCTTGATGAAGCAAAAACCATGACCCCTAGAAAGCAGTCAAAAACGAAATCCTTATGAATTATTTTAATTTTTTTAAATTCTCTAACCTTGCTATTTAAACTATCCACTTCAATATGTTAGTTTGAGTCGAAATACTGACTTTTATATTTTTACAATTAACATACATCAGCATAGTTAAAGAAATAAACATTTTTAGAAATTTGAAATAATTTTTTTAAAAAGCGCATCTCGAACAACAATTCGGCGAGCTTTAAAAAAATAATTTAGCACAATTTATCCTCTACATACTGCCACATCGATGATAAAATTAAGCTTTTGTAACAAGAACTGTTACAAACCTACTGTAATAAAAGAATTGATTGGAAAAAAAAAACATAAAGTTTGCTACACAACACTAAATAAATTATTTATTTATATTGAATAATCAAAGTATAAATTTAAATAAAATTTATTTATTTTATGTAATTTTCAAATTTAAAAATGAGAACTTTTATGGCATTTAGCTAATCTGTTTTACAATGTTCAAAATGCTTTAAAGGTATCCACTTAAATCTTATAGGAAGAAATTCAAACATTTTGATTCTATTTGTAGTTTTCTATTAATTAAACCAGTTTATTTATTTAATCAATGAATGTCACTGATTTATTGATAGAAAAGCTATATTGTTAATTCAAATTGGTAAAACTTGAAAGAATTACCTACGTGTTTAGTTTCAGATAATTTATTTAAATATTTTTACCTTTTATAAGGCGGGGGGAAAGAAACAGCATTAATTTTTAAATATTGTTGATGAGCTATTTTTTCACCTTTAATTTCTGCTACCATCTTCTAATAATTTTTTAAAAAAAATACCAATGAAAGAATTTGTTTACATAAATGCTGGAAATAGTTAAGGGTAGTGGGGGGATCACATTATTTTCTCTAATTCAACAATTAAAACTAGTAAAACTGTAATTGAAATTAGCGAATCTCCAAATAATCAAACTCCTAAATACAACGAAAAAGTAAACTTGACTTTGCAATGTACTAGAGACGCCATCTTTTGACGAATTCTAATTTTTTCAAAGATTTCAAACTCTTATTGGTTATTAAATTAAATATTGAATGTTGTGGTGAATATAAACATAATAAAATAAATCTTAGTTTTGCGCCATATTTTTAATTTTTTAAGGAAATTTCGAACTTTATTTAAAACGAGGCTATTATATACATATATTTAAATGTCCCTAAACATTTAACTAAGTTTTTTACATTTTATCGAAAAGAAATACCGTGATTAAGTTCTTCTGATTGTGCATTAGAATCGCTTTCTAAATTTGTTCCAGGATCTACTTTTTCTTTTCCTTACCTAAAAGACCCGAACTGAGGTGTAAAAGCAATTATAACTTTTCATTATTTTAAAATAACTAATATAAATTTGGTTTTAGTGCAAATAACGTTAAAACAGCTTTAAAAATAGTTCAACGTACAAATTTTAAAATCTTGGAAAATCATAAGTATTTTATTGATGGATTCAAATTTTATTTTCAAAAGATTAAAAAGAAAACTGCTTTCACTGCCCAGAAAGTAGATGCAAAAATTCTCCTCTTGGTTGAGACACTCGATGTTTTGCCATTTTGTCATTCATTCAGTTTCCTTATGGTTGTTTTCAATTGTATTTCTATGGCTAGGTAATTTGCATTATTTTAAATTTTTGCCATATATAAATATTCATTGCGACCCAATTTTTTCGATATTTGGTCTACCCCGAATTTCAAGGGACAGGATTCCAAATATTTAAAAAATTTTATTCAGAGAAAGTACGTTTTTGGGTCCGATTTTTTAATAGTTAGTACTAATTAACACATTTGAGGTCACCCCCAGGAACCATTAAGTTTGACACTTAGTTCGTGAAAAGCCTATTATTAGAACGAAAGTTATTCAGGGTGGCTGTACGTTTTAAAGACATTCGAAAATCTACATAATGGAATGAATTGGACCGTTATTATTCTACACTTGGTTTTAGATGAAATTTGGTAAAAATGCACTGGCTACTAAATTTGAATTAAGGCTCTTAATAAGCTCTGTTTAAGACTATTGATTCTATGTATGATAAAAGAGTGCCTTAACTTAAACACATTTTATACTTTATTGATTACTTTTAATTGATTTTTAGCAGATTTCCATATTGTAAACAGTTCATATTTAATTTAGTTTAAGCTTTTTATACTGAGGACATTTTTGTAAATTTAAACAGGAGGAATACCTGGAATAGTTTTGAAAACACCGAATCCCGTTCCAGTTAGAACTGATGGTACCGGATTAGTTGAATTTTGCTATAACAGATCGTAATATTTTACTTATTTTTTAAGAATTCATTTTATTAAATATTATTATACCCTTATCTAGTTATAAACTTATCATTTGGTATCACGAGGCAAACTCTTCATTGTCAGCCGTATGAAAGCAATTTTTCGCGGCACTTAGTCCAGAGTGCGTATCTAAATTATTCAACGAAAAATAAGCACCTTTTAAGCACTTTTAAAGCACTCAAATAATATTTTTAAGCACTTTAAAAAAATATCATAATTAGGTAGGGATGGAAAGTTTTTGACAATTCACGGTTTTATTTGGTTTTAATCGTCATGTAAAAAAAAAACCTTTTGCATTGTTTTTGACAATTGTCAAAATTTTTGAATTATGTAAATCAAATGGCGTTTTCATACGCTACGAACTGACGATGTGCTGAAATAGATTGAGGTTGAATTAATTGTGAAAACGTTCAATTGAACAATGTGTCTTTCTAGCGAAAATCTAGCGATTCGTAGCGAAAATCAACATGGTAAATGTAAAATATCATTTTAGAAAAGGGAAAACTAAGCACTTTTAAAAACACAAAAAGAAAAAAACACCTTTAAGGGCTTTTAAAAAACGCTACGCACCCTGTACTCTTAATGGGATCATAAAAACCTAAATTTATAAATTTATCTATTTGGTATATCTATTAGAACATAATCAGCAGTACTAATTACTAAAATTTATCAATAGAGTCGATAATAGTATTTTAACCGTCACTGAACTGCCGACCCAATATTTGGGTTTACGACTAATAACTGGCTTTACCCCGCCTCGGTTAGTAAAAAATTGAAAAAACATTGAAAGAAATATATGACAATCAAAGCTGACGTCATCAGGGGGTACCATCAGCCCTATGCCAGCCTCAGGGGGTACAGGGCTGGTACCCCCTGATGACGTCAGCCTTGATTGTCATATATTCCTTTCAATGTTTTTTTAATTTTTTACTAATTTTTCTTTTTTATCTTGTTTGCTTATGAAATTTTCAATTCTAGTCTCAGCTGCAATTTGTGCGCTTTTTCTGTTTTGAAATATTATTTTCTTTAATTTTTTAAATTTTAATTTTTGCATTAATATTTTGTATTTTTTCTAGATTCATTTTTTAAAGTAATTTAACTAACATTCGCCTTTTTGAAGCAACTAGTACCGCTAAACCTGCCTACTTTACTATATTTTAAAATTCATGTTAAGATAACACGTTGATTCATTGATTAAAATAAGTTTAGTTATAATTTAGTTTTTCTACAGAGCAATCCGATAGTTTAAAGCTTATTTCTATCCTCCTTAAACTCTAATAATTCACCCTGTTTAACATATCTTGCAAAGCTATTTAATTTTATTTCTGAAGTTTTGTTTGAAATTAAACTACGTTTAAGCTCACTTTACTAATTTAGATAAGTAGTTTCTGAATAACCCCTTAGAAGATTCCATAGTTTGGTCTTCTCTCTATTTGAAAGGGGAAATATTAAGTGAAATTCGGCAACATTTGTTTCACTCAGAAGCCCTTTGAAAGTCGAGGCATTTAGAATATTTTTTTTGTTCACTTTTACTGTTTCAAAACCTCTATTCATGCAGTCAATTGGGATCTGGTTCTAGTTTAAAATGTGAGTTTGGACAGTAGGAAGGATAGGTCAGCAGATGTGTTCAGCAAATTTGTTATCGTTTACTTTAATGCCTCTAATTTTTACTTCTCTATACAGATCATTACCATTGTCTCCAGTTACCATTTTTTTTTTCATAGAGCACAGAATACTTCTCAAACTCTCGAAGATGGCTAGTCTATTGTCATGTTATTGACATAGTTCTGGTTTCTAAGCAACGTGAGGGCACAGGTCTGTTTCATTCGTTTCTTTTTACTCCTTTTGATCGTATAGAACTTCTAAATTCTTTAAGACAACTTAATTCTTTAAGACAATTCTTAGAAACAACGCGCTGTTTTATCTTTTTTTTTTTCACGGGAAAAATTCTTATTAGTCACATTGGCAGTGAATAGTCCTGCCTAGATCTAATTGCTAAATAATAGAAGGGGTCATTAATAACGACGTGAGCAGAAAAGTAATTTTATTTTTTAATCTTAGAGGATGTTGAACACTATGAACGTCTACAAGCAGATTTTGGTCATGCGCTTTCGTTGGATATTTACGAAAAGAAATTCTGATTTATGGCAAATATATGTCAATGTCATTGAGTAAGAGAAACGCATTATGAAACTGAAAATTCCAATGGACAGAACTGAACAAGTGTGGAATCCAAACTGGTAGTGATAGACGGCCGTTCTGCTCCCTCTTCGAGCTTCACACTTGTTTAGCCGTTTCGGAACTTTTCCGTTCTTTCGACTACAATGCCGTAAGGACAGGGGTCCCATAAGAACTGGGTGGTCCTGGACTGTGATGCTAGCTCGCATATCCGTGATCTGATGTCTCTGAAGGAACCTTTCTCTTACAGCGAAATCTAACTGTTAAATTAGGTACTAAGTTTTTCTCGCTCTCGTTAAATTAACATTTAAAGTGCTGAGGTGGTCTAGAATAAGGGCCTGGACTGTAATTAAAGGTTTCAGTCCGTGCCCTAAAAATCCACCCAGCGATTTACTTGCATTGTAACTTAGTACAGACGTTCATATGGCTCAATATTCACGAATTTCATAATCTACGAAATTTTCCAGATAAAGAAAAACATTGCTTCGGGGAAAGGTTTGTTAAGGAATAAAATGGGACATTTATGAAAACTTTAACTATAGTGGCGTTAAAAGTTTCAATTAAACTTTAATTTGTTTTTGTTTTCGTCAATTAAACTTGAATTTGGGTTATGATTAGTTTTTAAAGGCTTGAGCTCTGTCTGTATAAATAACAATATTTAATACACAAATTTAATTTGAAAATCCAGCTTAATATTACAATGAAATGCTTGCGACGAATTGGGGGAAGTTTTATTTACCTGCGTTCGCATAGGTTTCAGAAACCTGGGCAATTTATTAACAATATAATAGCTATTTTTCAGAATTGTTCTGAGAATTCAAGGGTATATCGATGGTAGAATGAAACACACACACAATGAAACTAGACTCTTCTGCATAAAATTTTCTGGAGACATTTGGGCCTTAATATTCAAAATCTTGAAGGCGATCTAATAAGAAGCAAGCAGAAATTAAGATGGGTACTGAGGATTTCAAAGAGCCTATAAGAATCTGGCAAAATAATAGAATCTAAATGAAAGATTCTTAAATGGTTTGCCTACAAAGAGAGCCAAATTTTACAAAGTATTCACATGAAACTAAAGCTACTGCTGATAAGAAATTATTTGTTTAATGAAAAATTTTAATTTTTCCTCTCATCCCCATAAATTCTTCTCATGCGTTATCTGAGTTTTTAAAAGTCCCTTTTATTGGCCAAAATGTATTAAAATTTTGTTAGTATTTTATGAATTTATAAAATTTAATTTTTAATGTCAACCCATAACCATTAACCTTTTTGTAACCAAAGTAGCTCAGTTCTGTGAGATAAAGAAATTATATAAGCTAATTTTTATTTTAACAATACTTAAGGTAGGAAAACACTGTGGAAATATATTTTACTAATTTTAAAATATAACTTACATTTTTAACACGTTAAAAGCCATTTGCTTGTGATGATATCACTCAAAGTAATACAACTTTTCTAGCTTTTAACTAAATGTATTTCTTAATAGTCTGTATCAGCTTTAATTTGAGTAGATTTTACGAAATTATCTACGTACCCTTTTAAGATTAATCTAAACAAATTGAATTATCAGTTGTCCTTTAATTTATACTTTTATTTGTTTCATCAAGTAATTGAGATTTAAGTGAAAAGCTGTATTTGACAAGCATTCATATTGGGAATGTAGAAGTTTAAAATAAAAGCATTTTTCACGCTTTACAATAAAATGTCTTTTCTTGAATACGTCGAAAGCACCTAAATCGGGTTTCAAACTGTAAACGTTCGATAAATTTTGAAAATATCTCTACAGTTACCCAAATGCTTTCTTTAGACAACTCGACGCTTTAAACTATTGCTTAAAAGTTCAAATAAATCTTTACACCGTATTTTGAAGATATATGAAAAGTAACATGTTTGAATATCTGTACGAATCTATCGTGTGTAACTCAAATTTGTATTGATCTATTATTGGGACTTATTACAGCTTCTCCTATTGTTCAATATATTTCTTTATTTCAATTAATATTGGTTTTTAAGTACTTGTTTTTTTCGAGTTCATTGGATTGCTTAATTTTTGTTTTGTGCCTAGGTACTGCTTTTGTATTTTTCAGAATTGTCTGTATTCTTGTTTTGCGGCTGATGTGCAAGTTTTTAGATGCTATGATGAAAAGTTTTGAGGAAGTATCAAATTATTTGAAATGGAAACTACTGAATGGATGGAAAAACATTTCCAGCACAAAGAACTTTGCTAGCCAAACTTGATTTTTCTCTTTGAAGCTCTTTTTAAAGCTCAGTTGAAAGTCACTGAATGTTAACATTCTGCATCCAAATGAAACAGTGAATGAGGAATAAGACAATGAGGCTTCCCAATGAGTCGGCTCAATTTCCATCGATGGCTGTTTGATACTGCTGGCTAATACAGACCACTGATCTTCAGTGGTAGATCCTGAATCTCTTTCATCCAAATGAAACAGTGAATGAGGAATAAGACAATGAGGCTTCCCAATGAGTCGGCTCAATTTCCATCGATGGCTGTTTGATACTGCTGGCTAATACAGACCACTGATCTTCAGTGGTAGATCCTGAATCTCTTTCATCCAAATGAAACAGTGAATGAGGAATAAGACAATGAGGCTTCCCAATGAGTCGGCTCAATTTCCATCGATGGCTGTTTGATACTGCTGGCTAATACAGACCACTGATCTTCAGTGGTAGATCCTGAATCTCTTTCATCCAAATGAAACAGTGAATGAGGAATAAGACAATGAGGCTTCCCAATGAGTCGGCTCAATTTCCATCGATGGCTGTTTGATACTGCTGGCTAATACAGACCACTGATCTTCAGTGGTAGATCCTGAATCTCTTTCATCCAAATGAAACAGTGAATGAGGAATAAGACAATGAGGCTTCCCAATGAGTCGGCTCAATTTCCATCGATGGCTGTTTGATACTGCTGGCTAATACAGACCACTGATCTTCAGTGGTAGATCCTGAATCTCTTTCATCCAAATGAAACAGTGAATGAGGAATAAGACAATGAGGCTTCCCAATGAGTCGGCTCAATTTCCATCGATGGCTGTTTGATACTGCTGGCTAATACAGACCACTGATCTTCAGTGGTAGATCCTGAATCTCTTTCATCCAAATGAAACAGTGAATGAGGAATAAGACAATGAGGCTTCCCAATGAGTCGGCTCAATTTCCATCGATGGCTGTTTGATACTGCTGGCTAATACAGACCACTGATCTTCAGTGGTAGATCCTGAATCTCTTTCATCCAAATGAAACAGAGAATGAGGAATAAGACAATGAGGCTTCCCAATGAGTCGGCTCAATTTCCATCGACGGCTGTTTGATACTGCTGGCTAATACAGACCACTGATCTTCAGTGGTAGATCCTGAATCTCTTTCATCCAAATGAAACAGTGAATGAGGAATAAGACAATGAGGCTTCCCAATGAGTCGGCTCAATTTCCATCGATGGCTGTTTGATACTGCTGGCTAATACAGACCACTGATCTTCAGTGGTAGATCCTGAATCTCTTTCATCCAAATGAAACAGTGAATGAGGAATAAGACAATGAGGCTTCCCAATGAGTCGGCTCAATTTCCATCGATGGCTGTTTGATACTGCTGGCTAATACAGACCACTGATCTTCAGTGGTAGATCCTGAATCTCATACCGTCGAGCTAACCGTGGTAGGTTTTCCTCTCCATATAGCGCAAATGCGGGTTAGTTTAATCAAAGTCCTCCGGGAAGTCAATTCTCATTTGTAACGATAAAGTTATAAAATAATTCTCTAAGGAGTTAAAAAATTTAGATATTAGTAATAAACCCAGAAATGTCTTTATTGTGTAACGCTGGTTCAACCTCTTTACGATCTTATCAATTTTGTTCATTGTTGTCAAACTGACTATAGCTAATTCTTGTTAAAGGAACGCAATACGCAATTTAATATAGAATTAAGAAACATACAATAACAATACTTTTTATTGCTGTAAGAATTGAAGACTGGAACAGTAAAAGGCTTCGGTGGCTGACAGCAAATCGAGGTTTAAAAAAGTAGTGCTTGCTTAGTAAGAAATTGCAAAATTAGGAAAAAAAAATGCGTGAATTTTTTACTAGAAAACCCAAATTGATAATTTGTAAAAGTATATAATTTCGCGACTATTTGATACGGATAAATTTGTATTAATGTAAGAAATGTTTGTATTCTTATTTACATGAAGTCTTGAAACTAATTTTATAGGGCTACTTTATAGGGCTACTAATTAAAAGGGGTCACTTTGAATCCATTGGAAGAAACCTCTTTTCAAAATAATTTAATTTTTGAAATGAATAATCTTGAAAAAACTTTCAATGCGTCATTCAATTTTAAAATAAACGACTGGTTCGTACAAACTATAGAATATAAAATTTGGATTTTGCAATGGAGCCCCAAATCATAAATATTAGTTTCATTAAAAGTACGCATATCTGAGTTTAAAATTTTTTACATCGCCTTCGTTTCAATTTCATTATAGATATACCAGTTAATATTTTTCCTCGCTGAATTTGTTTTAAATTATATATTTAGATAATTGTTCGTCTGAAAGTTCTATAAAAATATTTTGTGTACCTCTTGCTTGAGTAAATTCTAAAATGTTGAGTAAATTCAAAATGTTGAGCTTGAGTAAATTCTAAAATGTTATATTATTCCCAAACTTAGAATTGTAAAGACATGCTGAAGATAGTTGTAAATTTAAAGCGGGTAATTTTATTAAACTAGAATTGATATTAAACAAAATCGAACTATTAGCGTCATAAAAGCTTTTAACTGTCTTTTGTTTTTATGAAGTTTGAATGTCTGTAACGTATTATTATTAAAATGTGAAGAAAATTGACTTTTAAAGTTTGTATGAATCAATCTAGACTCTTATGTTGAAAAGTTGAAAAGCAGTAAAATGTGTACTTCTTTTTATTCAAGTTTTCAATCCAATTTAAAGCTTATTGATATTGTATTTGATTTTGTATTCAATTTTTCGTTATATTGTTGTAAATGTTTGAGATTTTTTATAAAATACATGAGATTTCAACTTCATTTGTTTTTGTAATCTAAATAAATGTGTTGTCATTTTAGTTTTTGGTCATTTTGTCGTTTTGCAATGTTAGTTTAAGAGTTATATTAAATATTTTCCAATATAATTAAACTTGGACAATTTGAGTTTTTCAGATTAAAATTATTTTCATGTGGACAAGACTTCAAAACTAGCTTTCGTATCTAGCTTAAATCTACTTCCGCAATATCGAAGCAGTACGATATCAACCTTTTAAGTAAGTCAATGATCAGAGTTCTAATCTTCAAAAGAGTGACCTTAACTCAGCTCTTAAGTATTTGTCATAATTGAGGCACCTAGTTAGTGATAATTACAGGGGTATATCTTTATTTTGTGCTCACCTTTTTTTTTTCTTCCTTGTGAGAGATTGTTCGTAGTGTCAGCATGAAGTGCGCCAAACTATAGTAGCTTTCATCCGCTAACTTTCCACTTGGCCAGACAAAAGCAACAACGCAATTAAGCCAAAGTTAAATTCTAATGTTATCTGTTTCGGATTAAAAACTGAATAGTGAGGTATGTATATTTTACGTTTAGTTTTCCAATTATTTTAATGTAGCTTTCATTGATAATACAGTTTAATTTTTTCTCGTAATTCAAAAAGTTTTTATAGTTGGAAATTCTTAAAGCTAAGTTTTGCCAGTGTCAAAAACAGTTGTTGCGTGAAGTTGCCCAGCAGGTAATTCATACCCATAATTTGTTTACTAATGTCTTATTTTAAGCAAATTTCAGAGTTCAATTTATGATCGACTGAATTATATTCATCACTAAATGCAGAGCTTTAAGATTCTTCGTACCACCCTCCTCTGAATTTCAAGTTAGAATATTTTATTTTCAATCGATACATTTTTTTAAAGTGTCTACATTTTGATTTCATTCAGAAAGCATAAAGGTATATTTTTAGGATACTTAACTTAAAATTTACTTTTAAACGAAATTATAAGTACTTGTTAAGCTCTTGTGATTCAAAAAGTTTCATAATTTCTTTTCATTTAAAGCTAAATCCTGAATACTACGAGGTTGGGGGCACCCGTGATAAAATTACTAAAAATCATGTTAAGGACTTTAAGAAAACTGTTGAACCATGCACTTATTAAAACTAGACTTGCTTAAAGAAACCTATCTAACCTTGAGTTTTAATAATTTGGAAAGTTTCGTTCTGTCTCCGGTGCAGTTTTTTCTTTTGCTTTTTTAGTTTCGTGTAGTCTTCAATAAGGTTTTAATAGTGACGACATAGATTTCTGAATAACCTAAACATGATTGTTAAATGTTTTTCATTTGTAAATTTTATTACATAGACTTAAAATTTCAGGGAGACATTTGCTACACACGGTAAATCCGATGTTAGAAAGCAGATGATCGTTTTATCAGATTATGGGGTATCTAATTTGTTTGGGGCTTTGGTTGCTCCCTCTTTTTCACGTATTGGTTTTACAAACAATGCGCGGAAAGTCCTCCACGAAGGCAAATTGCACCAAATACTTAATAAAGATATCCCTTGTCTTCTGAAATGGGTTCAAAATGACAAGAATACGTAGCTGAACATTAATAGTTGTAGATCAAAAATTGGTTCGACTGCTTAACGATGGTGGTTAAAAGTCACGCTATTGGTAGAAAATTACAAGATTACTTGTAGGAAGTAACTGATGGAGTTGAAGAAATTTTGGAAAATTGCAAATTTTTTAAAATTCTTTTTAGTAATATATAATGGATTGGATTTTAATATAATCTCAATATCTGCATTTTCTTCAAACTTGTTTTTTCTCCTAATATTCCAAAAAAATTTAATTTTAAATAAAAGAAATTATTATTCAATAGAAAATCTGATTATTAAAAAGGCACTGATGTCAATAACAGTGTTACTTAAGTTAAGATATGATAGGAAATAAATAAAGAGTCTGTTCATTAGGTTTTGTTGATTCAACAAATATTTATTTAAATACTCTTTAGATCATTTCAAGGAGAGTCATAAAAATTGAAATATAACGTTTATAAGAATCAAATCACGCTTAAAAACTGTAAATCTTCTGACCCATAAGCGTGGGATCACTTTCAAATTTAATTTCTACATAATCAGAGTAAACCGTTTCTATTTTGCTCTTTCCTTTTTATCTAAATATAGTATCGCTAAAATGTAAAAATTATTTATTGTATGATGATAATGTGCAGATTAAGTAGGGTGATCCATTAAATTGCACTTTACCTACTTGTTAAAGTGAGATGCTTCTGTACTCTTAAATGAACGTAATGTTATTTCGCTTCGCTATCGTGAGTAGATAGAATAAGTCACTTTAATAAAAAGAATCAAAATAGTATTGCAATAAAAGAAATTTAACATTATGATATGTCATCCTTTTTCAATAAATCAATGTGCAAAGATAAAAGACAGCGCACAGGTAAATTTCTAAAAACTTTGATTCAGACTAATCTGCAAATTAGCTTTGGTATTGCGAACGTCTTTCGAGCTTTTGCGGTCACCTATTTCCCATGTAGCATGATGCGTAAGTTTTTGGGAAATGGGCCACGTCAATAAGATTTATACGTAAAATTTACATAATATTGACGGAATGATAGAGATATTTGGTGAAAATGCTTTGGTACAATTTATGTCATAGTAAGAATAATTATGTCATAGTAAGAGTCGGTAAGAATGCTTTCGTATTGACGCAAAGTTTTTTTGGATAACCACTTTTTTCTATAAACTGACGTTTGAACTTACGTACATTTTGACCTACTGTTGACGTAAAATAACATCCATTCTTACCCCGAAAAGGTAAAATATTTGTAAAAGAAACTAATTTATTGACGTACGAGTTTTTGCTTGCTTTCGACCTTTCAGTTTTACGTAAATATTACGATTACTTAGTAAAATATAAAAGTGAAATACTTTTGACGGATGATTCTTTGTGACGACTGTTTTAGAATGAAAATAGTAAAAGCTGCTTTCCTTCCTTCAAACAATCATTTATTTGAATTATTTCACTCATAAAAGGAAAAATTGCTTTTAAAATAATAGGAACAGATTCCAAGTATTTCTGCTCGATAATTCTATATGGAATTTTATATTCAAATCTTGTTCTCATGATAATCGAAGTTTTCAATTTCGAATGTTTTCTTGGTATCAGTGATGGGCATCATTCACGAAAATTTTATTCATGACTAAATTTATTCAGAATAAATTTATTCTGAATGATTATTCATATGAAGATTTAGTCATTATTCATCATTCATTATGCAAATGTATAGAAAATTTTGAATAATGATTGATGAATAAACTCATTAGTCATGACTAATTTTTCTGAATAAAATTTTGAATAACCAACGAAAAATGCAATCGATATGTCTTTGTCTATAACCAGATGCAAAACATCGTTTGCTCCTAAACGTCTTATTTCAGGAATTTAACTATAAAACTAAGACAAGTATGAATATTTATTTTTATGTTATTTGAACTTACTCCAGCGTAACATACTTAGTTGTGCTAAAAGGTAGGTTTATAACAGTTTAATTACTTAAGTTCATTTTAAAATTTTTTTCTAAAATCTATAAAACACAATTTCTTATAGTTTTTGAAAGCAAACGATAATCTTATTTTAAATTTTCAAATAAAATTTTAACTAAAAAAATTAAACGCTTTTTTGCCATGTAACCATTTCTCAAAAGTAAACATTATGTTAGACAAAAGTAAATTTCCTCAACAATTATATAAATATACTTGAAAAGGATTAACGTTTTATTTGTAGTTGTCATAATCGTAGTCAGAGTAGTCCGTACCCATTTTTGTTGAACAGTGAAATTATTCAGTTATTCTTGACTAATGAATTAAGGATACTGAATAAAGAATAATGAATGATTTATTCTTTATTCAAAATATTTCTGACTAATGAATAAATCTTTCTTCATTATTCATTATTCAGAGTTTGAATAATTATTCATGATTCTTTATTCATTATTCTGAATGACAAATGCCCATCTCTGCTCGGTATACCAGATGTCTCAGGTTTTGTTTGTTTCCAAAATAGAAAACTTTAAATTCTTTTTTTTTTTTAAAAAAATGGTATTTTGAAAGATAAAAATGAGGCAAAAAACTAGGTTTATTTGTCGCATTTTGTGAAAATAATTAATATTTATGAAACTGTAATAGGAAAAGAATGAGACATTTTCTATTTCTAAAAAACCGAAAGAAATTATTTGCATTATGAAATGTAACATTTCCAAAGCTTGATTTCAAAAAAGATTGATATGGTTTGCTCTAAGTTATTTGCTATATTAGGCAGCTGAAATTTCAATTATGTAACTGATGTTGGAGCTATAATTATCACAGCATGTTTCATAACTATATTTTTATTAACTCGCTCAACATCAGTCAAACTTTTGACTCCTCTGAGTGCTAATGATGCTTAATAACACTTCAAAAATAATGAGTTCTTAATGCTAAGAGTACACTAGCTAGTGCTTGATAATACTAACAGTGCATGAATTAGAATATAAATGTTGCTATTTCGTCAGCTTTCTTAATCGAAATGCTAGTCTTAGCCGTTTCTGACCACAACAAGCAGAGTGAGTCGTCTCACTGTAACCAAACATAATTTATCGTCCAATCAATGACCACTCATCCACTAACTGGAGTTCAAACCTCATACGGAATAATTATGATTTTCGCTACTAAGTATTTATCGTATGTTATCGCATGTCATCATTTTTAAGAATTAGTCATAATTGAACTCCTTAGACATAATAGTGACTCTTTCCCACGGAAATACTAAACTCATTAGAGTACTCAAATATGAAGTCTCAACTCTTTCTGAAATTATGCTAGCAAATTTTATACTACTATCTCTTAACTGTAAGAAACCTTAGACATAATAGTGACTCTTTCCCACGGAAATACTCGAACTCATTAGAGTACTCAAATATGAAGTCTCAACTCTTTCTGAAATTATGCTAGCAAATTTTATACTACTATCTCTTAACTGTAAGAAACCTTAGACATAATAGTGACTCTTTCCCACGGAAATACTCGAACTCATTAGAGTACTCAAATATGAAGTCTCAACTCTTTCTGAAATTATGCTAGCAAATTTTATACTACTATCTCTTAACTGTAAGAAACCTTAGACATAATAGTGACTCTTTCCCACGGAAATACTCGAACTCATTAGAGTACTCAAATATGAAGTCTCAACTCTTTCTGAAATTATGCTAGCAAATTTTATACTACTATCTAGACACAAAATTTTTTTTAAAAAAAAGAATAAAACTGTGTTTTCCAAGTAAACGAATAATTTTATTTTCTGTAAACGAAAATTATTCCGCTTCATATTTACTTTTACTTTGAACTCTATTTTAATGTTCTCTTAAATCTTTAAACTTTTTATTTTAATTTATAATTTTAATAAGTCCAATTTTAGAAATTTTAAAATTACATTTTTAATTAAAAAAGATTTTTAGATTTCAAAATAACATACGAAAATTATTATTACTTGTAATTACGTCATTGTTGTTGTCTCCGGCCTTTCCAAAACAGCAAATGAATCAATTAGCGGTATCCGTTCATAAAATTCAATTGCAAATAAAATTCTGGTGGGGGGAGTGTATCTACCACTACAAAAATATAATTCTATTTTACTAGCATATAAGACATGTTAACTCGATTCTATGGTGGGGTACCTTTTCATAGACATTGTCGATAACTCACCATCTCCACACTCATCTATTCATAACTAGTGTATTTGATGTATGAAAACATGTAATTCTAATAATAATTTGCAAATCTCGTAAAATCAACACAATAAAGTATTCAAAGAAGTTGTTCTTTAAACGGATATGTAAATTATGATATTAATCAATTTGTTGTTCTAAGTGAAACGCCTTTTATCCCCCTTTTCACATAAAATCTTATTTAAGAATTTAAATAAGAGTTTCCGGTGAAAACGCGTCAAATACTCTCGTTGCATGTTAATCTAGGCGCAAAATTTCACTTTTTCATTGGAAGAGGAAAGTCATTAGTTTCAAACAAGGTTTTGGCGAGAGTAATGGTTTTTATTTTAAATTCATTGCTGTTAGAAGTTAACTGAACTGAACTTAATTAAAAACCTTCTTTTTCTTCATCATGGATTTGCATTTAAGTGGCTGCTCTATGATAATCTCGAGATTTGGCAAACATTTTTGTAATCCTTTTAACAATCTTTTCGATTATTTTTCAATACAATAAATAGATGGAATCATTATGAAAAGTTGTTCTATCTAGGAATAGAAGTATGTATTCTCTGTTGATTAGTTAAGAAAAAAAAAATATCTTCTTTAACCTTTTTATTTTGTGAAGCGAATAGAATGATGGTAGGTATTTTATTTACGTCACACTAGAGCTTCATACATTGGGCGACGGTATATGAAAACTGAGAAACAACGAAGTAAAAATAAAATTACATACGTGAACACACTATAGTTTTAATTCTATAAACAGGAACTTTTTCACAGAACACCAAATGATGGTATTCAAAAGAAAAAGAAAGTAATTTAACCAGTAGGGATAGGTAAATACTTCGCACTAGAGCCGGAAAGCGATCCCCCACGACACTTTCATTTACCCCTCTTGCCCATAACGGGAAGTTGTATGGCAATCAGACTCGAAGAAAAAAGATTCTGTTAAAATGAATGTAATCACATTTTTGGTATGGAAAACCCTAATAAAACACAATTATACGGTATTTCAACATTTCCCGTTTATTTGGTAACCTGAAATTCAGGTTTTTAAAATTATAGTTCTATTTACCACATATTTAGTAAAAATACAAAACTTAAAAGTAAATTTCCCCGGTTTTTATACCATTCCATTGCTTAAGGTATGATAAAATTATACACTCATTATGAAACCATATTTAATTGTTACCAAAAACATTACCAAAGTGCATCGGTAAAAATTACTGAGAAACACGGTAAATTTTAAAATACTCTGGTAGTTTTGACCATACTTTTTTTTCAGTGTAATTAATTTAATAAGAAAATACTTGATCACGATTTGACTTACAAAATCATACTTTTAAAAATACATTAGATTATTGCAATAAATCAAATAAAGACTTATTTTATGTTTTTCGTCTTAACTTGAGAGTCGTTTTCAAAACTCTTTCGTCAGAAGAAAATAAAAATGAAGAGAAGGTAGTTTTGACCATACTTTTTTTTTCAGTGTAATTAATTTAATAAGAAAATACTTGATCACGATTTGACTTACAAAATCATACTTTTAAAAGTACATTAGATTATTGCAATAAATCAAATAAAGACTTATTTTATGTTTTTCGTCTTAACTTGAGAGTCGTTTTCAAAACTCTTTCGTCAGAAGAAAATAAAAATGAAGACCCACTTGCCGTAAAGAATGAGTTTAGAACAATCTTTTAATAATAATTCACTTTTTTTTAAAGATTTCTTCCAATCGTTCAAACATAATAATTATCAAATTTTTATGAGATAAGATAATGCAAAGTAAATATTAAAAAAATTGGATCACAATCGCGTTTTATAAAGCCGTGGTTTCTGTTTATAATAATATTTTGTGTTGTTTCCAGAATTAGAATAGAGGCAGCTGGCGAAGGATAGGCTTAACTTCATTTAACAGTCACGAACACCCATTACAAAGTCACAGAAGTTAGGAGAATAACTTGTTATTTCTCCTTATTTCAGACAGAACTTTCGATAAACAGCTTGAATTGCAGATGTACGCTCTTTCAAAAGAGTCGCTTTATGACACAAAATATGTACAGCGGCAATTTTAGGAAAACATTTTTTCAGTAATTTGTTTTATTCCATCGTCTCGCAGAAAAGAAATCCTCAAAATAAGCTCAGCTACTGCAGCCTTTACTTCCCTTTTTGTACACACGTATTTAAAAAGCTCATGTAGATTTTAAAAAAAAAAAAAAAAAAAAAAAAAGTGTTTGGTGTTTTAATGTAAAATTGTATTTTTTTCAATTTTTTTTTGCTGAAATGAACAACTTGCGAATCATGAAGTGCAAATAGTGGTCTATACGTGTAATGGGTGTTTTAAGGATTTATGTTTATGCTAACTCAAAATTGAAGTAAACAGGAAATTCTTACTCTACATTTCGATAACAAAAAAAAAGAGTTATCCATTACCTAAGAGCACTTTCGAGGAAGGAAAATCGTTCTCAACTTAAAGTTTTAAAGTTTAGGTCATAAAATATAAGTTTGCGGATAAAAAATAAATAAATATTTCTTATTGAATTTAAAGGCTTTCTCTCTTATGGCAGATAAAATCAACAATGTGTCAAATACATAAAAAAAAAATGATATCTAAAAGATTTTAATAAATATTCAAAGTGAAAGTGGTCTGGAAAATATGTGAGATTCCTTTCAAGTAACTCAATTAATTTTGCCAAATAGTAGTTTTAAATGTTTTGAAAAATGAATTATACCAAAAGCAAACTTCAATAAAGCAGAAACATAACATAAGCTTGATGAATAGTTTGCAGCTTGATTTGCCACTTAATAAAAATGTACCAGTTGTAGAAGTGATATAATGCTACCAGACAGATCTTAATTCACCAAGTTCATGAGTACGAGAGGAAATTCTAAGAAATTGGATGATTCGTCGGAGCTGTGGAGGCTCAGGGGATAGAGCGCTCGCTTCCTAATGAGGTGACCCGGGTTCGATCCCAGCCATAGCTGGTTGGTTCGAATTCTGCACACGGTTCGCATCGACCACAGTGCTGACGAGAAATATCCTCAGTGGTAGACGGATCATGGGTTAGAGTACCCTTGTCATCAGGCTAACCGTGGGAGTTTCTCGTGGTCTTCCTCTCCGTGTAACGCAAATGCGGGTTAGTTCCATCAAAAAGTCCTCCACAAAGGCAAATTTCTCCCAATACTTAGTGCAGGAGTTCCCTTGTCTTCTGGATTGGGTTCAAAATGACAAGGCTACGGAATTAAACATGAGTAGTCGTAAACCCATAAAATTGGGTCAGCTGTTCAACGCCGGTTATAAAATAAAATAAAATGAATGGTAGGGTGCTGGGTTCATGTCCAAGTGTTCGAAGATTCGATCCCCGCCGGCCGAAGACTTTCGCGCGCAGTAAATGGTGACTGATCAGGGATTGTGATTTTTTTGATTTAAATAGGATTTTTTTCATTTAAATCAGATTTTTTATATTTTATTCAAATACATTGTAAGAATTTTAATTTTTGATTAAAAAAAACTTATAAATGTTTAATCAAAATTAAATTAATATTAAAACTATATTATAACAGTATTTTAGAAGCTCTAATTTACTAAAATAATTTTTCATTATAATACATAGTTTTGAATGCATAGCAATCATTTTGAAACAAATGCATGAATGAAATTTAAAGACTAGATGAAATAGAGAATTTAAAGAATACTTCAGGGGTCTGTCTAGGTTTTTCTGAGAGGTCATATTTTGTGAAAATTTAGACATAGTTTGTGAAAATTAAAAATTATATTAAAAAATCAACACAAAAATAAGTGAAACTGCCATTTTTCCTAAAGGTGAATTTGTGAAGGTACCGCTAGTCGGTAGTAAATTTGGCTTGAACAGACCCCTGTTCTTTAACTATTTAAACAAAGTTTCAATTAGCAAACCTTAATTTCAATTTAAAATTGTGATTGTTTTTCCTTGATTTTTAAAATGACAAAATAAAAGTAACACTGTGTTTATAAATGTATCATCAAAAAATAAATAAATATTTAATCTATTTATTTTTTGAACTACCATTGAACTAGTAGGAAAAATAGTGAAACTGCCATTTTTACTAAAGGTAAATTTGTGAAGGTACCGCTAGTCGGTAGTAAATTTGGCTTGAACAGACCCCTGTTCTTTAACTATTAAAACAAAGTTTCAATTAGCAAACCTTAATTTCAATTTAAAATTGTGATTGTATTTCCTTGATTTTTAAAATGACAAAATAAAAGTAACACTGTGTTTATAAATCTATCATCAAAAAATAAATAAATATTTAATATATTTATTTTTTGAACTACCATTGAACTAGTAGGAAAAATAGTGAAACTGCCATTTTTCCTAAAGGTGAATTTGTGAAGGTACCGCTAGTCGGTAGTAAATTTGGCTTGAACAGACCCCTGTTCTTTAACTATTTAAACAAAGTTTCAATTAGCAAACCTTAATTTCAATTTAAAATTGTGATTGTTTTTCCTTGATTTTTAAAATGACAAAATAAAAGTAACACTGTGTTTATAAATGTATCATCAAAAAATAAATAAATATTTAATCTATTTATTTTTTGAACTACCATTGAACTAGTAGGAAAACTAGTGAAACTGCCATTTTTCCTAAAGGTGAATTTGTGAAGGTACCGCTAGTCGGTAGTAAATTTGGCTTGAACAGACCCCTGTTCTTTAACTATTAAAACAAAGTTTCAATTAGCAAACCTTAATTTCAATTTAAAATTGTGATTGTTTTTCCTTGATTTTTAAAATGACAAAATAAAAGTAACACTGTGTTTATAAATGTATCATCAAAAAATAAATAAATATTTAATCTATTTATTTTTTGAACTACCATTGAACTAGTAGGAAAAATAGTGAAACTGCCATTTTTCCTAAAGGTGAATTTGTGAAGGTACCGCTAGTCGGTAGTAAATTTGGCTTGAACAGACCCCTGTTCTTTAACTATTAAAACAAAGTTTCAATTAGCAAACCTTAATTTCAATTTAAAATTGTGATTGTATTTCCTTGATTTTTAAAATGACAAAATAAAAGTAACACTGTGTTTATAAATCTATCATCAAAAAATAAATAAATATTTAATCTATTTATTTTTTGAACTACCATTGAACTAGTAGGAAAAATAGTGAAACTGCCATTTTTCCTAAAGGTGAATTTGTGAAGGTACCGCTAGTCGGTAGTAAATTTGGCTTGAACAGACCCCTGTTCTTTAACTATTTAAACAAAGTTTCAATTAGCAAACCTTAATTTCAATTTAAAATTGTGATTGTTTTTCCTTGATTTTTAAAATGACAAAATAAAAGTAACACTGTGTTTATAAATGTATCATCAAAAAATAAATAAATATTTAATCTATTTATTTTTTGAACTACCATTGAACTAGTAGGAAAAATAGTGAAACTGCCATTTTTCCTAAGGTGAATTTGTGAAGGTACCGCTAGTCGGTAGTAAATTTGGCTTGAACAGACCCCTGTTCTTTAACTATTAAAACAAAGTTTCAATTAGCAAACCTTAATTTCAATTTAAAATTGTGATTGTATTTCCTTGATTTTTAAAATGACAAAATAAAAGTAACACTGTGTTTATAAATCTATCATCAAAAAATAAATAAATATTTAATCTATTTATTTTTTGAACTACCATTGAACTAGTAGGAAAAATAGTGAAACTGCCATTTTTCCTAAAGGTGAATTTGTGAAGGTACCGCTAGTCGGTAGTAAATTTGGCTTGAACAGACCCCTGTTCTTTAACTATTAAAACAAAGTTTCAATTAGCAAACCTTAATTTCAATTTAAAATTGTGATTGTTTTTCCTTGATTTTTAAAATGACAAAATAAATGGAACATTGTGTTTATAAATGTATTCATTCATCAAAAAATAAATAAATATTTAATCTATATATTTTTATATTTAAATATTCATTTTTTATCCTATATCAAAATAGATAAGTTAAGCTAAAAAAAATTTGTTTTTAAATCTATCTATTCATTGGAATTTTTTTTCACAACATTTCCTTATAGAAAATTTGATAATGTCAAAGATACTGTAAACATATTATGAGAAAAAAATACCAGTTATCAGTTAATAATCCCACTGCTTCAAATAGACTTTGAAAGAGTTTGAAAGGCATATAGAGTATATTTTTGGCATATTAGAGTAATTTTTTTTTAATATAACCTCAAGTTTTAGAAATATACATTTTCCATCAATAAAATATAATGTAGATTTTAATTCCATGCTTTTTCAATCAAAACGTAGAGTTTTAATTAACATTATTTCCATTTTTTTTTGGAAAAAATTTCATGTTTATTAATTACTTTCTACAGCTATGCAAGTCTATATTAAGACTGCATTAAATGTTTATTTTAATCTGTACTTTCAATCTCAAGAATCCAGAGTTTTTTAAAAATGTAATTTGAAATGTGTTGGAATTAAACACACATCAAGAAAGAAAGTAATTTCGTTAACTAAAATTAATTAATGTAACAATTTATTTAAAATAAATTTTAAAACTAAGAAAAAAAAATAATGAAAATCATTTGATTTAAATCATGATTTAAATCGTGATTAAAATCAAGCTGATTTTAATCAACAAACCCTGTGAGTGATGCACGTTAAACCTCGCAAAATCCTCCATGTTCCCGCAACAAATAAATACCTCTTGAGTTTCCTTGCCTGCTGGATTGGGTTCAAAATGACACGTAATTGAACACGAGTCAAAATTCGGTGTCAGCTGTTCAATGACGGATATAAAATGTGGGCTGATGGGTGGGATAAAAAACTCGAGCATTGTTCAACATTATAAAATATATTTACTATTTTATTATTTTTATTTTATTTATTCTATTTACTGATTTTTACATCTTTTAGATATTTTACTATATTTAGATATTTTAGCTATTTAAACTAATTCCTCCCCAAAAATAATCAAAATCTTGTTCCGAGAAATATAGAGTGCATGTAAAAGAAAAGAAATGAGTAAATTTGTGCTGCAATGTTGCTGATTCGGCAGCTAAAATAAATATTCTTCCGCGACAGCATTAAGCAATCTCACCGCTGACTCGCAAGAACTTTTTTTTTTACAAAATGCTTATTCAAAGATTTGTGTTTAAAGGAGGAGGTTGTGGAGATTAAAAATCAGGAGAGATCACTACTCTTTACCGTAAATGCACTTTAAAGATACAACTTGGGGCGGCGAAAATTTCCCAAATTAGCCATTTCAAATGTCCTATTGAGTATTCTCTTTTGGTTTTATTTTTGAGCGAACATTTCGTTCCAAATGGAGTTTTCTAAAAATAACTCTGTCTACATTTCTTTTATAATCCTTTTAATGAGCGTTAATAAGTGTGTGTGTTTACTTCATTTTATTTTTTTCATTCTTTTAAAATACTCGGAAAAATCGTTTAATGTGAAAAGCTCCAACATAGAGGTTTAATTTTCAATTGAAGTGAATCAAAATGAGCTTTTCTTGTTGTCTGTTGTTTCTCCTATTATTTGTTTCTAAATAGAAAGTAAATCACATTTAATTTCCGTTTAGAGATCTTTATTCTTAATACCTTTATATCCGTTTCGTATAACGTATAGGTAGCACATTTCGTTGTGAAAAACATGATACAGTCCCTGGCCAAATGAGACGCTCTCTATGTAAAATCTTAATTATCAGGAGATACTTACTATACAACTTTAGTGTTTTTACGAGACTGAAACCGATTTGCACTTGTTTACGTTCGTATTACGTTAAATGAGACGATATATTATAATAATATAGAATATTTATTATGTCAAGCATTATATTAGTATATTATAATAATTAGATCAAATGATGAGACACACTGTAGCTTTTTTGTTGACATGTTTTGCTCGAATTTATAAGCAATACTTTTATATTTAAACATACATGTAATGGGATTTATTTCCGAAGATTTTTCATTTACTTCTGTATATATTTTTAACGTATTGCATTACAATGTTAACCCATTGATACACGAAAGTCACGTAAAGACAATAAAGATTTTACATAGAATCCTCCGAACGGTAGAATGAATCGAAATATTTAAGAAAAATGTTGTTAATATATTCTTATCTTTGTTCCACATCGAAAGGAATTAATATCCATATTTGTATCTCAAAAGTTTTTTTTTTTTTTAACATGACATAAATAATTTTTCTGTTTTAATTTTTCTGTTTATTGCACGTGTTTTAAATTAGTTATGTACACTTAAAAAGTGGCTTTGGTGTTAAACAAAAACAAGTTTGAAGAAAATATTTGATTTTTATGAGTTATTGCTTTATTTCACACAGATCATGACGCGTCGAAAACTGTTAAAAAGCTTCAAAATCATAACATATGACTTATTGTTGTTGATGAGGTTTCAATTAGATAGCAAAACAAATCATATGAATATCGGAGGTTTTCAATTGGTATAATAATTTATTTGCATTCTCACAGAAGTTTATTTCTTTGAAGCAATTTCAAGTGATAATATTTAACGGTAAAAAGTTATGACTATTTAATAAGATCTGAAAGTTTAATTAAAATAATTTAGTTGCAAATGAGTTTTATTAAAAAAAAAAAATTCATCAAAAGATTTCGTTTCACAATAATAAAAAGTTGCTTAATGACAAAAAAAAAAATTTCATTTTTACTTTTTAAGCAAAAAAAGTCATATTCTGTTATTTATGTAAACATTTCATTCACTAATAAAATTAAGAAAGGAAATTTTACTATTCTGCATTGTCTAAAATCTTGTGAATATGTTTTTTTTTCTTTTTTTTACATACCAAACCTGAAGAAGTTTCATTTTTTAATCAAACAAAACAAATTACGAAGAAATATTTTTTTTTACTATAGGAAGTGATAAAAGTTAATTTACAATAGTTTTACAACATAAAAAACTTGAATAAAAAAACTATATTAAAATTAACTTTATTTCCCGATCGAAAAAAAACTGTTGGTTTTATTTTTGCCGTTTTCTAAAGCGATTCTTTTTTTCTCAAAAAGATTACAGAAAAAAGAAAAATTAAAAAATATTACGACTTTGAAAAAAATATTAAAGCTGTTTAGACTTACAATTAAGAAAAAAAAAATTCCGGGTTCAGGGGTCGATAGATTAAGATCGTAATACGAATATAAGAATTAAGCGTTTCTGGCGAACTCTTTGAACTTTAGAGTGTGAAAATTTTCTTACAAATTTTAAAAATAAGATTTGCGTAAGACAAATGTTATGACGATTGCAGTACTACCCTCATATTGCAGTACTTTTTTCTGGTACAGTCAAAGAGCGCTATAGAGAACCTTCAAGGGACCGAAATTTCGGTTCACCGTAACCGGGACTTCACTCTATCCGTACTATAAACAATCTTAACTCATTTTTCCGAAATTCTCCCTTTTATGATACATTATTTAAATAAATGACCCATAAAAAGAAATACAAAAATGATTAAAAAACAATATGTAGTAACAAAAAATGTGTTCACTTTTATTTTTTATGACTGTTTGTCTTGCGTACGAAACATTGAGGGATGGGAAACTGAGATTGAAGAAAAAATGCTTATGGCTACATTCCACTCAATAGATGGTTTTAAAAATCAGTATCTGTAATCGGTATTAGTTTATGTGGAAATTTCAAAATTACCAAAAAGTGAAGAAAAAAAAATCAATCAGAAAAAAGTTCATACTATCAAACCTCCTCTCTTTTTTGGTTCACTCTATCCGCAAAAAATAACACTATATGTGTATTTGCCATGCACGGGAGCAAACGTTCACTCTATCCGGGAGTTCACTATAATCCATGTTCACTATAACGGGGTTTGATTGTTGTATAATTTGATTTCAATTGCGTTCTAACTGAAATCGATCGCTATTTTAGGTTACATTTTATTTAGCTGCACAGAAATTATGAAGGTGTGCAGAAAAATGAACAGGGAATAGAAAGGTGTATAAAAAAAATTGATATTTAATTTCAGAATTTTTAACTGATACATTTGTTGTAGAAAATATCCTACAGGTTGCTTTGCAGCCCCTAGGGATTTCATATAAAGAGTTGAAATTCGACGTACTATATGTTTACTTATGATCTTTACAATTTTAAATGTTCATATAATTTTTTTCAATGCTAGATAGTATGAAAAAAACGGCACACTTTTAAATTTTCTTTTTTCAAGATATATCCGACCGATTCCTATCAAATTCTGTCATTTTAATATGTACCGTTAAAAATAGCACAAAATGTGTTTACCTTCTAATTTATAAATGTTGTGATCATAATTAAATTGAATCATCAATAAAAAAAATTGAAATAAGCTTTGGAGAACAAGTTTCATAATAGTGTTATCAAAAATAGTTGCATAACATTAAAATTACAGGGGTTACAGAATGAACAAAAAAATATGTTAATAGGATCACCTCTTACAGGCCTTGCAGCGTGATTTGAGGTAAGGCAGTTTATCATTTCCCTGTTGCAATTTCATACCTTCCGACTCCAACCCATGTTTCGCATGATCATTCGGGTGTATTACAATTGTTGAATTGTTATTTGTTTTGTATTCTATCTATGTATGTATATATCAAAATTCATTAAAATCGGTACAGTAGTTCTAGAGATAATTGACCCAGTCTGCACATTCTCTTCATCTCTTACTCCAGTGTATATCAAGAAGAAATTCACTACATACGAATTAAAAGAACTAAAAATAAGGCTTTTTTTTTTAGTTTATAGAACTGAATCAATAATTTATGCAACAATGGATGCAATTTAGTGTGCCCCTTTGAAAGCGAAATTAAAGAGAAAATTCTCCGATTATATTAACCGATCTCCGATAAGTTTTTATTTACCCAACTCCAATCTTAACACATTCGAAATTAAAAGCCATCGCTGAACAGCTGACCCAATTTTTGGGTTTAGGACTACTAGCGTTCAACTCCGTAGCCATGTCATTTTGAACCCAATCCAGAAGACAAGGAAACTCCTGGATCAAGTATTGGGCGAAATGGGCCTTCGTGGAGGACATTTTAATGGAACTAACCCGTTACACGGCGAGGAAGAACACGAGAACTTCCCATGGTCAGGCTGATGGCAAGAGGACTCTTACCCATGATACGCCTACCACTGAGGTTATTTCACGTCAGCCCTGTGGTCTTTGCAAGCCATATGCAGAATTCATATCGACTCGCCATCGCTGATATTCGAACTCGGTTCACCTGATTGGAACGCTCTATCCCCTGAGCAATCGCTGTGCCAAAATATCGAAATAGCGTAAAGAAAAGATTAAAAAAAACTCCTATATATTTAAGAAAAAAAAAACTAGTATAAAAAGTAAGAAATCAACAAATTTCTTACAAAAATATTCCATGCAATGTTTTTACTTGCATCGTCGATTGCAAAAAGAACAGAGAGAGAGAGCGAGCGTAAATATGTAAAAATCGTTTATGAGTTTTGAATAAACAAACTGTTATCGGTGGGAGACAAAAGTACTCTTTGAGGGATTCCATTTAGAAAGAAGGGAAAGAAAATGGCGCCCTTTTAAAACAATGCCTTTATAAACAGTGGATCATTTCTCTCATTATTTATTGCTTTCTTTCAGAAACAAGTTTCAATCTTTTTTTTTAAAAAAAGAAGAAGACGATTTAGAATTAATAGTGTTAAAGAGCTTCTGGAAGTGATGTTCTTTGTTTTAAATCTACATTTTTGTCTTCATCAGCAAAAGTATTTACAAATGACGATGAGAACTGGTACGAAATTTTAAAATTTTAAGATGGTTAAATTGCAAACGGGTTTTAAGTTTATTGGGTGGTTAGTAACATTTTAGCTTTAAAAATATTTTTTTAAGAAAATTTAAGAGACCCGATGATGCCGTAGAGGTTTAATTTTTTGTTGCATAACAGGTATTTTATTTCAGTTAAATCGGAGTATTAACCGTTCATTAATGTATTGACAGATTAAAATTGAAACTGGTATAAAATGTTGAAATCTTAAGATCATAAAATTGGAATAGTTTATTTATTGCTGGTTTGTAATGTTTTACATTTAAAGATATTTTGTTTTAAAAAAGTAGATAGAACTGATGGTAAGAGTTCAGAGAATTAATTTTTTGTTGTTGATTAAATATATATTTTATTTTATTTATGCTCGACTATTTTCCTTAAAAATAAATGTCGTTATTTTATCATCCAATTGAATTTATCCCCTATCGAAGTTTAGTCCATTTTCTGACTATCTAGAGTTTTATTTCAAGCTCTGTTACGGGTGAAAAAGTTTCATTTTAAAACAATCGCCTATCCAGATAGCAAAATGAAATATATTTACAATCAGCAAAATACTTTGAATGCAAACGTAAAAAGGGTTTTAATGTGGTTTGTGTGTTCTGACCCTAACACGAGATCTATGACGCTACGCACCTCATCCAAAACCTTGGAAAACAATCTTCTCTATAAAAACCTTAAATCGAGGTTGACTTAGGGTTTTCAAGCGTTAAAAAATCCTTTCATAAAGCTAGTCTCAAGATAACCTTAAATCTAGGTCTTCGCAAAGTCTTGTATGCTCAGGTTAAATCCACCTATTCATGAAATTTTTATGGACAATGTAATTGGATTCTTTTGCTAGTGTGACGTCAGCTAAAACGTCATGATGGACCTAAGTGACACTACTTTTTAAAAGGTTCGGAATTGCACTATTTTTGCTATAATGAAAAAAAGGTTTTTAGCTCAACCATTTTCGTGACACTAAAAAGAAAATTCCGACACAAGGTTGCCGTAAGGTTATATGCTCTCTGGGTAAGGTTAAGGAAGAGGAGCTTAGCGATTATTTTTTTCAATAAATAAGTAGATCATGAATTACTTTACTCGTTTTCAATAATTCCTAGCAGAGAGAAGGCCTCAGCACCAAGGATAAGAAACTCGATCCTTAGTGCAAATATCTTTCGTATTTCCTCTACTGCACAGCTTAGTTCTCCGAACGTAGTGACATCTTTTTTATTTCTCCTCCACTGCGCAGCTTATTATCGCTACGCTGGACTGCTACATTTATCCGTGCTGAGGCCTTCTCTCTCTAGGAGGTGTTGATTCTTCACTAACGTCTACATTACACTTCATTTTATGAATTGATAGTAGATCTCTGTTGAGATTCCATCCTCCTCTCTAGTTCTACATTCTAATTCATTATTCTACATTATTCTAATTTTTTATCCTTAAAATTTTTATTTCTATGAAGTATCATTCTTCACAAAGAAAGAGCTCATTCTTGTTCCTTTAAAAATAAAAAGTTCATGTTTAATAATATCCGCCTTCATATTATTATTTTTTTAATGGTAAATCTCTACTAGTATCATTAAAAATGATCTAGACTAAGAATTTCCTTCCTTAACCCTATTTATACTGCGAAACAATATCAAGCTTCAAAAAAGGTAATTGCCTTCAACAAAAAGTTATCTATTACACAAAAATTTAAGAAATTTCTCTTTGCGCAATTTATGCTCTGGATGTACCATCATTTTTTTCAAGTTAATTAATTATCTGTTCACTTTTTTATTAAATGTTACGAAATGCATTCATTAAATACCTGCAAGCGACGTTCCTGTTGAACATTTGTTTATAATAGCAACTGTTTTTTTGTATTCTATTTCGAGTAAGCCTAACCCGTCAAATATGAATTCTCATAAGTGACATATTCTATATACTTTCAATAATATTTTAACAAATTTGGCAAGTAATATAAGGAATTTAATTTAATTAAATCCAGATTAATTAACGTTCTAGTTTATGGGGAGAAACTCAGCTCGAAGCAAGAAATATCCAGGATATTAATAAACTATCTTGTTTATAAACAATCAGCACTGAGGTCATAGGTCAGGTATCTGTGTGTCAGTGATATTCTTCTTCTTGAGTTGCAAGTATCCAATTGAACAGGCCCGGAGCAAAAACTTCTTTGGGAGCCGCACTGCTTTATTAATAAAGATATTAAATAGGGAGGAATTAAAAAGTATTTAATTTTGAGGTATTTAAATTTTTCACCTCAACAAAACTGACTAGAAAGAAGAAAATTTACTAGAATCTAAAATAGCTATTAAGTCCCACCTCCTCCATTTGTCAGATGAAATAACATTTTATTGATTTTCTGACAATTCTATGTCCATCACGCCGAATGAATGAGAGTGTTAACTTTGTGTATAGTTGCGAAACATTTACATGACATTAGGGCTAAATTTATGTGATGACAATGATTCAATTAAGTCAATCAGAAGCCCATATATTTGTAAACATTTTGCCATATGTAAAAATACAGGCTTTTGATTGGCCCAATGTGTCCATCTCGTCATGGCGAAAATTTAGCTGAATTCCGGCTTAGAAAGCCATGAATTTACGAAATGTAGATTTTGTTCATACGATAGATTAATGAAGAAGCTAACTTAAAACTGACGGATTTTACACTGTACTGATATTTTGTTTAAAAAAAGTTCATTAAAGAATGTAACGTAAAATAAACTTTTTACTCAGTTTGGGGCCCCCCTCTAATGCGGGTGCCCGGGGCAACTGCCCCGTATGCCTTAGTCTAGCTCTGTTGGTGAAATAATATTTCCCAGAAAAAGTTAAATATCAGCTTGACATAATGATTAAATAGGTCTTGTTTATAATATCAAAACATTATTATTTAAAATATGTGCATTATTCTTGAAGCTATCTTTTAAACAAATAATATTATCGTCAATTCATACTTAGATGAATAAAGAAATATGTTATTTTAGTTACTTTTTATTAAATTATAAAAAAACTTCGTCCCATATAAATTAAAATTAATGAATTAAATTTAATAAATGAATTAATATTTGAAAAAACTTAATTAGCATCAAGTGTATCATCCACTACAAGTTTAAAAAAATGTATTTGAACTTGAGTGGATGATTAAAAAGTATTTTATTAACTATTGAAAATGTGAACAAGATATATCCTATATATAAAATTCTCTTGTCACAGTTTTAATGTTTATACTCCTCCGAAACGGCTAGACCGATTTTGATGAAATTTTATATGTATATTCAGTAGGTCTGAGAATAGGTTTTTTTTCATTTTTTGGACAGATTTAAAGTATATTTTAAATATATCTTTATTTAATCATATTCGAATCCAAACTAGACAACAAAAAAAATAATAAATCAAAAACAATATTCACGCACGTTGCAACAAGTCATATTAAACTCTAATACTTATGATCTCCCTTAAAAGAAGAGCATCAAATATATTTGCAAGTATGTGAATAAAGGCAGTGATATGGCAGTATTTCGAGTTGAAAATACAAATGTGACTGCTCTTCCAGTGAATAACAACGATGAAATAACGCTGTACCAAATCAGCCGGTACATCAGCTCCAATGAAGCTGTTTGGCGTATCTTTGGTTTTCCAATTCATGAACGGGATCCAACTGTCACATGGACTCAAACAAAAAAAATGGACACCCCGAAAGCAAGGCACACCGGTTGATGCTGCATGTCCCGGTTTATTTAAATCAAACGCCTTGGGGAGAGTATTTACAGTCAATCCAAGGCAGACGGAGTGCTTTTATTATCCACTGTTGTTGGTTAATGTCACCGGCTCATTGTCATTTCAAGATATACCTAAAGTCGATGGACATCAGCATCCAACGTATAACGATGCATGCCTTGCACTCGGCTTGCTGGAAGACGACAACCAGTGGGAATGTATGCTTGCTGAAGCTGCATTAAACTGTACTGCAAAGCAAATTCATCTACTATTCGCTATAGTATTAACTACATGTTTCCCGGCCCGTACAGAAACGTTATGGGATAATCACAAAGATTCGATGATAGATGATATACGGTACCAACATCGCACACGTTGCAACGATCTAACGATAGTATTCAGCGATGCTAGTTACAATGAAGCACTGATTGCTATTGAGGATCTTTGCATTATTATTGCCAATTTGCCACTCAGTCATTTCGGTTTGCCTTTGCCAAATCGAAGTGCATCTGATTTATTAAACAATGACATGAATCGTGAACTTCAATACAATACGATAGAAATGGCAGCGATTGTTACTCGCGATGTTTCCACTAATATTGAGAGGAACAAAGGAACATGCATGACCGCATTATGCTCACAGTTTCGGCAGGACGAGGTGGACTTTTTTTTGGATGCACCAGGTGGAACTGGCAAAACATTTATTCTTTCGCTAATTCTGGCTGAAGTACGATCAAATAATGGCATCGCGTTGGCCGTTGCATCATCTGGCATTGCGGCAACTTTATTGGATGGAGGTAGAAAAGCTCATTCAGTATTTAAGCTGCCACTAAATATTCAAAACAACCCAGATGCAGTGCGAAACATAAAAAAGCAATCGTCTATGGCCACAGTGTTGAAACACTGTAAAATTATCACTCTGGGATGAATGCACTATAGCACACAAACATACACTTGAGGCGTTGAACAGGACATTGAAAGATATAAAAAACAATGACAAATTATTTGGCGGCACTCTGTTACTGCTTTCAGGTGATATTAGACAACCCGCGTTCAACGTATGCTGATGCTTGCTTAAAATCATCTCCACTGTGGCGTAATGTTGAAAAAGTTCAACTAAAAGTAAATATGCGTGTATGCGTGTGGCGATGTTTTGAATATATCTCGCCAATTGTGTGGCCCCCCGCCAAACGTTCTCTCTCGCTAATTGTTTTGTTGTTTTTTTTTTTGAGTGTGTGCTTTGTTTGTTGTTGTCTATCTCTCGAATCTCGAGTTCTGTGAGTTATAATTCTTGATAGTGCAAAATAAAAGAGAAGTTACAGTCCTAGAGTTGTGTCTGAACTTTAATGAGATATAATATATTACAATTCGAACCAGCGCAAAGATTATTCATTTGATCCGTTACGAGACGGAGATTTGATTGATGTGTGTAATATGGCGAACTTGTGAAAGCAGGTGTTCTTCGACCGAAGTTCTAAGTTTCGTTTTAAAAAGCTAAAAGAGGTACGTTCGTTTTGCATTCTCTTTCCATTTGATGTTTTGGAGTTATTGTTTTTGCCCTCAGTTTAAGTAGGGTTTGTGTTATTTTGTGTTAATTGAGTGTCTTTTAAACAAATAAAAATGTTTAAGGGTGCGCGTAAAAGCGATTTAAAATTGATTTGTTCGGAGATAGGCGTGGAATTTGACGAAAATGCTACAGTCTCTGATTTAATGAATGTCATTAAAAATAGTGATAAATATAAAAGTGACGCTACCTTAGTTTCGGATATCGCTAATTTAATTATTGAAGAAAGAAAAAGTGAAGAGGCTTCTATTGTTCAAATCGAAACATTGAAATTAGAACGAATTCAAGCTGAATTAAAATTAGCGGAACTAAGGAAAGAATCGTTAAAAAATGTGGACGAATCTAAAAACGAAAAAATAGAATCATTGGATTCTCTAGTTAAAAGTGTTCGGGTTTTAACAGTTAAGATTCCTTCTAAGTCGGAAGACTGGGGACACTTTTTTACATCTTTAGAGAGAGCGTTTGAAATAAAAAGCGTACCAAAATTGTATCGAGCGGAAATTTTGTTAATCTTGTTGGGCGAACGCGCAAATAACATATTGACATATGTTCAGGGTAATGATATTTCGGATTACGAAAAATTAAAATCGATTGTTCTGAAGCAATATGAGCCTACTGCTCAAGTGTGCTTAGACAATTTTCGAAAAGCAGTTAGACAAGCAAATGAGTCCCATACGCAATTTACTGCAAGGCTGACAACAGCTTGGGAATATTACTTAAAAATGAGAAATGTCAAGACTTTCGAGGAATTAAAACAGTTAATTATTTCGGATAAGCTTTTTTCAACATTAGACCGTGAAACTTCTATGCATATTAGCATAAAAATAGGGGAAGGCTGGATGTTGCCAACAGAAATGGCCCAAAATTGTGACGTGTTCTATCAGTCAAAAAACAAGCCTATAGGTGAAGTGTCAAATAACTTTAAGTGCTCTCGTTCTAATCAAAGAGGGACGAACGTTAGGTCATTTTTTTCGGGAATTAGAACAACTGGGAATAAGGATTTTAAATGTAGTCTGTGTAAAAATGAATCACATAATTTGAACCAATGTCCGATCTATGAGAAAAAGTCAGTTCCAGAAAGACTGGAGATAGTTAAACAAAATAAACTTTGTTTTAACTGTTTAGGAAAACATAGTGTAAAAAATTGTAGATCAAAGTTCTCGTGTCAGGAATGTCAAAAAAGACATCATAACTCGATCCATTTTCAGAGAGATTTTGTGGGTTTTGAGGGGGAAATCGACAATAGCAGTTCGAGGAGGTTTGCTGAAGGTCAGAACAACAATTGCAATGGCGCAGACAGTAGAGGTTTAGATGTACATGCCAGAGTTTTTTCTTCTGAACGCGTAGCTCAAACACAGAATAATTCAGAGGTGATTAATTGCGCGGCTAAAGTCGAAAATCGTTCGACGACTGTTCTTTTGAGTACTGCACAAGCATTAATTAAAAATAAATCAAGTAATTTTGTGGGAGTTAGAGTGCTATTGGACAATGGTTCCATGAGCCATTTTGTGAGCCAAAAATGCGCAGAAGCGTGCGGCCTTACCAAAAATGAAACTAATTTAAGAGTATCTTGTTTAGGAAATGTCACCTTACCATTGCAGGGATCTGTAACAGCAACTATTGCGAACAAAGAGGGAACATTTATTCGCGACCTTGAATTTTTAGTTGTAGAGCGTATTACCGATAGGATTCCTTTGTCGCCAATGAATATTCAAATTGAGGGTATGGCGCACATACGATTAGCGGATCCGATCTTCAACGTACCGGGAGAGGTTGATATGCTTTTGGGAGCCCCAATATTTTACGAGTTATTAAGACCAGGGCAAATATATCCTCCAAACTCGGAATTAATTCTACAAAATAGTGTGTTCGGTTATATTACCTCGGGAAGAATAAATATTAACAATGAGACCAAATTACATTGCGGGTTAGTTCGAGAAGATAATTTAAAGGCAACTTTACACAAATTTTGGGAAATCGAGGAGGTTGAGCCCGAAGTAAATAATTTTAAAAGTAAAGAAAACGAAATATGTGAGAATCATTTTCAGAATACGCATGCGAGAAAGGAGGATGGTAGATACATAGTCCAAATGCCCTTTAAAGAGGATCCGAGTGTTTTAGGAGATTCTAAGGCAATTGCGCTTAAGAGATTAGACTCTTTGTGGAACAGATTGGTAAAAGCTCCCGAGTATTTAAGTCTGTACAAAGGCTTTATTAATGAGTATGAAAAATTGGGTCATATGAGTGAGGTGATAGAGGGGGGCGAACCCGAAGTTACATATTTCATGCCACACCATGGGGTGTATAGACCAGAAAAAACTTCCACAAAATTAAGGGTGGTTTTTAACGCGTCTACTGAAACAAATAAGGGTAACTCATTGAATTCAATTCAGTTAAATGGAGGTGTAATACAAAGAGATCTATATGATCACATGCTGAACTTTAGGAAGTATAGATACGCATTCACAGCGGATATCCAAAAAATGTACCGCATGATCGAAATAGATAAAAGTCAGAGAAAATTGCAGCGCATTTTATGGAAAGAGAGTGCAAACGCGCCGATCAAACTCTATGAGTTAAATACCGTCACGTATGGCACAGTAAGTGCTCCGTTTCTCGCAATGAGGACTCTTCAACAAATCGCGGATGATGAAGGCCCTAACTTTCCTTTAGCTGAGCCGGTTATACGGAATAATTTCTATATGGACGACGTGTTAGCTGGGGCTGAGACATGGAGTGAAGTACAAGACTTGAAACATGAACTGACATGCGCGCTTCAAGCTGCTGGAATGCAGCTACACAAATTTTGTAGCAACTGCCCATCGTTGCAGGCGGGCTCCGATAAGGACTATTCCTTCTCTGACAGAGAAGAGATCAAGACGTTAGGTGTTCTGTGGAACTGCACTCAAGATAAGTTCGTGTTCAAAACTGACCCTCAAGATAGTGCTTACACAAAACGTCAAGTGTTGTCTACGATCGCAAGAATCTTTGATCCCCTCGGATTAGTCGGCCCCGTGATAGCTAAGGCAAAAATTTTTATGCAGAGTTTGTGGCTTCTGAAAATTGATTGGGGAGACTTGTTACCTGAGAAGGAAGCCCGAGATTGGAACAGATTCCTTACGTCTTTAAGGACTTTAACAGTGGAGATTCCGAGACCCATCTTCCTTCCAGAGGCTGTCTGCATTCAACTGCATGGCTTTGCAGACGCGAGTGCTAAATGCTATGGAGCAGTCGTTTATGTCAAAACTAAGAATTCCGCCTCAGACACATTGATTCGGCTGGTCTCCAGCAAGTCCAGGTGTGCTCCGGTAAAGGCCGTCACAATTCCCAGGTTAGAACTGTC
This sequence comes from Parasteatoda lunata, assembly GCA_949128135.1. Taxonomy (NCBI): domain Eukaryota; kingdom Metazoa; phylum Arthropoda; class Arachnida; order Araneae; family Theridiidae; genus Parasteatoda; species Parasteatoda lunata. The sequence continues at coordinate 2,561,342 of OX421971.1, forward strand.
CGCTGCTTTACTTTTGGCGAAACTAATGAGAAGAGTTCAGAAAACTCTAAATTTGCTTAACTCTAACGTGTTTTTTTGGTCCGATTCTATGATTGTTCTTTCGTGGATTCTGAAAGAACCGTCACAACTCAAGACGTTTGTGGCCAACAGGGTCTCAACAATCCAGGACTTGACGTCACCGCATCAGTGGAGACATATTCCCACGAACCAGAATCCAGCAGACTTGGTGTCCAGAGGACTTGACCCAGACAAGCTCTCGCATAACTCCTTGTGGTTCGAAGGTCCACCGTTCTTGAAGGATGATGAGTACCCTTCAAGGTTGATTGCTCCTCCAATTCAACGAGATAACTTTGATAACTTTAATAGTGAACTTAAAATTGACTCTAAAGTTTTGGATTGCTTTACCATAACAGTTAACTCTTTTATTGATGATTTACTAAAGTTTTGTAGCAAATATCTTAAGTTAATACGTGTATTAAGTTTTGTTTGCAGATTCGTTCGAAATTGTCGCACCTCCCAGAAAAAGAGTGGCCCAATTGACTCAGAGGAGTTTCAAAGATCTGAAACATACCTCATAAGATTTATTCAAGGTGTTAACTTTCAGAAAGAAATCAAGGACCTTCAAGGGACAGGTATGGTATCAAAGAACAGCAAAATAAAAACTCTCCATCCTTTCTTAGATGAAAACGGTGTTTTACGAGTTGGAGGTAGGCTTTCAAATAGTGATTTAAATTTTAACTCAAAATTTCCTATCCTGCTGCCTTCTAATCATAAGGCGACAAAATTAATTATTGAGTATTTTCATAAAAAGTTCTTGCATGCCGGTCCACAGGCATTGTTACATGAGATTAGACAAAAATTTTGGCCATTAAGTGGTCGTTCCTTATGCAGAAAAATAGTACATGAGTGCCTTGTTTGTTTTAGAGCCAAACCAATTGTAACCTCCCAATTGATGGGCAACCTGCCACGAGATAGAGTCGTGCAGGACTACCCTTTTAATTGCTCTGGGGTAGATTTTTGTGGCCCATTCATGATTAAGTACCCAAATCAAAGAAAAGGCACTCTGCAAAAAATCTATGTTTGTATTTTTGTATGTTTTTCAACCAAATGTGTTCATATTGAAATCGTAACAGACTTGACGTCCGCAGCCCTTATAGCTACTTTAAAACGATTTTTTGCCAGAAGGGGCAAGTCCGCAAAAATTTACTCGGACAATGCAAAAAATTTTGTCGGTGCAGATACTGAGATTAAAAGGTTAATGAACGTGGTGTTTAGACAAGATAGCCAGTTTTCTGGTTACTTGTCTTCCGAGGGAATTGAATGGAAATTTATCCCTCCACGAGCACCCTCTTTTGGGGGTTTGTGGGAAGCGGCAGTCAAGTCTTTCAAATATCATTTCAAAAGAGTTGTAGGTGGTTTAAATTTAACATATGAAGAATTTTTAACTGTCAGTGTACAAATTGAGGGTGTTTTAAACTCTAGACCTCTTTGTCCCTTGTCCAATGATGCAGATGACTTCAATGTTTTAACTCCAGCACACTTTATTATCGGCAGGTCTATGAGTACTATTGTTGAACCAAGTTTAATTGGTCTAAATGAAAATTGCCTGAAAAAATGGCAAAGAGTTACACAGGTAATTCAATTGTTGTGGAAAAAGTGGAGCCGTAGTTACTTAAGTGGGTTACAACAAAGAAATAAATGGTATTTCCAAAAAGATAATGTTAAGGTCGGGGACCTTGTTGTTCTGATTGAAGACAACATGCCCACTTATAAATGGCCATTAGGTCGAATTATTGAATTGTATAAAGGTGACGATAATCTGGTTAGGGTAGTAAGAGTGAAAACCCAATCTGGCATTTATAAAAGAGCTATTTCTAGAGTGTGCATTCTGCCTAAACCTAATTGAGAGATTAACTTGTAAATTGGTGCATGTCAATATTTAGACAAACAATGTAAATTTTTGTAAGTGTCGAGATTATTGTTTTAGTGAATATTTTTCATGTTAGTTTATGATCTTTAAACAAATGTTTTCTTTTAGTGTTAATTTTTCATGAAACCCTTTTGTGAGGGATTTCATGGCGGGGAGAATGTATGCGTGTGGCGATGTTTTGAATATATCTCGCCAATTGTGTGGCCCCCCGCCAAACGTTCTCTCTCGCTAATTGTTTTGTTGTTTTTTTTTTTGAGTGTGTGCTTTGTTTGTTGTTGTCTATCTCTCGAATCTCGAGTTCTGTGAGTTATAATTCTTGATAGTGCAAAATAAAAGAGAAGTTACAGTCCTAGAGTTGTGTCTGAACTTTAATGAGATATAATATATTACAATTCGAACCAGCGCAAAGATTATTCAATGCGCTTCAAGATCCTTCTGCTGAAACATTCTCAAAACAATTGTTAGATATCGGTGATGGAAAAGTTACTGAGGATGAGACTGGATGCATAAAATTACCGAACGATTTTCTGCACAATCATTGATTCACAAAATGTTCTCATTAACCTAATATTTCCCGATGTACACACGCAATACATTCATCGTAAGTGGCCAATGTTTGCTTGTGTCTTTGATTGGAGCACGCCATGTTTTTCACACGGACAATTATGCGTGGCATGCTCTCGAGTGGGCAAACCATCTGGTTTCTTTGTGTTAGCTAAAGATGGAATGACAAAAAATATTGTACACTCCATTGCACTCTAAGAGACTATATTGTTGACTAATATTTTCAGAATTCGTTATATATATAATTTATAAAAAAAAAGCTAACATAAACTAAAAAAAAATATTATTTGGTGTGTTGTTATTTTCACATTCCGTCATCGTTCACAGTGCTCCATGCCTCTTCCACTCATATACCACTTCCTTTATATTTCATTTTCTGTTTTTACGTGTTATTTTTACTTATTGTGTTTAATTTTATTTGTCGTAATTTTTGTAAAAAATTTTTTTAGTGCTCCCCACACTATTGTATTGATATATTTTGCTTTGGCTATATTGATACAATATTAGAAAGCACTCTTTTTCGGATATAATCGTGCGGGCTGATGAAAAGATTATATCTTTTACTTTCCGGTTTTTTAAAAAAACTTTATCCTTTTTTTTTTTTTTTTTAGATTAATTCTTTTTCTTTCCCCAGTTGTTTGTTTTTATTATTATTCCCCCCCCCTTTTTTTTTCATTTGTCTGTAATTTACCTTTGTTTTATCTTCATTTTGAAGATAATATATATATATATATATATATAAAGAGAGAGAGAGTGTGAAAAAAAGGCGCGTGGTATCAGACAACTATTATACAAGTATAAATTCGGTAACGTTAACCACACGTGTTACAACGTAATGTTCTTTATTGAATTTATCTTTCAATGATAAAATAATTTAATATTTAAATGTGCGCCATAAATTATTATTTTTTTGTTCAAATAGAGCTGTAAGTTAGAAATGATCACTGATGTGAACAATATGAGAATAACTGAATCACTTACAGTAAAATTTAAAACAATGAGTAACGCTTAACTGATCAGAAAATTTCATTACGTGTTTCGATCATCCCTATTGAATGAATGAATTAATCTTTGAATGAATGAATTAATATTTGAAAAAAGAAAAACTCAATTAGCATCAAGTGTTATCCACTACAAGTTTAAAAAATTTTATTTAAATTTGAATGGATGAATAAAAAGTATTTTATGAACGATTGAAAATGGGAACAAGATAAAGGGAGAGTGTGAACTCTTAGTAGGAATTGAAAGAATGAGCATCTACTTTTTTCCTTCTATTTCTACAGCGAATTCAGTCACTTCGTCGGATCTAAATCAGGGCGGAAATAAGCCAACAAGTTTATTCTTCAAGACATTTTGAGGGAATGTAGATTTAGACCATCATCTATCAAAAGGTACCCCAAGATTGTATCGAGGTTATCATGTCTTATGAATTGATGAATTGATGTTTAATAATTATAGTTATTATACCACATTACTCCCCCACCCGAATTTTATCAGGGATATAATTCGATAAACATATACCACTAGTTACTGTATTAGTGAAAGACCGGAAGAGCTGTGTTAAGTTCGCCGTATTTTGAGCATTTGTGGTGAGAGCTGTATTTAGGTCACGGTAGTGTGTGTGGTCACTCTTGTGTTGCTAATAGCGGTAGCGTGTGTGCAAGTTCCAGTTGTGTGAAAATGAGAAGCAGATGAGAGAAATGAAAGCAGTCACAAACAACAAGACAACTGTTGAACGTAGACCGTCCATCGAAGTGTTTCGATGTTGGTGATTCGATCACGTCCGGATAATCACCAACTGTGGCGTTTGGAAGTGGAGAGTGTAGTAATGCCAACCTTCACCTATCAAAATATTGAATCGAGTTATCATGTCTTATATAATAGTGAATAGATGTAATCATATTACCGCAATTTAAAGTATAGAAATTTATAGTTGCATTATGTTAAACTTTAAAATAATCAAATACAGTCCAAATTATTAGACACACTATAGGATTCTATGTAAAATCTTAATTACTCAGGTGATACTCTAAAAAGCTGTATTGTTTTTACGAGACTGTTTGTACTTGTTTATGCTCTTGCATCAACGGGTTAACATCGTAATGCAGTAGGTCAAAAATAAATACAAAGTATATAAAAAAATCTCCCGAATAGAAACCCCATGACATGTGTGTTTAACAATAAAAGTATTGCCTATAAATTCGTGTAAATCATATGATTATTAAAAAGCTACAGTGTGTCTAATAATTCGGTCTAATTATTATACTATAATGTAATGCTTGATATAATAAATATTCTGTATTTGTATAATATATCGTCTCATTTATCCAATTGTCGAATTTATATTATATATCATCTCATTTAACCCATTGATACACGAACATAAACAAGTGCAAACAGTCTCGTAAAAATAATAAAGCTGTATAGAGTATCATATGATAATTATAATTTTACATAGAATCTTAGATTGAGTCTAATAATATGGCCCAGGGAGTGTATGTTAGGAATCTGCTTTTTATTTGGATTGTCTCATCTGTTTTCAGACACATTGTGTAAAAATATTTGGTCATTGTAAAAGTGTTACGATAAGTTAAAGAATTACTAACATTTAGAAACCCTGATCTGGGAAAATGATTATCAGAAGAAACCCGACCCCCAACGTGGATTCACTTTTCTAGCTCTGAAACAGCTCAGTGTGAAACCACTAAGAAGGATCAGTCTATAGAGAAGGGAATTGAACCCCATTTTAAATTGTACTTGTTTTACCCCAATATCACCAAGTTGTTGGAAAATTGCAGAAAGCAAAAGGTATTTCAAATGCAATGACTAGTAATAATTTTGTAAAATAAAAATAACTTTAGCGCTTTGAAGACTTTTATTCTTATACACCCATAACCAGAGCAATATTTCTTGTAAATATAAATTACATTAAATTTAAATTATTACACTTAGGCAAAGAATGAAATTGTCTCTCCTACAAGCCACCATAAAAATGTAATTTACGACTTTTAAAATTTTTATGACGGTTGAAGAAAAAAAAAAGAGTCTCCGTGAAATGTGTTAGGAAAACAATAAGAGATGGAAAATCCATATATTTAAAAGCATCGTCAAAATTACCTGTCTATCTTCATAAATTGTTTTTTTTTCTTCCCTCCCTTCAGCCATCTGCTTCTTTCTACTACAGAGAGAGAGAGGGCCATAAAAATGAAAAACTTTAAAAGAGAACTGTTTACTGAACACTCCAAAGGCGCGATTCATAAGGCGAGGATTCTATCCTCTAGGGTCGAACAAATAAAAGAGTCGACCCAAATAAATTCAAGCGCAGGTTGTTGATTAAGCTCTTTAAAAGGTTGTCGCCACCGCCCGATTTTGTTTGGGGGAAAAGTCAAAATCATGAAGTGCATCGCCGAGACTGAATCTTGTATTTTTATAAATGATACACGCGTTAAAATTTTTGCCTGCAATTCCACTTAGGAAATTGCAGTACGTGGGAGGTTTTAAGGGGATTTATGAATAGGAACAGCTGGGAAGCTTGTTGGATTGCAATAAAAATAAAGATGCTACTTTTATTGGAAATATTAAGCATAAGGGATTGACGGTACCTGGCTAAATTATTAGATGCAGAATAAGATTCTATGTAAAATTATACTTATCAGGTGATACTATACAGATTTATTGTTTTTAATCGGATGAAAACGGTTTGTGCTTGTTTACGCTCCTATATGAATGGGTTAACATTGTAACGTTGAAAATAAATACAAATAGGAAGTATATGAAAAATCTCCCGAATAAAAACCCATTATTACATGTATGTTTAAATATAAAAGTATTGCCTCGTGCAAATCATGCTATTATTAAGAACAATAGAGTGCGTCTCATTATTTGGTCTAGTTATTATAATATACTAATATAATGTTCGATATAATAAATATTTTATATTTCTATAATATAGTGTGTAATTTATTCTATGATTAAATTTATAATATATATCGTTTCATTTAACCCATGGATACACGAACGCAAACAGTCGCGTAAAAACAATAAAGCTGTAAATAAGATTTTACATAGAATCTTATAGTACGTCTAATAATTTACCAGGGCCTGTATATAAGAGAGAATTAAGAAATATAAAGGAAACCAACGAAACAGTGCACTAATTAATCAGATAATCGGAACATTAAGTGAATGCTCTAATAGAGAATCAGTGAATGATCTGATATTAGTGAAGGGTTAGCGGATCAAAGAAGACATGTTTTAATCTTCTGGTTGGTGAATCACCCTATAAGAGTGTCCACAATTAAGTTGTTTTTATTACATGTTCAAATTTCTTACAAATGCAGTATGGTTCTAAATTGAATTCTATAATCCTATATTATATAATATAATATAAATTCTTAAACTTATAATATAAAATAAATAAATTCTTAAACTTTATGACAATTTAATACCTTATTAATGTTTTAGTATAAAGTTAAATTTACATAAATTTATAATCTATGGTAATTGTGGAACCCATTAATTTTAGAGGAAAAATAATCATATCTCTCAGTATTAAAAATCTCCTCCTCTGGTGTGTGTTTCGGAAGTAGGATTAAGTAAAAAAATAACATTGGTTCGAGTAATATGAACTGAAGTTGTAGTAAAAAACAGCATGCGGGCCACTCTGCAGACCGAAGAAATACAACTTCAGAGGGGACATGTGATGTTTCTAAAGCGCCATTTTTGTTTATAATCTCAAAACAAGTTTTATTTTTTGAAATCCCAAGTTGTCAGAAAGTTATTACAATTTTAAACGAATTTTTACGAATTTTTTCTCACGATAAACGATACTACTTTGTTTTGTTTCACAGAAACTGTAAGACTTAAAATCACGATGACATGAAACAAAAAATTGATTAATAATTCATGAACTGTTAAACTACTATAATATCTATACACAGAATAAAATAAAGAATTTATGTGTCGGATTACCGTAAGCTTTCGGATTACCGTACGAAGAACGATTTTTCATTCTTTAATGATATTTCGAAACATTTAAAAAATGGAATGTTCCTATCAGCTTAGGCATTGCTTCAAAATAAACTAATTGACGATTCAGTTTTATCAAATATTTTTAAGATAACATGAGTGATAGTGGAACAAAAAGTTGTCGTTTTGTAATACTTCATTAATTTGTTATGACAGAGGTTATCTGAGTGAATAATGGTAGCCTAAGCGGACACCCAATTGGTGTTTCTATGGTTGACGCGTTTATTTTGTTTATGTTTTTTAAACAGTTTAATCTAAAACTAAATTATTTAAAATAAACGGAAATAAGAAAACAAGTTTTGTGCTGAAAAGTAGAGCTTATGGAGAAATGACGCTGTAGTGAATCTACAAGTACAATTCCAATCCATCAGTATAATATTCTCTCGATTCTATGGTGGGGTTTCATAGATGAAGGTTGACATTGTAGATAACCCCACATGGGTGACCCGTGAGGTAAACATCTTGACAGAAACTCCCAATTCGATCTGAACACACCTACTTTGATGAATGGTTCACATTGAACAGTTGACTTGCTACTTGTGACTGCGACATTATCCACCTCTTCGCGCTGTTATTTCTCTCAGTCGCGATCACACACAACGTACACTATCGACAGTTAAAGGAATGAGCGACCGTGAACTTAATACAGCTCTCACGATCAGCACTACAATAGTGCGGTGATCTAAATACGTCTCTCGGCTTCTCACAAAAACATCAATGAATCAACTAGTGGTATCCGTTCATCAAATTCCATCACAGAGATATAGTTCTGATGGGGAAGTACTGTCTACCACTACAACAATTCCAATTCGCTTGTATATAAGACATTCGATTCTATGGAAGGGTACCTTTTCATAGATGAAGGGTTGACAATAGCTGACGCAATGAGCGACTCATAGAAGAAAAATAATAAGCTTTGTATTAAAAGGCAAAATGAAGAAAGATGTGATTGTATATAAGACATTCGATTCTATGGAAGGGTACCTTTTCATAGATGAAGGGTTGACAATAGCTGACGCAATGAGCGACTCATTGAAGAAAAATAATAAGCTTTGTATTAATAGGCAAAATGAAGAAAGAAGTGAAGGAAAACTATTATTAATGTCAATGACTCTTCATTCATTTTGCCTAACTTAAAAGTTGTGAACTAGAAAGCAAAATGCATTTAGCATAAAAAGTCATTATACTACTATTAAAACCAAAGATGCTTCATTTTGGTAATAATGGAAATCGGTGTCGTTTTGATAGGTGCCAAATATATACAGAGTATTTTATTAGTAAATTTGGTTTCGCACATCTTTAGGATGCATACGGCCCTTCGAATATATAAATATAGGAGAAAGTAGCTTGATTGTGGAAAATTTTAAATATCGAGAATTGACTAGAGTAGCCTGATGATACTGAATACAGTTCATCTTTATAGTGATGGGATGAACCACTTCATACGTATTTTGCATAATCTAATAACATAAAGTCACCAGAAGGACAACCCATGATAACGACGTATAAATAATAAAAAAGAGTATTCGAATTATTTTAATTTTATTTCTTGTTGTCGCTATTTGCATTTGATTTTGTACTGTTGCACAGTACTGATGCCTTTTTTATTTTCCCCTTACATTCATCTCGCACATAAAATAAAATGAAAAATGCCAGAAGTGAATCGTACGAATGGCATTTTCTAATTCACAATGAATCCAGATTTCTTTCTCCCTTCTGTAATCCTGATTTATTGGGGAAAATAAATAGATTCGGGGGGTGATTTATGAAAGGAATATTTATTTATATGCCGCTGACGAAATGTTTTTAAATGGACCATTTAAAAACCTTAGAAAAGCTCCCGTGGCCACAAGGGCAATAAAATCTATTTCATATATTCGGTAAAAGGTATATTTTTTCTTTTCTATTTTTATTTTGTCTGCTTTTCCCGTCCGTCTCGACAAACTTCTTTCTGCTTTGTTCGATCTCCCAAAAACTATCTCTCATGGTAATTAAGTCGGGAGAAAAAACAAACAAAATACTTTAAATTACAGTCCCTGACCAAATTATTATTAGATGCACTATGAGATTCTATTGAATAATCAGGTGATACTATACAGCTTTATTGTTTTTACGCAGTTTACATTAGTGTATCCATTGGCTAAATTTGACGATTGGATAAATGAGACGATATATTATATAAATATGGAATATTTATTATATCAAGCATTATATTAGTATCTTATAAGAATTAAACCAAATTATTACACGCACTGTCGTTTTTTAATTATTACATGATTTGCACGAGATTATAGGCCATACGTTTATATTTAAACATCCATGCAATGTGCTTTTATTCAGGAGATTTTTCATAGACTCCCTCTTTGTATTTATTTTCAACATATTGCAGTACCCATTGATACAGATACGTAAACAAGTACAGTCACATAAAAACAATAAAGCTGTATAGAGTGTCACCTGATAATTAAGATTTCTCACAGAATCTTAGAGTACGTCTAATAATTTGGTCAGGGACTGTATGAGTTTCATATCGTAAGAAAAACAGGAAAAAAAATATTGATTTGCATACATTCTGCAATTTTGAATGAGTGTGAACGTTCTTGAAAGTATGGTTTGTCTGTGTCTTTCAAATTAACTGTCGAGGAAACTTTCTAAACCAATAGTTACCAACTGGAGGCCCGGAAGTCTTTTTTTTATTTCCCTCGAACTAAAATATATGAGTTGTCATTTTTTTGCCGACAATTTTCGTATAAAATCTATTTGGGTTTAAAATAATTTTCTTCCCTTAAAAAAAAAAAACCTAATTTCTTCATTTCTGTGAAATTTAACATACCAATCAATATCAATATCTTCACAATTTGATATGCACATTAATTGTTTAATACATTGGTGCACATTAAAGTTATTGTAGCCTGAATTTTTGAATACGCAAATTAAATGCAAAATTAAAATTCTACATCTTATTTTAATTTGTAATTCAATACTTTTGCTTCGTACTCGTACTACTAGATAAAAATCTGTGACAGTCATATTTAATGTTCCTTCAAACCTATGTAAAATTTTGATGAAGTTGCGACTGGTGTTTTTAATTGCGGCCATCGTGTAAGTTGGAAACCCCTGTTCTAGGCTTCATTGGTTTTTAAAATAGATCGAATACTCAAAACTGTCTGAAGATGTATCTTTCGAAAAGAGTTTTCAAACTCAGCATTTTTTTAAATTGGAAAATATCAGATTTTGTGAGTTACATAAAGTCCAATTTGAAAAAAACCCCATCAATTTTGAAACATTGACCATCGAATACTCAAAATTATCTGAAAATCTATCGCTGAAATCAACGTCAAAATCTTAAAAAAATGGAAAGAAAGAATTCTGGATTCTTAGAATGATTTTAACTGTAAGGATTTTCGAAAATAACTAAACTTGTTAAACATAAGTTTTCAAACTATAGAATAGAATTTACGGATATATAGTCTACTTAGAATGAGAAACCTTTGGATTCCAATAAAGTTTCTATTGTGCTCTATTTTGAGAGAAAATACAATTAAAACTATTACAGAACAAAAACTAAATAATAGAAATTACTTTATTTTAAAAAATAATTGTATGGAATTTGAATTATTGGACATAAAATATTTAAAATTCATCGCAACTTAATAATCTACCGTCCTAACGTCACTTTTTATTTTCAAAATGGAGAGTTTCTAAAAATATCTATTTTCTAAAAATCGAGAGGATACCAAAAACGTTTATTTTCTTAAAATAGAGAGTTCTTGAAAGCTTCTATTTTCTTAAAATAAAGAATTCCTAAAAATGTCTCTTCATAAAATAGAAAATCCTTAAAAGTCTATATTTTTAAAATAGAAAGTAAATAAAAATTGGCTATATTCTTAAAATAGAGTTCCTAAAAGTGTCTATTTTCTTAAAATAGAGAGTTCCCAAAAATATTTGAATTTTTTAAAAAAAGAGAGATTCTCTGCCCTTTTTTCAATGGGTATTATAAAATACAGTTTTTGAACTATTTCATAATGAAACATAACTGAGAATGCACTGAATAGTAACAAATTAATCTCGACTGCTGAAGTTTGTTGATTTTCTTATTATTCTAAACAAAAATATTTTTTTTATTTCAGAGTTTGCATGCTCCTTTTTTTTCTTACATTTGATTCGATTTTTATTTTCGGACAGTTTTATTTTCTTATCGGAATTGTCCGAAAACAAACTTCTGTTTACGTCATTTGTTCGGGATTTTGTTTGATATTCCTCTTGAGGAAGTTGACTTCTAAGGTTAATTAAGTCGAGAGAAGAAAGAAAAACATTTAATCGTGAAAAAAAAAAGAAAAACAGGAGAAATGCCGGAAAAAATATCCTATCTCAAAGCTTTGCATTTATTCCTCCCATTGAAATTTTAATGTTTGTGACATTCTTTTAAATAAGAGGTTTCTACTTTTAGATAAATCATGGACAAAAATTTCAATAAGTTTTGAAACACGAATATTGAAAATTCAAAAATATTTAAAAATATATTGAGTGGTAAGAAATACAGGCCATGTTATTAGACACACTAAAAGATTCTATGTAAAATTATAATTATCAAGTGCCACTGCCTATACAGCTTTATTGTTTTTACTCGGATGCATTTGTTTACGCTTCTGTTTCAATGGGTTAACATTGTAATGTAATACGTTAAAAATCAGGACAAATAAGAAGTATATAAAAAAATCTCCCGAATAAAAACCCATTGCATGTATGTTTCAATATAAAAGTATTGCGCAGAAACTCGTGCAAGACATGTCATTATTAAAACACTACAGTGTGTCTCATAATTTGATCTAATCATTTTAATATACTAATATAATGCTTGATATAATGAATTTTCTATATTTATATAATATATATATCGTCTCATTTAACCTCTAACAAATTTATATTGTATATCTTGCAATTTCCCCAAATCTAAACATGAACGTGAACAAGTGCAAACCGGTTTCAGTCACACACAAAATTGAAGCTGTATAGTATCACCTGATAATTTTACATAGCCTGTTATAGTGCGTCCAATAATTTAGCCAGAGTCTGTATGTAAGACATGAAATATAACAAAATTGATAGGTAAAATAAGGTGCTCATTTTTTTTTAAAAAAAAAATACTTACTCATTTCTTAGCTGCACATGTATAGTTTGTAATTCCAACTTTGAGTCTAGAAAAAAAAAAGAGCAATTATTTTATTCTTCTGAACACAATTTAGTAGTATATATTACTTTTCTAAGAAACTATAATGTATTAAATAAAAGAGTTCCTTCCTTTCAAATATTTTTTTATTGTATTCTGCATTCTAAAATGTATTGCTATGTTTTCACTAAGCTTGATAAATCTTTACAAAAATATAGCAGAAAAATAAATATAAAATTGTGACTTTCTCAGAAATTGATCCGAAAAAAATTAAAATCATGAAAAATTAAATTCATATGAAAAAAAAAAATTAAATAAGAATGTATGTGTGTTTCTTTAATGTGAAGACTCATTGTAGGGTTGAAATATTAAGTATAAAGAAAAAAAATTTTCACTAGAAATTTTTTTTCTCTTGGTTAAATATAAAATGGCAGGCAAAAGACATTATAACTTTTTGATTTTTGATATAAAAAAAATTCTAAATATATTTTGAGTGAATTATCTTTTAATTTTAGTTATGTTAAGATCATGTCATTACGTAAATTTTGCACGAAAGACAAAACAAGTTTAAAAAAATTAAATACCAGTTTAAAAAAATTTAATAATATTGGTGGGAACATTCACAAATATATGTGACACCATCTATGATAATCAACAGTCCGTAATTTTTATTGTAAATTTTCATAAATTTAATGATAATTTCATAAACCGAGATTGCATATTCACAAAAATAAAGACGACTTTTTTTTTTTTGAAGAAAGAAATGCCTTATTTTAGTTCTCTTGAACAAATTATCGCAAAAATCTAAGGAGAAATATATATTTGATGATTTACAGTTCCTGTGCAAATTATTAAACCCACCATAAGATTCTATGTAACATCTTATTTATCAGATGATTCTATACAGCTTTATTATTTTTATGTGGCTGTTTGCACTTGTTTACGTTAGTGTATCCATATGTTGAATGAGACGATATATAATATAAATTTGACGATTGAATAAATGAGACGATATATTATATAAATATAGAATATTTATTATATCAAACATTATATTAGTCTAGTATAATAATAAGATTAAATTGTTAGAGGCACTGTAGTTTTTTAATAATGGCATGTTTTGAATGAATTTATAGGCGATACTTTAATATTTAAACATACATGTGATGTGTTTTTATTTGGGAGATTTTTTATGTACTTCCTATTTGTATTTATTTTGAGCGTATTGCATAACAATGTTAACCCATTGATACAGGAGTTTAAACAAATGATTTCATCCGATTAAAAACAGTGAAGCTGTATAGAGTATCACCTGATAATTAAGATTTTACATAGAATCTTATAGTGCGTCTCATAATATGGCCAGTGACTGTGGAATATTTACAACAATAAATGTGCTTCTGAGATTCTTTCTTATTTTCACACTATTAATACTTTCATGTAATATATTTTGATAGATTATTTTTTCTCTTGTCTTATATTTTAGTAGGAAACGTCATTTTGAGTATCCTTAAAAGACCTGGATTAAGACTCAAAATTGAACCATTTCACTGCGAACTCCACAGCACTGATTTTTTTCCCATAAGAAAATAATAATAATCACAAGTATTCCGAAGATATATTTCATGCAAAATAGACTAAAACTAAAAACCACGTGTAAATAAAGTATAAATAAAGCATTTTAACCGTGCCTTATATATCCTTTACTCCTGTTTCTTAATTTTGACTTGTAAAGGATAATTTTTTTTTAAAAAAGTACAACATTTTAATGTTTACTGTAAGCGAAAGCAAGGAAGATATATTTAAAACAAGTCCTATTCAACATCTTTTCTCTTTTTTGGATGGGGAATTTCTTCTTGACAGGCAAATGATGTTTTTATCTTTTTTAACTTAGAATTGAATTAGACGAACGGGTTTATTAATTTAAAATCGTATTTTGAAGAACGCATCTGATATTGCCACCTGAGACATTGTTTCACTCTGAATCGGATAACAAGTCAATAGAAGAAATGTCTATAGTCCTATGTCTATATATATTATTAGACGCACTATGAGAGATTCTATTTAAAATCTTAAATAATCAGGTGATACTCTATACAACTGTACTGTTTTTAAGAGACTGTTTGCACTTGTTTACGCTCCTGTATCAATGGATTGACATTGTAACGTTAAAAATAAATACAAATAGGAAGTATCTCCTGAATAAAAACCCTGTATGTTTAACTATAAGCTGCAAACCCGTGCAGAACATATCATTATGAAAAATACCGTGCGTATAATAATTTGGTCTAATTAATTGTGATATAATATTGATATAATAAATATTCTATATTTATATAATATATCGTCGCATTTATTCTGTCGTCGAATTTATATTATAAACCATCTCATTAAACAAATTAATACACTAACGTAAACAAGTGCAGACCTGTTAAAGCAGCGTAAAAACAATGCAAATGTATAGAGTATCACCTAATAATAAAGATTTGACATAGAATCTTAAAGTGTGTCTAAATATATGGCCAGGGACTGTATGTATTTATCAAATTTCATTAAAAATCGGTCCTGCAGTTCCAGAAACAATCGCCTCAGTCTGCAAATTTTCTTCATTTCCTACACCAGTGTAATATTTTTTTCAAAAAATGTAACATTTTTATAAAAAAAAATTTTAATTTAGATTTCGTAAGTGACTTGTGTACATTAAAAAAATTTTATTGTTTTGAAATGTTAAAACAGCATGATGAGAAAGGAAAATATTTTGTCTTTCTTTTTACTACATTAAAATAGTCATTAAAAACAACAACAACAACAACAACAAAAATTGTAAATAACGTTCTAAAATGAAGCAAAGAATCAGTATTAAATCGAATTACTTTGTCATACTTATTTATCTTGTATAATTGGAGGGAAATGTGTAGTCGAAGTGACAGAATCCATTGTTTTAAAACGAATATCTTTTAAAAAATGTTTTGAAACAAGCACAAAAAATAAAATAAACAAAAAGAAGGAAGAGAAGAAGCTTAATAAACTTTAGGGGAAGCGTTAATTATTCTAGCGAAGAATTTTAATTAGCTGAACAACAACTGTTGCTGCGTTTTTCCTCCTAAACAGGCTTACATACTCGACGTTTTTCGAGATTATTTAAATGGTAGAGTCAATCTTTCCGCTCAATATGGTTTAATAATGAATGAATGATTTCAAATAAAGAGAGTTTAAATAACGACGCAGTTTCCTAATATTAAAGTACAGGAATCTTAATAACAATCTTAAAAAAATCTGATAAAAATAATTTTTTTAAACTTTTAAATGCTATTCCCAGTTTTTATAAAAACATGATTAAAAGAAATTCTAAATTTTGAATAACTTGCAGCTGGCATTAATATATTCTAAAAATATAATACAGGAATTCAAATTTTGAACTGTTTAACAAGTTTTACCGCATTAAAAGTATGATAATAAAGGAAGATTTCCTATTTGGAAAAACCTTATAATTTTTCTTTCTTTCTGTAGAGCGACCGCGATACATACAAATGTTTCCTTTATAGCAACTTCGGCTACCACGGTTTCACAACGTAGCTGAAGAAGAATGGAAATTAGCGCAAAATATATATTTGATTTTTATGACAGTTATTTCACTTACATGAATGCTGATTCTTTATTTAATGTTCTCATTTCTGTCCTTTACATGGAAGTGTATTCTGACTAGATTTATACCTTTCCACCGCAATTTATCCTTTTCTTTGTTAATAATCCTTCCATTTTTATTTCTTAAGCCTCTTTTTTGCTTCGAACTGGTTTTCGCCCATCAGGTTGTCTGACAAGGAAACATGTCGATCTCATTTCAACGATTAAGCAAAATTTATTTTATTTTGATGTACACTTTAAACGCTTTCTGTGATAAAACAGATGTGGGATTTCATACTAAACTGAGTCATTTTAATATGACTTTTCATGACTGCCATATAGGACCAGGATTGAATGGTGGGCAGGGCGATAGACTCGCGTTCGTGAGAACGTGAGTTCAAATCCAGTCAGCCGAGGACTACCAGTGTAGTTAATGGTGACTGGTGCACGTTAAATCTGTCGGGTCACAAAGTCCACCCTGTCCCCACAACAAGTTATACCTCTGGGGTACTGAATAGGAGGCCGAGCGTTCTCTGGTTTAGGTCAAAAGGACGATTCGTGAATGAATGCGTCCACCGTATAAACGGGTGTGGCGTATGGGTGTGGTAGAAATCAAATTATCGGCCATAGATGGCGCCACAGGAAAACAAGAACAATCACAACCCTTGCCCTGCGACAACAATATTACTACCAAATATATAATTTAGCTAAACTTAAAATATTAATATATTGATGTACTTTTTACTTCAGATCACTAAATACATTCACTTCAGAACACTAAATACATTCACTTCAGACCACTAAATACATTTACTTCAGACCACTAAATACATTCACTTCAGACCAGTAAATCACTAAATTCAAATTTAGTTTCTGAGGGTTTCTTAGGGTGTAGTCGCTTTACTAAGATAGGCTAAAACTCTTTCACCCATATCTCTTTTTGAACATGATCATAGGGGATATTGAAGAAAAAATTTCGCTCCAAAATTTCGTGGACATTGACGAAATGGTGATCAGCCGTAGAATGGCTCTTCAACCATCCTGGTTCAGTAAAGAGACTCTAAATGATCTATAGTAGAGTCGTTTTACTATAGGTAGACACTTATTTCATATGTCACTTTTGATACACATTTTTCTGTTTCATAATGTATATGAAGCAACACATCGAAGTTCGGACTGGCATGGCTGATCAGAGCAGCTGTGTTACAATTTCGGCTGTTTGAAACCACCATTAAAAACTCAGTGTCTTTAACCACCTAATTTTACATTATCTTACACAAAACTATATTAACACTAACGATAACCGCTCAACTGACCGTTTAAGAACTTGTGCATCAAAAATACGCTTTTCATCTTATCGCTTTTGCACATTTGACTTCGTGACTTTTTCTAAAAATTATATACAATTAATATTATATTATTATCATTATTTTTGTATTTTGTTAGTTTCGAATAATACGTGTCGTATACCTATTTCTAAAACAACCGGTCATTTGACCGGGAGAACAATGCATTGCTTTATATGGTTATTGGATCAGAAATGACGATGTCATGCGTGTTCAACGTATTGCATTCGATGCGTTGCACATTTCTGCAAAGACTGTAGCGTAGTGAGTTCAATCAGAATAACTGTGAATTCAAGTTTCAAGAAAGTACCTAACATTTTAGATTGTCATTTTTGAGTCAGAAAAAGCGACAGAAACTAAATGTTTTGGTAAGTAGCTTATATTTTAAGCTGATAACTTTACTTCATTTCTAACTAACTGTTAGTTTTTACCCAGAAAAATGTTGAAACAATCAAGACAGCACAACAATCAAGCAGTTATAATTCTTATATATTCTTATAATTATAAGAGTAATTATAAGAATTATAATTCTTTTATATTCTTATAATTATAAGAATTATAGAAATAATAATTATTGGAAGGAATGTGTTTGCGTGAAATGTACAATGGAAACCCCTTGTGCATGTAAAAAATGCGTTGAGCAATGAATTATAAAATTCCTATTATTTTTGTTTGGAACTGGCATAAAAATTGGCACTATACAATTTAGTTTAATTAAAATAATTTTTTTTTAGTTTATTTCCTTCCTAACATCCATATTTCATACATTCAATGAAAAAACATAAAGTCCGGTCATTTGACCGGCTATGGTAGAAATAGTAATATATATTAAATGTTGGTATGTTTAGTGTTAAAATAAAGAAGAGAACTAAAAATGGGATGCAAGTAAGTTTGTCCCACCAAAAAGATGGCTAACTGTCCGCAACGCACTTAATTTATTCCTCTCTATAGAAGAAGTGTCATTCATTTTGCATCTACTATTTTAGATATCTCTTTTTCAATATTGATGTTTTTTTCCTGAAATTCAATATTTCTTCGTTTAGCCCTCAATTTTACTCCCTTTTTCGTTCTATTTTTTACACTTAATGCATTCAGAATCTAGAAGTTTCGATTACAACGGTTATCTATAGGGTCTGTATTTTAACTTTCTCAAGTATTAAAATAAAATCACTAAAGATTATAATGTTGTTTCATTACAGCTCTAGATTCATTTTATTAAAGTTAGAAATAAGTCTATAGAACTCTTCTAATAATTGTTTTCTTAGAGTACAGACCCTTCATGGCCATATTATTAGACACACTCTAAGTTTCTATGTAAAATTTTCATTATTAGGTGATACACTATACAGCTTTATTTGTTTTTACGAGACTGTTTGTACTTGTTTATTTTATTGTATCAATGGGTTAAATGAGACGATAAATAATATAAATTTAAAGATAGAATAAATGAGGCGATATATTATCGAATATTTATATATCAAGCATTATATTAGTATATTATAATATTTAGACCAAATGATGAGACGCACTGTAGTTTTTATAATAATGACATGATTTGCACGAATTTATAGGCAATACTTTTATAGTTAAACATATATGCAATGGGTTTTTATTCGGGAGACTTTTTATATATTTCCTATTTGTATTTATTTTTAACATTATTGCATTACAATATTAGTTATTAAGTATTTTTTTTACTCGGATGAAACCGGTTTGCATTTGTTTACGCTCCTGTATCAATTGCTTAACATTCTAATGCAATACGTTTAAAAAAAATACAAATAGTGTTTTCATTACAGAAAAAAAAAAAATGGGTGAGAATTTCTCCCCCTTTCTCAAAAACAGGGTGAGATTTCAAATAATTTCGTGAAATTTCTAAAAATTTAAAAAAAAAAAAAAATAAATAAATAAAAAAAATAAATAAATAAAAAACACGAAAATTTCTTTAATTATAAAACATTTTTAACATCTTCTAATTTTTAAAGCATTAAATATTTTTGCTGCATCATCATATGGAAAATGTTCTATATCTACTTTTTCATCAGCTATTCTCATTAGGTTGCTCAAATGCTCATCAGTCAATCTGTTACGATATTTTGTCTTAATCCGGTTTTGGATGCTAAATGACCTTGCAACGGATGCTGAATTATTCGAAAACACTAATTAAATTTGTGCACACACTTTCCTATCCTCTACATCAGCCAGCATAGGCTTTTAAATTATTTCTGCTATAAAATCGTGAAGTACGTTGAAGTTATTTCCAAGTTCATACTTCATGCTAATATTTGATCCATATCCATTAAATATCCGTATTTGTTTCGTTTTTACCGTTTCTACATTTGTCTTAACAATGTATTTGCCCATCTTACATTCAGGCACAAAAAATTTAAACGTTTTACATGAAGAAACCTTACCTACAGTGAATACGTGGTAGCAGAAAAATGTGTTCTGAAAGGGGTTTGAAGGGGGTGTTCTGGTTCTGAACAATACTGGTAAATAGAGAAGCTAGATAACAAGGACCAATATTGAAAATAATGAAGGATCAAAGAAGAAAAACGGAGCCGATTTCATTAGAAATGCGGAAGACGAAATTTTTTCCAAAATTCGCGAGATACACGCATTTTGAAATTTATTAATAGGGTGCGCGAACTTCTCGCGTTAATAATTTTTTAATGCGAGGAAAGAAAAAAATATGCGAGATTCTCGCGTTCTCGCGCTGTAGTTAAAACACTGGGAAGTATATATATATTATCATATAAAAATCTCCTGAATAAATGCCCTACATGTATGTTTAAACATAAAAGTATTGCGTATAAACTCTTGCCAATCATGTCATTATTAAAAAAAAACTGCACAGTGTCTAATAATTTTATCTAATTATTATAATATACTAATATAATGCTTGATATAATAAATATACTCTATGAATATAATATATCGTCTAATTTATGCAATCGCTAATTTTATAGTACATATCATCTAATTTAACCAATTGATGCTCTAACGTTAATATATATATATATATATATATATATATATATATATATACAGCAAAATAAATAAATACAAAAAAAGCAGAAAGAAATTAAGAAAAGCAATAAGTATCATTTATTGCGCATAAGCTGCAAGTAAATAGAACTCATAAGATAAGTTCAAAATGAAGATAAAACAAAGGTAAATTACAGACAAATGAAAAAAAAAAAGGGGGGGGGGAATGATAATAATAACAAACAACTAGGGAAAGAAAAAGAATTAATTAAAATAAAAAGGATAAAGTTTTTTAAAAAACCGGAAAATAAAAGATATAATATTTTTATCACTCTTTTTCGGATATAATCGTGTGGGCTGATGAAAAAATTATATCTTTTATTTTCCGGTTTTTTAAAAAACTGAATCCTTTTTTTTTTTCTTTTTTTAATTAATTCTTTTTTTTTCCCCAGTTGTTTGTTATTATTATTATCTCCCCCTCTTTTTTTTCATTTGTCTGTAATTTACCTTTTTTTTTATCTTCATTTTGAACTTCACTGAACATATATATATATATATATATATATATATATATATATATATATATATATATAGCATAATAAATAAATACAAAAAAACACGAAGAAAATTAAGAAAAATATATAATCGTATATCATTGGGGATATATTTACTAAAGATTTTCTTTGTTAATTTAGATAGTTTTCCCTAATGCAAATCTATTTCGGGTAAATCCGTGAGCTAAACTATTTACTAAAAATTTATTTGTTAATAATTTTTGCATGTGCAAATCCATTTCGGGCAAATCTATGGTCAAAATTATTTACTAAAAAATTCCTTCACTATAAAATTCCTTTGTTTATTTATTTAATTTTCCATGTGCAAATCCATCTCGGGCAAATCCGCGGCTAAAATTATTTACTAAAAAATTTCTTTATTAATTTATAAAATTTTTCCATGTGCAAATCCATTTCGGGCAAATCCGTGGCTAAAATTACTTACTAAAAATTTTTCTTTGTTAATTTATGTAATTTTTCCATGTTCAAATACATCTCGGGGAAATCGGTGGCTAAAATTATTTACTAATAAAATTCCTTGTTAATTTATAAAATTTTTCCATGTGCAAATCCATTTCGGGCTAATCCGTGGCTAAAATTATTTACTAAAAAGATTTCTTTGTTAATTTATATAATTTTTCCATGTGCAAATCCATTTGTGGCAAATCTGTGGCTAAAATTATGTGCAAAACAGGCAATTCACGCTTTTTTCTCTTTTATATTTTATATTTTTTCTTAAATAAATATTTATTTTCTAAAATTATTTTTATTCAACTTTTTTAAATTATCCAGTATAATATTACCTTACGCACATCCATTTTCAGGCCCATCCTTAGTAACTAACAAATGAAACGCACTTCAGTCATGCAGCAAGAACGCACTTTAAAATAAAACTCCTCTAGTTACGCTATCTCAATTTGCGCTTTTGTTTTAATATTTTGCAATCTTCATTTGATTTCGCTAATCGCTTTATAGATTATGTTTTATGTTTTATTCTGTTTTTTCTTTATATTTTACTTTCTGTTTAAACGTGTTATTTTTACTTATTGCGTTCTATTTTATTTGTTGTAATTTTTGTAAAAAATTTTCGAGTGCTAGTCACACTATTGTATTGATATATTTTGCTTTGGCTATATTAATACAATACTAGAAAGCACTCTTTTTTGCAGATATAATCGTGTGGGCTGATGAAAAGATTATATCCTTTTTTTCTTTGTTTTTTTTCGGATTTTTCAAAAGAATTCTATCTTTTTTTCTTTTTTTTTTCTTTTTATTTATCCTTTCCAGTTTCTTTTTTTTTATTTTATTTTAATAGTTTTCTTTTTCCCCCCTTTTTTCATTTGTCTGTAATTTTCCTTTGTTTTATATTTATTTTGAACTTATATATATATAAAATCAAAAGTAAATTTTTAATTTCTAAGCAAACAAACTTTACTAAAATATTGAGATTTTGAGATATATTGCTTGAAAATTAAAAACAAAAATCTCTCACAATAAATGAAAGTACCACTTGAAGTAGGAAAAAAACATAACTTCTCGGGGACAACAATAATTTTTTTTATAGTCTTAAAAAATACCAATGGTAATACTTTTCACCATTTTAAAGAAAACATTAAACAATAGCAATCGAAGCCCTTTTTTTATGTCTTAAAGAGAACCAATAGTTTTATTTAAGAGAGTTATTAAGAGAATTATTAGCGTTATTATTTGCACCATTTTAAATAAAACTACAACCTTTTTTTCTTCATTTTAAAAATAATTTATAAAATTTTTTATTCCTCACATATTACTGAGAATGATTAGAATTATTGTTTCACTATTTTAAAGAGAACAAAAACCTATTTTAAAAATAACTGATTGCATTATGCGTTCCACATCTTGATGAATATTACTAGCATTGATTTGATTTGAGTTTGATTGATAGCATTGATTTTCCAAGCACCCCCTCAAATTTTCTTTAGGCAAATTCCCACAGTTACCGTTGTTTTATTATGTACCTTATAATCTTATAAATGAGTTCTATGAGTTTTAAATTGAAATTTCAATAAAGTATTACATTGTCGGCCCATTCTATTTTTGGAAAGAATCATTGCCAATTGAATGGAAACAAGGAAAAGAAATCCCTCCACTTTCGAGGTAATTTGATGTGCAGTTAAATATATCTTTTACGATGTTTTTACGAACACTGTCTTAAGGATTCATTTTATTGTAGTTTTGAGAATCTCTTACAAACAATTCAACGCAGAAAAATACAAGACTTGTTCACATTATTCTTTAAGACAGTGATTTAAAAAGCACATTATTACATAAAATTTGAAAAGAACTAAGCTCATAATTGAAATAAAATAACAATGAATACGATTCCATACAAGATGAAGAAAATTATGATCGTCGCAAGGCTATCAAAGGTTACCCATTGGCAAAATGGTTGTTGTCTTACTTTTTTTTTTGTTTTTTTTTTTTGAAAAGAAACTTTATTGTGTTTTGATCTTGGACATCTTTAACTGTTAATACTGATTTGCTTGGTACACAATTTCGCAGACAAATTTAAATGCAGCTCAGACACATTCTGTGTGTCTTTTGATGACTGAATAGACATTGAATAGCCAATTGAGATCAATATTAACATTTTCGGTTGGGTACAATGATGTTTGATGGAGATTGTGAGTTGCATCATACACCCGTTTCGAATTCACAAGTTATCATACATGAAATAGGACATGAAAACTAAGCTTTTTTACAATTTTGCATGAACAGTGAATGTATCATTTATAGTGCGTGGAAGACAGTTTTGTGCAAGTCATGGGGTACGCTGACAATAGATCCTTTTATCCCTAACTAGTGATCAACACCGAGTTCTCGAATTTGCATGAAAGGGGTTCGGAGAGCCACCCTTCGCTTTTCGGTAGGGTTAAATTCTCTCAACCACTTTGGTACTTTTGTGAAGGACGGGCTTCATGCTTGCGTTTGTGAACGGAATCCTTTCGTTTTTCCATGTGTGTGTGTAACGCTTAAAGTATTCCCATCTACGTTCTTTGGCTTTTTCAGCTTCGGTAAATTTAGTCCTCGGTACCGTTTTTTTATTGCTTCAAGTCTAACTTTTGGGACAATCAGTTTGAACCTTCTTTATTTTGTGACCTGAATTAGTATGTGAAAACGATCCAGTTTGAAGTTAGAATTTCCGATTCTTAAATAAAACAATAAAAACAAAAATATATCGTTCAAATGATGAAATTCACAACTCAAAAAATATTTATTCTCTTGTCCCCTATCTTAAAAATAAACTCACCCATTTAATGCATAACCAAATTAAATTTGAAAAAAAGAATTGTAAAAAAATTATAAAACAGCAGCGGTCGCCATAGCAACGCATGCGCTGTGTTTACTATTACTCTTAGTTATTGTAGTAAATTGAGGATGCCATCCAATCCAAACCAAGAACCATTTTACCATTGGGAAATAAATTTATACGAAAATGTAATTATCAAAACTTATATTAATTTGCAGCAGATTATTATTATTTTTTGTTTTGCTTCCTCCAGAGTAAAACATTAGAAAACAAAAGCAAATTCTGCTATGCCCGAGTTTACTCGGGATAATAAATATTTGCAATAGATACATACCCGAGTTAACTCGGGATAATCAGGAAAGCGGTTAAAAGACTGACGGGAATCTTCAAAAAAATCCATGCCAAATATGATTGACGCTACTAATTTAAAATTTCTTCCTTCCATTAGTTATTTGCATACTTATAAATGAATCTGTAAAAAAATATATCTTTAAAACTAATTATGCGTCATTTTTAAAAACTACAGACATTAATTCAAGATTTAATATTTCAAAATATTCTGATATCTAAGCGTCATTATTAAACATAACACAGAAAAGTAAAGAAATAAATTTCATGCAAGAATAGAAAAAAAGTACACAACTCCTGGAATTCTAATTATAACTTATCTTCAGAAATCTCTATATTAAAACAAAAATATTCAAAATTCCAACAAATTATTGAAGATTTTTTTTTATTTTCTGCGACAAGTCACGAAAACTTCACTTTTGAATAAATTGAAGGTTTCGATCGTTTGCGTTAAGAGCTACATTTTTCATAATTCGAACAACTAAAATGATCTCTTCTGAATGACTGTAATTCAAAACATAATTGAGTATATTGCATTCGATTTTAATGTTCAGAAAAGCGAGTTAATATTCCATGTACCTAATAGAATCCCAGACAATAACCACCACACGCTTGTGTCAGAAAATTGTCTCGTCTGCTCTTCTGGTTATTCTACAGGACCGATGTGTGTGGGATAAAGGACGTCGCTTAGATTTCCACCCTATTTAAATTCATGGATAAAAAATGTAACGACATCTTTCATAAATAATGATTCCATCCCATTAAAAATCCAGGATTAAACAAATAAAATCATTCAAATAAATTCGTTTTATCCAGGAAACATCATCGCATTCATTTTTGGGGGGTATTTATTGTTTATTATATATTTAAGAAATAAAGAAGTAATTTTTTTTTTAAAAAGTGAATGATTGGGACGTTTTCCTTCAAATATTTTTTTCTTATTTTCTCGAAAATTATTTTTAATGTTTGTTGTATTTCCGCGGCTGAAACTGGTTTGCACTGGTTTACGTTCGCGTATTAATCGGTTAGCATTGTAATGCAATACGTTAAAAATAAATACAAATAGGAAGTCTATAAAAAATCTCCTGAATAAAAATCCATTACATGTATGTTTAAATATAGAAGTATTGCCTATTAACTCGTGCAGAACGTGTCATTATTAAAAAACTACAGTGCGTTTCATAATGTGATCTAATTATTATAATATACTAATATAATACCTGATATAATACATATTGTATATTTATATAATATATCGTCTCATTTATCCAATTGTCGAATTTATATCGTCTAATTTCACCAATTTATACACTAACGTAAACAAGTGCAAACCGAGTAAATGCAGAAAAGCTGTATAGTATCACCTGATAATTAAGATTTTACATAGAATCTTAGAGTGCATATATAGCCTATATTATGTAAGAAGCAAAAAAAAAGTTGAGAAATAAACGGTAAAATGTTTCGGAAGACTATTTTGGTATTTTTATTATGATACTGTCAAGGATGGCATAAAAACCGGGTTTCCTTTATTTTTGTGATTTGTATTTTTTGTTAAATATATTGTAATAAACTTCAAAAAGCAGAATTTTTGGTAAACAGCAAAATTATCAAATGTATTGTTTAAATAGCGTATATCTTGATTTAATTACTAGAATTTATGTTTTCTCTTACCAGATATGTCCTAACCATACAAGTATAGTATATTTACCTTTTTTTTTCCTCAATTCATTATTTATTTAATATATCGTTTTTCATTCTTTTCTAGCATTTAATGAAAAGAACAAAAATATTAAAGATAGAACAGGATGCGTAGCCAAATTATTTAACAAAAAATAAGCACCTTTTAAGCCTTTTAAAATACTCAAAAAATATTTTTAAGCACTTTAAAAAAAGGCAGCGTTTGAATGTTTTTAACAATTGACGGTTTTATTTTGTTTTAACCGTCATGTGAAAATAAAAACCTCTTTTGACAACTGTCAAAAATCATGAAATTTTGAATCATTTAAAACGAATGGCGTTTTTACACCCTGCGGATTGACAATACGCCGAAATAGATTGAGGTTGAATTAATTGTGAAAACGTTGGATAGAACAATGTGAACTTTGTCGTTTTGCATAATTCGAAGCGAAAATCAACATAGTAAAAGAAAAAATGTCATTTTGAAAGATGGAAAATTAAGCACCTTTAAAAAACGAAAATAAGCACATTCCAGCACTTTTTAAAAACGCTATGAATCTTGTGGAATGTATTATTAATAGGTTATAAATATATAATAAGTTACAACTTTTGGTATCTCTGTGGCCTTTTTCTGAAAATTCTGATAACAACAAATATCTGAGTGCATCCTATCATGATGTTAACTATTTTTTTATTAAATTCTTAACACACAGTTTAATAAGGCGATGAGTTACTTTCTTAAATTGTTCTTATAAGCATTGTAATTATGAAAAATTCTTTTTTAACCGCTTCCCTTATTATCCCGAGTTAACTCGGGTTATTGCAGATATTTATTATCCCGAGTTAACTCGGGTTATTGCAGATATTTATTATCCCGAGTAAACTTGGGCCTAACAGAATTTGTCAGCACGTTTTGTTTCATCATTTGGCCGGAAACAAAACAAAAATTGTAATCTGCTGTGATTGGAAGTTTCGTTCGGTAGTTTTGTTGTTGGATTGTGGGACTAAACACGTGTTTTGTGATACACCATAGTTGCTGAATTAACATAGAACAAAAAGGATTACTTTACAGGCGTTTGTAAAGTATCACTAAGTGTTATTTTAAAAACTATCACAAATTTAACTTTTTTCATTTGCCTGAGATAATTTGGGATACTAAACTGATGATTAATTACACATAAGAAAATTCTTCTTGAAACTTGTGTATTATGTTTTAAACTTATTACTATTTATTAATGAAATAAAAAAAAAAAATTTTTGTAAGGGAAGCGGTTAAAAAGGAAATTTCTGTCAATGAGGGCTATTTAATTCAGAGAGGTCTCAAAATTGAATGTCATTGTGGCTGATGCGGGTTCGTGTCAAGGTTTTATACAACAGGTGTTTTAGATAAATCTTTCTCTCAGATATTGATTGTTTTTATGTACTTTTTAAGTGTAATGAACTGTTCTAATTTTATAATTTACTCTAAAAATACTTTTAGAGTAAACAAATTATATTTAATAAATAATAATTATCAATATACAGTCTCTGGCCAAATTATTAGACGAACTATAAGAGTCTATTTAAAATCTTAATTATAAGGTGATACTCTAAGGGGTTATAAGGTGAGTGTTTGCACTTGTTTACGTTAGTGTATTAATGGGTTACGGTTAAGGCAATGCGGTAAAAATAAATGCAAATAGGAAGTTTACAAAAAATCTCCCGAATAAACACCCATTACATGTATGTCTGAATATAAAAGTATTGTCTACAAACAAACAGTACAAACAAACTCCTGCAAATCAAATGATTTTTAAAAAATTACATTATTAAAAAATTACAGTGGGTCTAATAATTTGATCTCATTATTACAATATTATACTACAATATCTGATATAATAAATATTCTAAATTTATGTAATATATCGTCTAATTTATCCTATTGCCGAATTTATACTACATATCGCCTAATTTGATCCATTAATACACGAACATAAACAAGTGCATACCGGTTTCCCTGATAATTAAGATTTTACATAGAATTTCCTGGTGCGTCGAATAATTTGGCCAAGGATTGAATGGATCGCTACTGCGTGGCTAGTACACTTTCGCTAAATCTATTTCTCTTATTATCTGAGTTTTTTCTCTCTCTTTCTATGTTTGTTCTTTACATGGTTCTTTGTTTTTGTTGCCGTTTAGTTTTGTCATTGGGCCGACCGGCCTGTGTAGGGGGCAGGGAATTGTCCTTGCATCAGTAAGGTTCTGGGTTCAAATCCCGGGCAAGGCATGAATGTTTCTTTCTCTCTATCTGTGTTCTATGTCATTTCTCCTTTGTGTGTGAATGTGACCCGCCCTATAAACGGGTTGTGGTAGTGTGACGTTGGCGACGCTGCTCCACCGCCGTGGCTTTGCCACAGGTGCCCACTGGGTAACGAAAAGAGAGTTAGCAGTTCTGGCACTTTCTGTGGCCAATGGACAATAGCTCCAAGTGCTCGCCATTAAAAAAAAAGTTTTGCTACTTTGAAATATATTTATATTAAAGAAAATGAGTGATTATAAGAACTGTAATTTTGCAAAATAAAATTTTCGGTAAACCATTACTATACGAACAGAAAATTGCCAAATTAATTGCACAGCACAGGGAACTCACCTCTCGTGTGGTCAACAAATCTGCCCTATTGATACCTGATTGACCATTGTGTAAATCAGGTGGCCATTGTGAAATTTTTTTTATAGTTTCTTAGTGTACCTACCACTACAAAAATATAATTCCAATTCACTAGTATAGTCCCAATCACTACTAGTCCCAATTCACAATAAGACATGTTTACTCGATTCTATGATGAGGCACCTTTTCCTAGATAAAGGTTGACAGGGTCGATAACTACTATCCCTACATGAATGACCCGGACGTGATGTAAACGTGCATGCCAACACAGAAACTCCTACTTCGATTTGAACACGCCTACTTCGATGGATGGTCCACATTGAACGGTTGACTTGCGACTTGTGACTGCGACATTATCCACCTCCTCACGCTGTTGCTACTCAGTCTCGATCACTATAATACTGCAATACTTCACTACTCCAATAAATAATTGTTATTTTTGTGCATTTTTATTCATCCTTTTTTCATCCATAAGCAAACGGACGTAGGAAACACATATTTTTTTCGTGAAGCCAGAATTTAAATTTTATTCTCGCTTCGTCCGTCATTCACAAAATTACTTTATATCATTTTAAAATAAAATTAAAAATAAACATTTTGGATACGGCTGGTATCGAGTACCCGTTAGTCAAGACGACAACAGCACTATATTGTAGTGCATCTACCACTACAAAAATAAAATTGAAATTCACTGGTATACATAAGACAAAGTACCTTTTCATAAATGAAGGTCGATGGGTGACGTGATAGGATCGCGACTACTTCGATGTATAGAACACATTGACTCGCTATTTATGACCTCCTCGCGCAGTCACGATCAAACACAGCATCGAGCAGTACACACTCGACTGCTAATGGCAACACAGGAGTGACCGTGAACTTTATACAGCCCTCAGTATCAGAAAAAGTACGGTGATCTTAATACAGCTCTCCCGGCTTCTCACAGAACAGCAATGAATCAGCTAGTAGTATCCATTCATAGAGTTCTAACACAGCTATAATTTTGGTAGGGGAGTACTGTAGTGTATCTACCACTACAAAAATATAATTACAATTCACTAGTGTTTAAGACATTCGATTCTACGGTGAGGCACCTTCTTGTAGAAGAAGGCTGACATGGTCGACAATACAAGTTTAAATATTTTATATTTTCGCTTTTACTTTATGTTTTTGATACTTTATGTTTGAATTATGTTTTAATAGAAATTTCATAAAAATACAGCACAGTAATTTCATCAGAATTTAATTCATCATGTGGTTTACTCTACATTAACCTCAACTAATTCCTTCAATGTATTAAATTTTAAATTAAATATGTAAGTGAAAGATAACGAGGTCGAGATAGCAGGGTTGACAGGGCGCTGTACTCGCGTTCGTGAGAACGGGAGTTCGAATGCATCCTCGTGCAGTGAATCATGGATGATGCACGTTGAATCTATCTGGTCACAGAGTCCTCCATGTCTCCTTAACAAATTATACCTCTGGGGATACTGAATTGGAGATGGGTCGTTATCTGGTTCAGGTCAAAATTACGTTCTATATTCGAATGGGTCCGTCATAGAAAGGGGTGTGTCAGAAGTTGAAATCTTGGCCCTAGATGGCACCACTGCAAAATAAGAACAATCACACACCTTTGCCTTAATGGCCTACGACAACAACAACAAGTGAAAGATAATGACCATCTTTTCAACCCTATTTTATGTTGTTTTAGTGTTAAACGGTTATTGAACTGAGTCTTTGTTCTTCTAAAGTAAGTAAGAATTTTTTTTTCAGAACTATTGTTCGTTCATATAAAATAGAAATGAAGTAAAGTTAGAAATGAAGTAAAGTTATCAACATAAAATATAAGCTATTTACCAAAACATTTAGTTTTTGTCGCTTTTTCTGACTCAAAAATGACAATCTAAAATGTTAGGTACTTTCTTGTAACTTGAATTCACAGTTATTCTGATTGAACTCACTGCGCAAGTCTTTGCAGAAATGTGAAAATCATCGAATGCTGAACACGCATGACATCATTATTTCTGATCCGTATAAAGCAATAAATTGTTCTCCCGGTTAAATGACCGGTTGTGGTAGAAATAGGTATAATTCGATAAGTATTATTCGAAACAAACAAAATAAGCAAAAGATAATAGGATATTAACTGTATAGAATTGTTAGAAAAAGTCATGTAATCAAATGTGCAAAAACGATAAGATGATATGCGCATTTTGGATGCAAAAGTTCGTGTTAAAGAAAATTAAGAAAAGTTTAAAAAATTAAACTCGTATTAAGAAAAGTTTAGTGTTAAGAAAAGTTTAGTGCTAAAGAAAGGATTTATATAAACGATTTATAGGAAGGATTTTAGTTACTTTCTAAAATAACTCACTTTTGCATAAAAATTTATAAAATATTTCATACATATTTTTATGTATTTATTGTTACGCATACATATGTATACCTGTGTATAACATATGAGTAACACATATATATGTGCTTGTGTGTTTATTACGGTTATGAAGAACACAAGTTGAAGAACATAAATTAGAGAAGCTAATTGGGAATTCGGTCATCTCATAAATATTGAGAATAATTTTCAATTGAATATCAAGTGATGTATAGTGCGCCTAAAGAAAAAGAAAGAAAAGAAAGGGCCTTTCAACATAACTTTTGAACTAATGATTGGATCTTTACCTTCTATTACTTAATCTTAATGGTTGGAGGGGGTGACCACAAATATGCTATTTTACGTTACTAAATCAAACACAAAATCACATTTACTCTGAAAACAACTGATCCCGATATCTGAATCCCAAAAATAGAGGGGGGGTCCCCATGGTTTAGTCCGATCTAAAGTTTGGATCTCATAATGTTAATTTTACTATTTGCGAGAATACTTTTAAAAAAATTGAAATATTTTGCATACGATTATAAAATTCTTTTATCCAAAGATAATTTCATGAGAAAAAAAAAAGAATTCTAGTTAATATTTATTAATTTTTATCATTTTATTAAGAAATAGTCGAAATATTTTCGAATTGTAAAGTATACAGTTTCTACATCATTTTAAAGTATGTAATTTTACATGGCAAATTACGATATTTGAGCGAAATTGGTTGAATAGTTCCCGAGAAATCAAATTTTAAAATAGTTGTATATTTAAAATTCGATTTCACAGGAACTATTTAACTGATTCCGCTCAAATTTTGGAGTGTAAAATTACTTACTTTAAAATGATTATAAAAAATTTATACCAAACAATTAAAACTTTTTTCGACAATTATTTAATAAAGCAATAAAAAATATTAGCTATAATAAATTTTTTGTGTGCAAAAATATTTCAATTCGCTTAAAACAAAATTTAACTATTGAATCTTAATTGGGGTAATGAGTAAACGTATTGTAAATGAATTGGTATATTTTACATAATTGAATTAAGATAATAATACATTTTAAAAATCAAACGAAACATATGAAAATAAACTGAAATATTTCAAATAAAATTTTCCAAAACTATTTTCTAATTTTGCTGATATGTTATAATTTTTTAGATAACATCATAGCGATATTTTAAAGAGTATATGATACGCTTAAAGAGGAATATTTTGTCATTCAAGTTGAGTATTTTTTGTTGTTTAATTTAAATTTCAACAAATTAATTATTTAACTATTATTCTTCTGTGCTCCGGGGATACATTTAAGAAACACATTCACTGCTACAGAAGATTACTTCCCAGATAGCAAAATAAGGTTCACTCAGCAAAAACTTTTTAATGTAAACCTAAAAAAGTTTGTTACGTATAAACCATTTAACCTTTAAACGAGATCTGTGACGCTACACACCTCATCCAAAACTTTGGAAAACAATCTTCTCTATAAAAACCTTAAATAGAAGTTGACTTAGGGTTTTCAAGCGGGAAAAAAATCCTTTCATGAAGTTAGTCTCAAGGTGAAAATAATCTTAAATCTAGATAAGGTTCGCAAAGTCTTGTTTATGCTCAGCTGAAATCCACCATGTCATGATATTTTAATGAAACCCATCGCTAGTGTGACGTCAGCTGAAGGGTCATGATGGACCTAAGTGACACCACTTTTTAAAAAAAACTTTGAAAACTAATTTATGATTTTTTTAGGATGAAACTTCAACATTTTTGTTTTATTGAAAAAAGGTTTTATTACAAACATTTTCGAGAAAATTCGGACACAAGGTTGCCGTAAGGTTACATGCCTTCTGGGTTTGTAAATCGAATTAGTATAAACACATTACACTAAATCGAATGGCATAACCCAACATGAAATCTATCAGACACAATTTTCCTTCTTTTAAAAGAATCACTTCGAAAAACCATTTATTCTTTTAGAACAGTGATTTAGTTTTAGTTTCCAATAATATTAATCACGCTTTATTTTCTTTTCAATCTATTTACTTATTTCCTTCATAAAATGGGTACGTTGGGTATTGCATACATCGATTCATATTCACGCGGCAGATGACCCATTGGTAGATGACCCATTGGATTATTGTTGTAGTTCATTTACGTCTGCACAATGGGGTATTGGCGACGGTCTCCCTGAGGATGATCCATCACCATTTTGATCCTCTGCAGAGGAGACCCCGCTTCAGTAGCCCGACGACCTTCACTCGAAGTCGAGCACTTTACGGTAGAACAGTTTAACGAGGACCCATACCGCACAACCTCGGTCCCTACGCAGACTGATCCAAGTAGTCACCCACCCACACACTGACCGCAGGAAGTGATGCGTGACTTCGATAATCTGCTGGGAACCGTGTCTTAACGATCAGTCCATTGAGGGTCTATTTTATAATCGTAACTTCTTGAATTATTTCATATTTTTGTCAGATTTCCCTAATATCAATCAAATTTTTCAATCGTTAAAAAAATACTTTGTATACTCAAGTTCAGATAAAAAAAAATTTAAACTTGTAGTGGATGACACTTGATGTTAACACTGTTTTATTTATAAATATTAATTCATTCATTAAAGTGATTAAATTTCGTTTTATTTGGGAGAAAAAATTTTATATATTTAATAAAAAGTACCTAAAATAAAAAATTTCTTTGTTGACCTAAGTAGGAATTGACTTTAAAAAATATTTTTTTATATTACTTGTTTATTATATAAGTTTAAAAAGAAAATCTTTTTTTAGCAAAGTACCGTAAAAGTAATGATAAGATTCTCCAAATGCCTAATGATAAGATTCTGTAGTACGCCCAGATCATAACGTCTTGTTAGTACCATCATTATGTTAATTAAATCAACCAGAGAATCTCCGGGTGTTTTTATGTAATTCCTTTTTTTTAAAAAATGAAAATGCTTCATTACATTTTTAGATAGGCGTATGCTGCATTCGGTAGCATTGATTTCGGATGCCAAAAATTACATTTCGAACTGTACGAATGTTGGCTGGTTTCAGATGTATAGTGCGGAAAGTAAAAATACACCCTGCATAACTTTTGATCTAATAATAGGATTTTCACGTATTAAATTGTATATTTAAAAAAGCTATATATTAAAAATTTGAAAATTCAGAAACTGTTTTAGCAATTGCGCTCATTCGTTCATCAATTGGTGATGATATATACTATAAATTTGACGATTGAATAAATTAGACTATATAATATAAAAATATAGATTATTTATTATATCACGTTTTATATTGGTTTATTATAATAATTAGATCAAATATTGAGACACACTCTAGAGTTATGAAATGAATTTATAGGCAGTACTTTTATATTTAAAAATACATTTTTTATAGACTTCCTATTTGTATATATTTTGAACGAAAAGAATCACAATGATAACCCATTGATACAGGAGCGTAAACAAGGTTTCATCCGACTGAAAACAATACAGCTGTCTAGTATCATCAGATAATTATAATTTTATATGTCACCTGATAATAAAATCTTATAGTGTGTCTAATAAGCTGTGTCTGAATATTATGATCAACTTCTCTTGTATGTCAATTCTGCAATTTTGACACCTCTACATTTATTTTGAATTTATATTGCCTTAATTATTAGTCGTGAAATTTGTTGGAACGTAATCCAAATTACACATAATATAAATACCCAATGTCGAGAACCTATTTATAACCGAACTATTCCCCATGATGGGCTCTCTTTAGAAGTAAAGCATCGAGACACAACTGCAAAACTTAAGATCGAAGATAAAATTAGATTTGCACTTGTCTAAAATGCAAAAAATAAAATAAAAAATGAAAAACGATATAGGGTTACTTTGACCTTATCATACCACTATGAAGGTTAAGCAAAACAATTCTTTATCTGAGAGAAAAATACAGCTAATTTGATTAAATTTAACTTTGATATGGTTCGAACTTAACATTTCAAAATATTATAATGCATTTAATCACCAGTACTGTTTATTCAACCTGTATTTTAAATCCAAAAGGCATTCTAGAATTTTATTTCATTTTCAATTATTAATTTTTTATGATAATTTTTGATGTTTTACATAATAATTATTAAATTACTATTTTTTAATTAAAATAAATTATGGTTTCGGTTTTATACTGTAGGAACAAGTCGATACAATTTTAAAAAAATCATCCTCAAATTCGATAATGAACAACAAGAAGTTAATTAAAATTTAACCCAATTCTTGACTAATTATTTATAGGGAAAATCTAAAGACCTTTCTTTTTTATTATTTGCTTTCAGTTGAGTTAATTGTTTTTCTATTTAATCCTAAAGGGTTAAATATAGATTATAATTAAAAAATTAAATTAAAATTTTGATTCAAAAGGAAGAAATCATACTTCAAGCAGTTTCTATTAAGTATTTGTATAGCAAAACGATGGATGAGTATTTTTAACACAAGTAAAACGAGTTTTAGTATTTAATAGTATTTCTTTTAAAGAGAATTAAACATAATAATAATTAAAAATAATTAAACATACCCTACCTTAAAATACCTATACCTTTTAAAAATAATTAAACATACCCTAAAAATTTTAACATTTGTTTGAGTAACAGCACACTAAAAACTAAATACTGATTTTAAATCAGAAAAGGGTAAAGACTATCTTGAATTCTACAGTTATGTAAAGTCTTCGGTAGAATGTTTTCCCTATAGCACTCTATTTTTTTTGGAATAGCAAATATTATTATATCATCATACATATATTTTCAATAGTGATCAAAGGTAGAAAAAAATATTTCCTAAAATTCAATCTCGGAAAAAATGTTTTCTTTCTTACATTAATTTAAACTAAACCATTCCCCTCTGGTTTTCATATAAAGAGGCTTGGGATTATTTGACAATACATAACATTTTTTATAAACTCTGACACTTTTTATATAAACTACAACTTAGTACTATTTCAGAATAAATATTTTTCTAGTGTTTGGAATTTCCACTAAATATCTCATTGTGTGAAATTCTAATTTTGCTTTTATTTTATTGAACAACTTTTTAATGTGGATTACAATTATATTGACATAATGAATTATATGACATACATATATATATATATACATATATATATATACATATATATATACATATATATACATATATATATACATATATATATATACATATATATATATATTATAGCAAATAATGTAATTTTTAATAAGGGTAAATGAAGTAGTTTTCAGAAATTTATTAATTATTCGTAATAATTTCGTATTTATTGAAAAATGCAATGAGTGTGCATTTTGGACGAAAGAATGACGTTTAGGAATTAAGTACATGCTTAAGTGGAAAAATATTTTCTTAATATATTTTAATCAGCAGCACATAAACATCAACTAGTAAAACGCTTGAGTTTTTGAACGAAACAATAGAGTATTCTTCTATTGTTTCGTTCAGTTAAAATCAGTTAAAAATATTTTTGGTCAGACCAAACCTCCCTCTTTTTTCTATAGTTTGTTTATAAATTCATACATGTCTTACGATCAAACCCGCTAAAGAAATACCATTGGTTCCAGCCAATACTATTTAATTAAGCGGGGTATTCGATTAAAAAGGACGTGCGTTTTCAATTTTTTTTCCAATTTTTTCTTCGTTTTTCTTTTTCTTGAACTTTGAGAAATTCCAAATTAATTTGCTATTTCAATTTGGGCTTTAAGCAATTTATGTCTGTTGGATTATTTCAAATCATTCCTTTTCACAGTCTCAATAGGGTTATTCTACTTCAGAGAAAGGGTTAAAGGGTAGGTAACAAAGTCCGTGGAGAAATGATTAGACTATGTAATAAATCTTAATAATGAGGTGATACTTTTGTGCGACTGTTTGCCACTTCTTTACGTTAGTGTAACAATGGGTTAAATTAGACGATATATATTATTAAAATTTATATCAGTGGATAAATTAGACGATATATTATATAAATATGGAATATTTATTATATAAGTTATTATATTAGTATACTATAATAATTAGATCATATTATAAGACGCACTCTAGTTTTTTAATAATGACATGTTTTGCACAATTTATAGGCAAAATATACCATATACCATAGCAATAGGCAATATTTAAAAATACATGTAATGGGTTTTTATTCAGGAGATGTTTCATATACTTCCCATTTCTATTGATTTTAATGTATTACATTACAATGTTAACCGATTGATACATGAACGTAAACAAGTGCAAACCGGTTTCAGTCACGCAAAAACAATAAAGCTGTGTAATATCACGTGATAATTAAGATTTTACATAGAATCTTAAAGTGCGTCTAATAATTTAGCCAGGGACCGTAATAGCACAGCAGGAAGGGACCTTAAATCTTCACTGTAAAAACAGATCACTCTGTACCTTTTTACATTTTAAATAATACGTGGGGGAAGTAAGTCAAAAAGGGGTAAAACCCCCTTATCATTAACTCTGGATATATATATATAGATATAGGATAGAGAGAGAGATAGATTGATAGATAGATAGATAGAGTTTAATTCTTAAACTATAATCCTAACACCTTCTCAGAGCAATGAACAGGAAGTCCCTATTGAAGTGACCACCTATTGTATTCTTATCTTCTTAACAGAAAACTTCATGCCAGCTAGTGAAACATTTCTTAAAAATAAACAGATTTTTTTCCATTTCAGTACATTTTATTTATGCCATTAAGCGAGGACTTCAAACAACAAATAGTCATTCAAAGGAGAAAATTTAACGTTAGTTTCATATAAAATGATTTGATTCCATTCAATTTTATTCGTATAAGCGGGTTATTCAATTATCCGATAGACAATGAAGTGGGGAAGACTGTAACATTGTAATATTTGTTACCGTCATTAAACATTTTAAATATGCAATAATATAGCCGTTGGATGCAGTTTAAATAAAATAAATGTAAGATATGAATACGCAATAAAAAAGTAAATTGTTAAAAATCTTAAAAGAATTTAAAAAACAAATGTGTTGGCAGAACTTCGGAGTCACAGCGTCACATTGTTGCAGAGTTTTTGCAGCAGAAAGATTTTTGATTTAGAAAAGGAAACATTTTGGTTTTCCTTTCTGCATAATTTTTCGAAAAATTTCAAGAATGTCTTTCTTGCACGTCAGAGAGAAAAAAAAATAATAGTGATATTTCTATTTTTATTTGGGGTTTAAAAAAAATCCGTCGTCCTTCAGCTAGAATTAAAAATTAATAATATAAATTGAGACATTCAGAAATTGCGAAAGTTGAAAAGATAGTTCGCTCTAGAAATGATGTTTTTTTATTCTTTAAAGAACACCCTGTTTTAAGCACACTTATTGGAGTATCTCTTTTTTAAAGAGTCCTATTCCCGTGATTTTGTCGTCGATCTTTATTTTGGAAGGACTACATAGATTTTACGATTTTTAATTTATGTTCACATTTCAATTTATTATCGTTTCCTTTATGTATGAATTTTAATTTTTGTAATGATTTACATAATTAGAAAGGGGAAATAATGAATGCATACTATTAGAATTAAAAAAATATTGCTTTCACAATTAAGATTTTTTATACGTTTTTATTCTATACACAACGTTTCTTTTACTTTATATTAGTAATTGTTATAATTAAAATTATCCAAAGACAAATATTAATGTTAGGGAAGTTTGTCGCAGAAATCCTGAAAAAATTCTACCACAGGGTATCTTAACTAGATACGGAGAGTTTAATAATAAAATGTTCCACCAGATAGTTCTATAATTTGATACATTTTCTACTGGAAACACATTCCTGGACATAATAGCTAATGCATTTTGGTAAAAGTAATAATTTCCCTTTTAAATCAATGGAATGGAAATAAAACTTACCCAGGAGGAATCTTTTTTTATTTCACTTAAAATGTGAAGCCGAAAATAATAATAAAAAGAAAAAAGTGACGTTCTCCATCGGTAAGAAAAGAGAGAGAGGGAAGATGGAGAGAAAGGAAAGAGAAGAAGCTCGCCTCCAGATGCGTTCACTCTGCTGTAATATTCTACATGCAACAGAAACATTTCCGTCGCTTTTACAGCTCCCCTCAACATCCTCTATCGACCAATAGAAAAGCATTATACTAATGTGACGTCATCACCTGTGGCACGGATAGTGAGAAATGGAGAGAGAGTGCTGTTCACTTGTTGCAGTGCTTCACAGAGAAAAGGAGGCGGATCTATTTTTCATTTGATTGACGCACATTTTAAGACAACCACGCATACATTTATTAGAATGCTTAATTGGACAGATTCAATTATTTCACTCCCCCCCCACGGTAATTAGTTATGTTTTAAAAATATATATTCAGGTGAAAGCAAATACTTGAGAAGAGGGATTTCCGTTCGAATTGAAAAATGTCAATTTGAGGCATCACATAATTTTTTATAAATTTGATGTCGAATAATTTTTTCCCGATCATTTCTAAATTTCACTTTTAAATAATTTCCGAAGTTAAGTTGTGAACTCATACATCAATAAACGATGTTGTGAATTCATTGTTGTGAACTCATACTACAATAAACGATGTTGTGAACTGCAATAATAATGTTACAGGGAATGACCGATATGGCTGGTAGTTGACTTTCAACTGTTGACAATCCCAGAGCCGCTTCAGTAAATGTCCGAAACCTGAACTAAGTCAAATTAAGTATTACTGCCCGGTATGCCCTACACAAATGTTTTTCTAAAGTTCAGTGCCACTGCCCGGTATACATTTACCCGGTATGCCCTACATCAAAGTTTTTTAGGCCAAGTGCCACTGTACCATTTAACCATGTGGAGTAATCTATGATCGCCCCACATGGACATGATGTGAACATGCCTATCTCGACAGAAACTTCGAAATGAACACGCCTATCTTAACAGCAACGCCCACTACGATTTGAACACGCTTACTTCAATGGATGGTCCCCATTGAAAGTTGATTTGCTACTTGTGACTGCGACATTATCCTCCTCACGCTGTTGCTTATCAGTCTCGATCACACACATCCTAGGCCTGTAAACACTCGACTGCTTATGGCAACACAGGAGCGACGGCAATCGTGACTTTAATACTGCTCTCACGATCAGCACTCGTACGGTGATCTTAATACAGCTCTCCCGGCTTCTCCTAAAATAGCAATGACTCAACTAGTGGTATTCTTTCATCGAATATAATTCTGGTGGCGGGGGAGTACTGTGTGCCTACCACTACAAAAATACAATTTTAATCCAATAGTATAAGACATATTAACTCGATTCTATGGTGGTGTAGATGAAGGTTGATTACTCCTCGCCCCACAGATACTCAGGTTGGAATTTCAGAACACGAAACAGGATCAAATTTTTGATGGAGCACGAAATTTTGTCTCATCATAAAGTACCGATAAAAATTCTGATTATAGCGGTCAAAAAATTAAAAAAAAAATTTTCAATTTTCTCTAGCACATAGCTCCAGTGATGATATGAGTGCTCTAGCTAGACCGAAAGAAGTCAGAATTTAATTGTTAAATATTTCCCAACAAAGAAGCAAAAGCAACGTGTAAGCCATTTGAAGAACTTGGGTTCAAACTCCAGATCCAGCTTCAGATCGATAAATATCCGCCAATCTTCCGAATAAAGGCGACAGTCATGTGGCTGGTCACGAAGTTGTGGGAGCTTAGCGGGCTGTAGTGGGAAGAGTTTATTTTTATTCATAACACATACATCACTTACGAAATCGTACATTGTTTTTAAATAATCAGTTCAGAAAGAGATTCATATAAAAAAGTGCAATTCATTCTGATAATTAATCTAATTTCATAAGATATTCGATGAATGAAATTTTGAAATCTTATTAAAATTAAACACAACTATTTTATGATTTTTGATTTGTAAGAAATATGCAAATAAAAAAGAAACGTGTAATACTTGATATTTATAAGAATAACGTGATATAAGAAATTGTTTTGAAAAACGACTAGTTTCCCATTTTCTAATTAAAAATCTCTCTCTTTCTATATATATATATATATATATATATATATATATATATATATATATATATATATATATATATATATATATATATATATACAGTTCCTGGCCA
This sequence comes from Parasteatoda lunata, assembly GCA_949128135.1. Taxonomy (NCBI): domain Eukaryota; kingdom Metazoa; phylum Arthropoda; class Arachnida; order Araneae; family Theridiidae; genus Parasteatoda; species Parasteatoda lunata. Next base: position 2,603,009 of record OX421971.1, read on the forward strand.
AATTATAAGATTCTATGCAACATCTTTATACATCTATGTACAGCTTTATTGTTTTTACTCCACTGAAACTGGAAACTGGTTTGTGTTCAATGGATTAATATAGTAATGCAATACGATAAAAATAAATGCAAATAGGAAGTATATAAAAAATCTCCCGAATAAAAACCCCTTAAATATAAAAGTATTATAAAAACTCGTGCAAAACATGTCATTATTTAAAAATCTACAGTGCGTCTCATAATTTGGTCTAACTATTATAATATACTAATCTAATACATGATATAATAAATATTCTATATTTGTGTAATATATCGTCTAATTTATTCAATCGACGAAAATATTTTATATATCGTCAAAATTAACCCATTCATAAACGAATGTAAACAAGTGCAAACTGGTTTCAGTGGAGTAAACATAATAAAGCTGTATAGTACATAGATATATAAAGATGTTACATAGAATCTTAGAATGCGTCTAATAATTTTGCCAGGGAATGTATGTAGATTATTATACATGAGCAAATCTATAAAACAAACAATTGCCTATAAATGCAATAAAATTTAACCAAATGCATTAACTGTCTGAGGTTAATAATAAATAAAATGATGCATTTTACTTAGAAAAGGAAAAATGAAAGCAGAGAGTAGGAAGAAGGATTTCCCTCAAAACATTTACAATCTAATTAAAAGCAGAAAATAACAACCACCGAGCTCTTTTATCTTCTCCTGCATCCAACTTAAGGGGCAAAGATAACAACCCGGGTAGAATGAACATCATAAATCAATGTAAATCCTCCTTCTTTTTTACATCTTTAACACCATAAACGAGTCAAGTAAGTGATTTTTTCTTCTTTCTTTGCGTCATTTATTATATTTGGACAATTAAAAACAAGTATGTTAACCGTTCTTCTTAAAGCGTCTCGATTTTTGTGTGTGTGTATATATATATATATATATATATATATATATATATATATATATATATATATATATATATATATATATATATATATATAGGGGAGTGTCCCCCCGCCCACTGTCAATAGTATAGAATATTTTTTCAAGTCAGTGGGCCATCGGACATTAATTGTTATATTAAAAAAAGATTATTTTGAATGTTTCAAGTATTTATGCAGCTGGTAACATGGTAAACAATAGTTTTCAAAATATGTTGAATACAGTAGTCAAATCTTTTAAATTTCTATTTTTTTAAGTTAAACTATTCTTTTTTGGTTTATTCTTTTTGCTTTATTTAATTAGATGATAAAACAATAGAAACATACAAAAATATTGATTATTACTCAATATTATACAGAAATATAAGCAATACTCCTTAAGTGGGCGGGGCTACCCGACTCTCCCCTATATATATATATATATATATATATATATATATATATATATATATATATATATATATATTTGTCTCGAATAATGATAAAACCTTTTTGTTTTTATTATAGTGCCAACTTTTTATTTTATTTTGGTAATGACATTTTTATTCATAGATTATGAAGGGATAAGTAGATGACGATAAAAAGTGGCATTTGATTAAACATGATTTAAATTTAATAAAAAAAGATGTAACTTTTCTTGAGTGTCCATTTGTTGCAATCTATAAATCACTGATTGTGTTACCAAATAAGACATTTTGTAAGATTGTTTGTTGACAGTTTTTCAACAAATTTTCTTCCACTACATCATTTAAAAACTCGACAAAAATAAATTATAAATAAATAAAATTTAAAAAAAAAACAATAATGCTGCGTAACTGTATGATGACATGAAGAAGTTTTGCCGAGAAATGGTAATTTGTTTTAAACATATTACTTTTTATACTAAACCTTTTTTATACTAAAATATAATTGAATTCACAAATGGGAGCTAGCTTTAGAAATCTCCATAAGTTTATAAGCACCTTTAACCACAGCAGGCATATTGTCACAGCGGTAAAAAGTGACATAATGGTTTGACATAAAGTGGCATAATATTGCTATTAAAATTGAAAAATGTTTTACCTGTAATATTTAAAGGGTTCTCAACTATTCTAGGAGAAATAAAAATTATAAAATACTAATTTTTTTTTAAAATGCTGTAAATGAAATTAAAATGCGTCCCAAACTACAAACCTCTATTCTTACTCCTCATACTTCTGCTTACTTCTCGTAAAATGTGTATATATATATATATATATATATATATATATATTATTTGCAATGCATATCTCTAAAATTGCATACCAAAAATAAGGAATACATAGTAATACTTTCAAATTTAATGCGGGCTCTGTGGACAAAGATTTATAATTTCTCTTACCTTCTAAAGATTTGTGGGGAGAGCAGTTTTGTCAGTGCTTCTTCCTAAAAGGATGAAATATTTTGAAAAAGCGTAAGAATTTTTGTCAGAGCTTTGAAGAGAGACCCAGATGTTCACTTTGACAACAAAATGGAACGTTTTCTACTTCTACTTTACATCAATTTACTCACAGACGATAGTAGTATTATTCTACGCAAAATTTTATATTCAGATCATTCCAAAGTAGAAATCTCCAGTGGTAGTAATAGCAATTACGTAACCACATGTGTAAAAATTAATCGAATAGATTCTAAAAAAGAATTTTACTGGAAAACTGCTTACTTAACCGCTTCCTTTACTAAATTTTTTGAAAAAAAATGCAAAAAAAAATCAACATATTTTTCTTATTTCATTAATAAATACAAGGAACTAAAACAAAATATAATACACAAGTTCTAAGTTGAAATTTTAATTTCTTTATGTGTAAAAAATATTTAATGAACCATCCGTTTTCTATCCCAAATTATCTCAGGCACATGAAAAAAGTTAAATATCAGTCTTTGTATATGGTGACATCATCTGAGAAATTATCTCCATTGCTCTCACTCGAACGCCATTTTGTTTACTCTTTTCTATGTAAATTCATCGTCTCTATACAATTGTACGTAACACGTCTGCAGTGCAACTCATAGCAAAACTCCCAAAACAAAAATTAGCAAACTTCCAATCACAACAAATTATTTTTTGTTTTGCTACCGGCTAATTAAAAACGTGATAAAACAAAATGTACAGACAAATTCTGCTATGCCCGAGTTTACTCGGGATCATAAATATTTGCCATATATACCCGAGTAAACTCAGTATAATGAGGGAGGCAGTTAAATAACTAACAAAAAGTGAAAAAATGATTTTTCTGCAATTTCTTTGTGATATTAAATAAAAGATTGACTTCTGTTCTTGGTAGGTTGTAGTTTATTTAATGTTATTATAGTTATTCAAAAATTCCCGACTTCACACTTCCTTTCTTTGAAAGATCCTTCATTTTTTTTTTTTTTTTTTAATCTTTTGCTACGGTTTCTGAAATGTTAACAATGTTTCGGAATAATAAAGCAAGATGCATGTCTGAACAATAAGTAAACAAAACACAAACAAGTCAAATAAAAAAAAAATTTGAAGTCGATTCCTTCTTAGGTCAACAAAGAAAATCTTTATTTCAGTTACTTTTTTTAAATAATTAAAAAAAATTTCTCTAATATAAAACTAAAATGAATTAATTAAATTTCATGAATAAATTAATGTTTGAAAAACTGCATTAACATCAAGTGTCATTCGCTGCAAGTTTTAAAAAAATGTATTTGAAGTTGAGTGGATGAATAAAAAGTATTTTAATAAAAATTGAAAGTTTGAACAAGATATATAAATATATATAGGGAGAGTGTGTGCACTAATAGTAGGAATTGGAAAAAAAAGGCACGTGGTATCAGACAACTATAAAAGTATACATTGGGTGACGTGGACCACACGTGCTACCACGTCATGCTCATTAATGAATGTATCTGACACAGCGACTATAAAATAATTAAATATTTAAATGTGTGCCATAAACTATTTTTGTTGTTCAAATAGAAAGAAATGATAAGTAAGAAATGAATAAGTAAGAAATGATCACTGATGCCATTTTTAAAATAGGTGAGAAACTGAGTCGCTTCTAGTAAAATTTAAAACAAAGACTTTTAACGCTTAACCCATCAGAAAATTCCATTTCGTTTTTCCCTCATCTTTATTGAATGAATGAATGAATATTTGAAAGAAAAAAGACTCATTAACATCAAGTGTCATTCACTGCAAGTTTAAAAAAATGTCTTTGAACTTGGGGGGATGAATAAAAAGTATTTTATTAACTACTGAAAATTTGAGCAAGATGTAGGGAGAGTGTAAACAAATAGTAGGAATTGAAAAAAAAATCCAAAATGTAAAGACATCCAACCAGTGGCGTAGCGAGGGGTGGGCAAGGGGGGGCATCATGCCCCGGGCGCTACTCACAAAGGGGCGCCAAATGGTCCGCAAAATAAAAAAATTGCTGGATAATTTTTATTTGTATTATAATTGATTTCTGGAAAATATATTTTACATTTAGTGCCAGTGTAAATTGTTATTTTGTAAATAAAAAGGAAAAAAAGGAACATTAATAGTCTAAATCAAACTGTAATAATATATTCATAATAGAAATGGCACGTCTTTTCTACTGGCAGGGCTGACGCGACCTGTGTCTGTCAGCACTTCCTTATGGCATCTACGCTGTGTGGTTACATGAATTATCTCCTTTCTTGATTTGTCTGATAAAATGATATGTTATAATAAATATTTGCAGTGTACAAAGTACAAACATTCTTTCTTTCAGAACACTATATATTTTTATTTTTATAAACGCAATGTAGCTTACGCTTGTTATTTTAAAACGATAACAATAACACTCTAATGTACAGTCACGGTAAAAAATATCCGGAAAATAGCAACTAAAGGATCGTCTATTTTTTAATATGGATACTTCTCAGACACACAACAAATACAGCGTTTTGCCGTTTCTAGGAAAGGACAAAAACGCCGTATTTGTTGTGTTCCTGAGAATTATCTTTATTAAAAAATAAATGATTCTTTATTTGTTACTTTCCGGATACTTTTTTCCGTGACTGTACATATCCGTGACACTTGCAACAGGTTGTGGAAGTCCGCAACAAATTAGGGAAATACCTGAAATATTATCGTTTAAGTTATTTTGTGAGTGTATTTTTCAGTTTTGCGTCCTTGTCATCGCGCTCTGCTTAGAATAAAAATGAAATGTTATTAAATATTAAATGCTATATATTAAAAGTTTAATGTTAGCATAAACTATAGTGTATATTTCACTGTGTTACTACCTTTCAAGTTCAAGGCATTCTTGGTAAGTAATAAAACAAATAATGAAGCCATGTTAAAAAACTAGCACATCAAGATGGTACAAATGTAGGAAACCTATTATCTTTACTTGGACTTGTAGCTTAGTTTGATTCGCTACTAGCAAATAATCTTAAACATGCCACAGAAACTCCAAAAACTGTCTCATATTTGTCAACACAGATTCAAAATGAATTCATTCATCTTCTGGCATCTACAGTTCGAAATCAACTAATAAACGATATCAAAAGAAATAAATATTATGGACTTTTGCTTGATTCAATTACTGATATCTCTCATCGTGAACAAATGTCCCAAGTCTTTGGGTATGCAGATGTTGATTTTATGAATAAAAAAGTTTCCATCAAAAAATCTTCTTTGGGTTTTATTGAAATACATGCTAAAAATGCAGCCTCGATCGAAAGTATAATTTTAGAGAAATTAAATTCCGATGAAATTTCATTAGCAAACTGCAGATCACAATGTTACGATAATGCTGCCGTGATGGCAGGTCCCACATCTGGCGTTGAACAAAGAATAATGAAGAAAAAATCATTAAGCATTATTTATAAATTGTGATAACCATTTATTGAATTTAGTAGGAGTTACTGCAGCTAAACAAGATCCAATTATTGTTACATGTTTTGGAAAAATTGAAAACATATATCTCTTTTCTCACGTTCAACGTTACGACGGGAATTATTAAAAATGCTTTAACAAAAACTGTCAAACGTGAATCTGAAACACGATGGAGCGCCGGAATACAAGCGGTTATCGTCGATGGGCTAGAGAATATGGTAGAACTATTAGAAAAATTAGCAGAGCACACTACCACTACAAGTGACACCAGAAGTGAAGCTACAATTCCGTTGCAAAATATACTAACTTTTAGTTTCATAACTTTAGTTCATTTCTGGTATGAAATCTAAAGGAGGATTGATCGTGTGCAGCTCAGATTACAAGATCATAGAATGAATTTTAGAGAAGCGCTCCATGATCTTGAATCATTAGCGACTTAACTAGCCGAAATTCGACACAAGCTCTGTGAAGAGGCAATAGAAAAAAGCGAAGTCTCTTTGCGAAAATGAGATATTGATACAACAATACGTGTAAGAAGACGGCCGCAAAATGCCTGGAGAATTGGCTAGAGATGTTGGTCTTTCCACAGAAAGTGAAATTTCTCGCGTTATGAAAAGCGTTCTTGATAGTCTCCAACAAGAAAAATATGTACACGATTAAGTGACCTTAATTTCAAATTTGGATTTCTACTAGACATTGAAAATTTATTGAACGAGGATAATGTTGATAACGACCTTGAAAAAAATTGTAAAAATTTGAATGAATTTTATAATACAGATTTCAATAGAATAGAACTCTTTATCGAAATATGTGACTGCAAAATGTTACTCCGCAGTAGAAAAGAAATTGAACCTAAAACTCCGTTAGAATTTCTTACTTTTATAATCTCGTATGGAGAAAATTTTTTTCCAAACCTGAGAGTGGCACTTCAAATACTCCTATCTCAGTATCAATTGCTAGCTGCGATCGCTCATTCAGCAAATTAAAATTAATTTTGACATATCTACGATCAACGATGGGACAAGATCACCTAAGTCACCTAGCATTTTTAAGCGTGGAAAGAGAAAAATTTGAAATGACCAACTTTGATGATATTATTGATAAATTTGCTTCATCAAAAGCAAGAAAAATTTATAAATAGTAATTAGTTTTATTAATGTATTATAATCATATTATTATTAAATATATGTATCTCTTTAGAGATAATAAATATTTACTTTTTTATTGTTTTAAAATTACGCGTTTTCAAAATATTTTTTTATAAATATGTAAAATAAATAATAGGTATCTTTTGAACTAATTCTAGAGGATCGTATACATTTCAAAATCTAGTCTTGTTTTCTCAACTGCATTTTTTGTCTCAAATTTAAAGCCTAGCTTGAGCCTATGACTTTATTTATTTATTAATTTGAGAGTATATTTTACATATAATATTATGTGGTTTTCGAATAGGGAGGGGGCGCTAAAAAGGTATTGTGCCCCGGGCGCGAGTTAAGCTTGCTACGCCACTGCATCCAACAAAACATGCAAAAAATAAAATTTAAAATGACCAAAGAACAGAAATAATGTAACAAATAAAATCCATTACAGTTACATTTAACATAAATGCGTACTTCACATGAATCAGATCGCCGCCAAATATTCTAGTAACTGAGAAATGCCAATAGACAGTTTCCAAGAGTTAGTTTCAAAGAGGTTTTGATTAACCAATAAAGATGTTGGGCGATCAATTAAAAGCCGGCGTAGAAATTAACACTTTGACTACGTTGAATCATTATTCAGTGGGTGCTTTACATTTATTATGGTTTCTAAGAAATCAGTGGCGTAGGGTTTGGGGGGACACTTGATGAATGAGCTATTCTGTTAGGTAAGTAAGATGTAGACATATGAAATTTTCATTATTCATTTTTTTCGGCCAGGGACTTATATCTAGATTTTCTATCATGAAATGACTCCCTTTTTGCCCACTCCTTTTTTTCATTTTAATTCAAAATAGTGAAGACCATATGCGCATCAGCGTTGGGGAGGGGTACAAAGAATAGAATGTGCTCCTCCCAACCATAATTTGCCAGCACTTCCATATTCTTTTTTTATTCTCCGAAACCTCCAATAGCTATTTTTTAATTTAAAAGTTGAAAAGATTAAAAAAAAACATTCGATAGTTTCTTTATAATTTAATTAAATAATTTTATAGAATGATCACTTTTGTGTAAAAAGTTATCTTAAAAACCAATTTTTTTTAAAGTTGTTACAATTTGAACTAATCGAAACAAAATGTAAGAATAATGAAACATAATTTAAGTAATATTTTTTTTTGGATTATAATTGTAGTGAGCGGCTATTTTAGTTTAATTTACGAACAATAAAATTTTTTTTGTTTTAATGATATTTTATCAACACTTTACATTAGTGTCAAAAAAGTTTTTTAAAATCATTTTAATTTTCTAAGAGGCTCCACTACCCAACCTTCGTATATCGATCTTCTCTGTTTTTTTTTTTTTTTTATTATTAAAAGGCGTTATTTAATAAAGAACACTTATTTATTAAATATATAATCAGGAACAGGAATCAAGTTCTCTTGGAACATTTTGTTAATATGTTAATCGTAACAAAGTGAAAGACTATACTCAACTGTACTCAGAAAAAAAATACATAGAAATACAGAACGTGAATAAGCGGAAATAAGTATTAAGTAATTTTACTTGTTAAATATGGGCCGGAGCAGCCCGGTTGGCACGGTGCTGAACTCACTTCCGTAAGTACGGGAGTCGAATACAACCAGCAGAAGACTCCCTGTGTAGTAAATGGCGACTGGTGCACGTTAAATCTGTCGGGTCACAGCGTCCTCCATGCTCCCATAACAAATTATATCAGTGGAAGTACTGAATTGGAGATGGATCGTTCTGTGGTTCAGGTCAAAATGACGATCTGTGGATGAATAAATGGATGTATAAATGGGTCCACCCTTAAGGAACGGTGTGACATATGGTGTGGCAGAAGTCGAAATCTTGGCCCTAGATGGCGCCACAAGAAAACAATAATAATCGCACCCCTTGCCTTACTGGCCTAAGACAACAACAACAACAACTTGTAAAATATAACTATATATATATATATATATATATATATATATATATATATATACACAGTCCCTTCGGGCGGTGGACAAAGATATGGAAACACTTGCATACTAAACTCCGTGTAAAAAAAAATTTCTTTTAAATGTTTTGAAAGGTTTTTACATAAAAACAAAACTGTTTGTACCGTTTAAAAAATAATGCTTTCAGAAACGGTTTCCTTTTGACTCGAGCAAAATTTACAACTAATAAAATAGACGTTAACATCTTTTTTTTTTCAATTTCTAATTCCACTAAAATTTTAAAAACATTCTTATATGAATCGTATAGAAAGAATTTAAAATTGCAATCCTATAGAATGATTTCAAAATTTTAATCCTATAGAATGATTTCAAAATTGCAATCCTATAGAATGATTTCAAAATTGCAATCCTATAGAATGGTTTCGAAATTGCAATCCTATAGAATGGTTTCAAAATTGCAATCCTATAGATTGATTTCAAAATTGCAATCCTGTAGAATGATTTCAAAATTGCAATCCTATAGAATGATATCAAAATTGTAATCCTATAAAATGATTTCAAAATTGCTGGTTAGAAAAAAAGTCCTCAGTTTGCATGGGTAAAAAAAATATCATTTCTTAAAGGTAAAATAAAAATTTTCAAATTGTGCCAACAGTACCAAAGCATTTGCTTTTAAAACAATGAATTGTTTACATAAAGTTAGTTGTGTTTTCATATTTTTGTATAGAGACAGTTTTTTAATCCCTCTTGAGTTACTTTTGAAAGTGAGAGCTTATAACATGAGAGAGAAATAAATAAGTTTTTCCTCAATAATGGGTAAACAATCATTATTGAAAGAAAAAAAAATGGTGATAAAAGCTCTGAGAGTGTGAACTAATAGTAGGAATTGAAAACAAGAGTGACAAAAGCTCTTAAAACTACAATAACTTTCAAACAAATCACAATATTAACAACAACAAAAAAAAAACAAGTAATATTAAAAAAAAATTAAAGACAATTCCTACTTAGGTTATCAAAGAAAAATATTATTTTATTTATTTTTTATTAAATAATTACAATTTTTCCTTCCATATAAAACTATAATTAATTAATTAAATTCAATTAATCAATTAATAATTTAATAACCTGTATTAAGATTACACTAAAAGTTTTTTAAAATATGTATTTGAAGTTGAGTGGATGAATAAAAAGTATTTTATGAACGATTGGAAATTTGAACAAGATATAGAGAGAGTGCGAACTAATAGTAGGAATTAAAAAACATTGGTGAAAAAATAAAGAAAGAGTCGGGAGATATAGTGTTCGCCTTTCAACACGGTGAACAGGGTTCGAATTTCAATCGATAAGAATTCCGCATGCGGCTTGCACCGACCACAGTGCTGACCTGAAATGTCCTCAGTGGTTAATGGATCATGGGTTAGAGTCCCCTTGCCGTCAGGCTGGCCTTGGGATGTTCTCGTAGTCTTCCTCTCCATGTAACGCAAATGAGGGTTAGCTCCATCCAAAAGTTTTCCACGAAGGCAAATTTCTCCCACTACTCGATCCAGGAGTTCCCTTGTCTTCTAGATTGGGTTCAAAATGACAAGACTACGGAGTTTAACACGAATAGTCGTGAACCCTAAAATTTGGATCGGCTGTTCATCGACGGTTATAAAATAAAAATTAAATAAAGAAAGAAAGAAAAGAGAAAAATTCGCATTTAGATTCCAAAAGGAAAATAAAAGTTCATGCACGTCAAACTGTACTTGTGTCTTTTTCTACAAATTCAAGTTTAGCAATTTATAATTCTTGAATTAACAATCATTTTTTCTTAATTGCATCTTTCAGCATTTTTTTACACACCTGCTTTATTTTAATTTTCTAAGAGTTATAGTTTTTGCACACAAAAAAATAAATGTAAACTAAAGAAAAAAATCACAGTAAAGACTCTTAAAACAAATTGAAATTTAAAGTCTTCATAAAACATCAAATTTCAACTCTATAGGGCTGTAGTTTAAGAAAGACGTGCTTTTTGTTCTTATTTTAGCAGTTTATAAATCTCGTACTAATAAATTAATTTATTCCATGGTGATCCCCCCTGTACAGTTTTACACAAATGCCATCGGGATTTCATGTTTTGAAATTAAAAGAGAGGCGGTATTTCACGATTTTTGTTTTAGAATTTAGCATGTTTTGCACTCCAAGTTTACATTCTGCGTCGTTTTAAACACAATTGAATATGTAAATTTAGAGTGATTTTTCAAATATTTCTCTAATTATTACCGCTGAAATCCATTTCGTACGAAATATCATTTTCCAATTCTTAAATTTAAATGTAGCATACGTTTTTCTGTCATGTTTCATTAGAACGCGTTCTAAATAATTTTATTTTATTTTCAAGAACTTTTGAAAATTTCATAGACCAGAATGCAAAAAATGTGTAACAATATTAAAAAATTAATAAATGACAGTTTATAGACACTTAGAAAACTTTTATTAAGATTATTATTAAAACTATCCAAACTATTTTCTTTAAAAAAAATTGTGCAAAAACTTGTGCCTTCTTTAAGAAAAATCTTATACGCTGCGTTTATGAAAGAAGAAAAAAAAATTAAAACAATATTTCAGTTTTTGTTTTCTAATGAGACAGGAAATGTCACATATTGCCCAATTTTAAACTTATTTAACCTATTTCAAACCTCATCATTATTTTCATGTACAGACTCTGGCCAAATTATTACACTCACTATAAGAATCTATGTAAAATCTTAATTGTCAGATAATACTCTATACAGCTTTATTATTATTATGGGACTGAAACCGGTTTGCAGTTTTTTACGTTCGTGCATCAATAGGTTAAATTAGACGATATATATATATATAATATAAATTAGACGATATATTATATAAATATAGAATGTTTATTACATCAAGCATTATATTAGTAGAATAATTAGACCAAATTCTTCGACGCACTGTACTTTTTTGATAATGACATGATTTGCATGACGAGTTTATAAGCAATACTTTTATATTTAAACATACATGTAATGGGTTTTTATTCAGATTTCTTTATACTTATATACTTCCTATTTGTATTTATTTTTAACGTATTGCAATACAATGTTAACCCATTGATAGAGAAACGGAAACAAATGCAAGCCGGTTTCATCCGAGTAAAAACAATACAGCGGTATAGTTATAGTTTTACATAGAACCTTATAGTGCGTCTAATAATATGGCTAGAGACTGTATTTTATTTAATAATGAATGTTTAAAAAGTAAATATCATTGAATTGTGGTCTTTTTAGAAGATTTTAGAGACTTAAAAAAAATGTCTTTAATAAAATATGAATGCATAAAAAGTCACTCTCATTTCTCAAAACTAAACATTTTTATACTATCACTAAAGACAAACTGTATTTTAGACACGTATCAATAATATGCTGACACATAAGAACTTCATGTATTATGCAGGTGATACGGGTGGAACATTTTTAGAAACGGAAAATAAATAAATGTCCTTTTTTCATGAAAAGGGCATTCCTAATGGGAAAATTCTATCGAACTTTCTTTTTTTTTTCCAAGATGAGGACTCTTTTTCATTTCTTCGAACCGAGAAAGCTTTTAGAAAGCATCCCACAAATTCGTGTTTTGTATCCTTAAACCATTCCCAATCACTCCAACAAAAAGATACATTTCAAAAGGGATGGAATATTTTAAAAATAGCTCTCTCGTTTTAACCAATAGTATTACGTTAAATTACGTGCTACAATAATCATCTGTATTACTTATAGTTTTCTAACGTAACGTTACTCCGGAAAAATGGATTCACTTGCTTCTTCTCTTCCGCAATGCTTCAATTGCAAATGGCCATTCTTGAATTCGTGAAGGTAGCGTATTCTCTATGCCGAGATGAATTTTTGTGCCCCTCTACCCTAGTCTTAGCCGCGATAGGGATAAAACGTTCACCTTCCAATGAGGTGAACCGGATTCGAATTCCAGCGATGGCTGGTCGATACGAATTCCGCATCCGGCTTGCACCGACCACAGTGCTGACGTGAAATATTCTCAGTGGTAGACGGATCACGGAGTTGGAGTCTCCTTGCCGTCCGACTAACCGTTAGAGGTTCTGGGGCACTTCCTTTCCATGTAACGCGAATGCGGGTCAATTCCGTTAAAATGTCCTTCACGATGGCAAATTTCTCCCAATACTTGATCCGGGAGTTCGCTTGTCTTCTGGTCTGGGTTCAAAATGACAAGGCTACGGTGTTGAACATGAGTAGTCGTAAACCCAAAAAATTGGGTCGGCTTATGAAAGTTTAAAGAAATTATGAAAGTGGAGAACCTGACAGTGTTGTTCCACAACATTCTAAATCGTCCTTTATTGAAAAGAAAGAGTCGGATCACTAACCACCAGTCATTTGAGAAGTACAACAACATCTTTATTGAGTCCTTATGAGGCATCGTATAGGCACAAAGCAGAAAAGCTGTACTTTAGCGGAAATTTCAGACTTAGGGATAGACCATTTTAGACACAATCACGGAAAACTGGTTGATTAAAGACTCCCAACATCAGGAAAGAAAACGGGCCAAATTTTAGACTCCATATTAAAAAAAAGATGTGTAGTATATTTTATTTTATATCCGTCTTTGAACAACCGCCCCAATTTTTTGGGTGTACAACTACTGAATGGGAGAAATTTGCCTTCGTGGAGGACTATTTGATGGAACTAATTCACATTTGCAATGCATGGAGAGGAAGACCAGGAGAACCTCCCACGGTTAGCCTTACGGCGAGGGGACCGTTATCCGTCTACCACTGAGGATATTTCACATCAGCCTTTCCCTCCCTTGTATCGTCTGGATTGGGCAAAATGAGAAGGATACCAAGTTGAACATTGGTAGTCATAACCTAAAAATTGAGTATGCTGCTCAACGACGGTTATAAAATAAAATAAAATAAATAAGGTTAAACGATAATAACAAATAAGGTTAACAAAGTAGTTTTAAATAAATTTATGAATGATTTTGGCATTCAATTAACTCAAGGACTTCATATTCAATTTAACTGCATCAGGTAGCCATTTTTTAATCAAATTTTCGAGAAATTTGTCAATTTATCTTTTGTATAAAGATACAATACTACGAATTCTTTTAATTTAATAAAAAATTGTATTTAAAAAAACTTTTTCAGAAACATTAGAATTCCTAGTAATCAGTTTATTTATATTAAATTTAAAACCATTTTTTCTAACGTTAACTATGCAGATATTTTATTATTCTTTTAATACATAAATCCAAAAAATAAAAATGAATTAGGTTAATAAGGTAACCATCATTACTAGAGTTATTTCAAAGTCAGGTAGAATCTTCCTAATTTAATAATTTAACTAAATATTTTGCAAAACATTGTTTGTTACAAAGCGAATTATTTTGATCTTTTTATCTCTGGGCTAAAATTATTGTGCTTAAAGGACTGCACTATGTTTCCAAATTTCAGCAGTGGTTTATAAGTTACAGGCGCTTAGTTACAATTTATAAATTTTCCCCTCAATTTTCAAATTTAACCTACTTAATTTTTAAATATGACAATATTTAAAGAAAAGATTTTTCTCATCGTAACTTTTATATTTTTTTGTGTTTCTAAACTTATATAATTGTCTGCGCATTGAAACCCTTGATACCCTATCTATGATTACGTCAGACATTTTTAGATATTTTTTAGTATGCTGGTTCCTAAAAATCCTAAGATGTATATATACTGAACCCCTTCAAAAGACCGAAATTTTGGTTCCAGGAGTTCCACAACTAATGTTTCCGAACTCCTACTATGTATTATTTAAATAAATGAGCCTTAAAATGAAGTACGAAAATGACTGCAAAATAATACGGCTACTTTGTGCAGGATTTCGCAGTTTTTAAACTTTGACATGTAAAAAACTATGCAAATTCAAACTTCTGTAAAATTTATCGATATTATATTCAAAACTGGACGAGTGAATTTGATCAATATTGGCATTATTTGTATGTAATATTTACAAATAATAAGTCAAAACATGCGCGATAGGAATTCAGTTTAATAATCATGTTTTTAGTAAAATATTGATATAAAATTAAAAAAGTTAATTGTTGACATTTTTAATAACAAAAACATCAAGATATGTAAAGATATTAGTTTGAAAATGATTTTCAGCGTTAAAAAACCATTTTTTATAAAGAAGTTTTTCTTAAAAAGAATGTTTTTTTCAAAACATTTGAAATCCTCGATTTATCCTCGAAATCGGGAACCTTCCTGTTTGTGCGGTCAAGGTATGGTTTGGTAAGCCTTAGATCAAAAATTTGCAAAGGTACACCCCATTCGACCAGAAGTGCACAATACATAGACAGAACTTGCTCTTCAGTTTCTGTCAAAATCACCTGATGACCTATAAAATATATTTTTATGTGTTAAATCGTTTGATTAATTCATTAGAAAAATCTTTGTAGAAGAAAAATAATAGTTTACCAGGACGTTTCACGTGTTTCGTGTGAATTTTATTAGAGATAGTATTTCTGTGGATTTTGCACTTCCGATAAGCTTCTGCAATCGACATACCACCAGCAACTGCTTGCAAACATTATTGCAGCTTTTCTAAAGTGTAATTACGGTAGTTTCTCGTTCCAGGTATTTTTTTATAACGTCTGACCATTTTTCTGTCGAAAAAAAAACGAATGAAACTTTGCACAAAGTAGCCCCACAGTGCATTTTTTTCATTTTCCGTTTATTTGTTATTAATTTTCAATTTTTTTTAACGCTAACATGATATAATTGTTTATTAATATGTAAATAAAAAAATTTGCACTTACGACAATTGTTTTATCAAGGTCTTTGCATTTCACAGCTAAAGTTTCCACGCACTTTTTTCGACGTCCGACGTTCTCGGAAAGTTGTTAACATTGGATAAGCAAAACACACTCTGAGATTGTTTTAAAATTCGAAAATTTTTTTGTAGTAATAAAGGAGACTTCTATCTTCAAATTACACACACTTTTAACGTGAAAAAAACATAATATTGAATAGTAGCACATGAAAAGTGCCGAATTCGAATTTGCACAAAGTAGCCCCCGCTGCACATAGTAGCCCTACATGACGGTAGTAACAAAAAAATGTGCTCAACTTATTTTCATTTTAATAACTCTTCGTCTAGTGTACAAAAAAAAAAAAAAAAAATTAGTAATCTTTAGCTGATGCGAAGCTGATTCGGGGAAAATTTTGTCCATACATCCGTGTTCTCCTTTATTTAGTGAAGGGAAAGTGAGATAAAAGTAGCAAACAAGAAAAGGTGCTACATTCCACTCTATAGATGGTTTAATTTATTTTGAAATAGACATTTTAAAATTATTACCAAAAAATCAAGGAAAGAATATCAGTCGAAGGAGGAACAAAGTTCATAATATCCAACTTCCTCTCTTCTTTTGGTTCACTATATCCACAAAAAATAACATTATATAAAAATAACATGTGTAGCAAGGCACGGAACCGAACATTTCGTGTACTATATCCGGGAGTTCACTATAAACCGTGTTCACTAAAACGGGGTTTAACTGCATATATATATATATATATATATATATATATATATATATCCTTTTTGTTGTACGGAAGAGAAAAGAAAAAGAGTCCGTGTGTCCATTTCGACAAATGTGACGTCAGGGAAAATTTAAATGACGTTCTTGCTACGTCACTCGGGAATCAATGAATGAAACTGACTACGTAACAAAATATCAGCATTTTCTTGCTCCGATTTCCACCGAAATCAATGTCATGGAGGTGAGATAGGCTTTCATGAATGATTTTTTTCTTTTTATCCTTTTTTTACCTTCAATTGATAAAATAATAATAGTTTGAATTTTAAAACTAACACTTATAAAAAATTAGGAAAACAAAAGCATAGAGAACAAATGTTTCATGAATATACTGTACAAAAACGACAGATATGGAATAAAATATAACCACTTGGAATAGTGATGGGTCTGGTAATAAAAAGGCACCCGACAGGTAATAGATTTTTTTTTATTATTATTATTAACTAAAAAAATTTGAGGGTTTCGTTGGCGATCAAATTGCCTTTGCAAAGCCTGCGAGACCATATAAATTCAATTGTTCTTTTTTTAGGTAACGGCTATTTTCTTTTAAAATAAAAGTAACTAAAGGAAATAGCTCCATTTTCTTACACTAGAGAAACGGAAAAGTACCTAACATTTTTTGTTTTAAAACCGGAATTGAAAATCCGATCTTTATCAATTCGTGGCAGAAATCGTTTAATTCTATCGTACTAGAGCTTATTGGCGTCGGTCTGATGGGAAACATACGCGAGGACAGCCAACCCAATTTTTGGGTTCTAATGTCATTTTGAACACAATCCAGAAAACAAGGGAACTCTTGGATCCAGTATTGGGAGAAATTTTGTCTTCGTGAAGGACTGTATGATGGAACTAACCCGTATTCGCGTTACATGGAGAGGAAGACCACGAGAACCTCCCACGGTTATCCTGACGTCAAGGGGGCCCATGATCCGTCTACCACTGAGGACATTTCACGTCAGCGCTGTGGTCGGAGCAAGCCGTATGCGGATTCCTATCGACCAGCCATCTCCGGGATTCGAACCCGGTTCACCTCATTGGCAGGCTCTATTCCCCGAGTCATCACGGCTCATACCTAAGGATGAGCCGAAACATAAGTAGCCCAAAGACCTCTGTATGCAAAGTAAAGGTAATACAGAATTACGAAGACGACCGCACACTCTCATTCTTTTCGCAGGCTGATCAACGTTCACTGACCGCTACCAACAGTGATGTTTGATCTTCTTTGGCTTACTTCGAGTAATTGCATTGAAAAAATAGCGACTTAAAACTCTGGTCTGAATCTGGTTAAAGAAATGAAAAAATAAATCAACAAAATCGCCTTATGACGATCACTGTTTACTCATGTGTCAAATGCATTTTCTTTCTGGTTTGACTACGTTAAACACTACACCATTTCAAATCATGGGTTGCAAAAATTGTCTCCATAGATGTGTGTCATTGGATTGGTTTTCATATCTCCTGTATGGGTTTCACAAAATACTTTTCCTTCTTCAGCATTCATATTTATATTGAAGTAATTTTACGTTAATAATAAAAATACTTTGAATTATTATTATGTAAATACATCAAGGATGCCTGCTAGAGTGGGGGTGGAGTAAGGGGAATCGAAGGACTTTTTCTGGTGTTGGCGCCTCTCTTGGCTTTGGCTTCGTTTATCTAATTAATTTGAAGAAAAGAAGAGTTCTTAATGTTTTTTGTTTTGATATCGTCGGACGTCCTTAAAATGGCGTCATTCATCGTTTAATTAACAAATTGTTAAATAGTTATCGTTTGTGTTTAATCATTAGTAATACAGTCCACATATCGACCCCCTCAACCAGGTCCGTCGAGCCGGAAATCAAACGTGATATAATTTGAAAATAACAATTTTGATCAACTTTCGTTTCGACGTAACTCCGATTTGGAACTCCTATTTTTGATTTATAAAAATATAAAAATGACTGATACTGAGGAACAATATGAAAAGAACTTAAAACAATTGAATCGTCGTCGTGGTAGCTCTAAAAGCAAAATAACTAGGTTGGAAAGCTTTATTTCTACAAATTGAATTGAAGCTGATTGTCTCGAACTGCAATCTCGTATCGATAGCATAGGATTAATTCTTCAAGAAATTGAAGTTTTAAAACTGGATTATTATTCAATTTTGAAGGATGAAGAATTAGAAGCTTATCAATCCCATTTTGATGAAATGGAAGAACAAATAGAGTCTTGCAAGGTAAGCTTACAAAGACTTTTTTATTCAAGAAGTTCTAATATTTCTAATTTGCATTCTAATTCTCAAAGGGATTTATTGAGAATTTTGTGGAAAACTCAAGAAGACGAGGTGCCTACAGTGTTCAGAATGAATACAATTACATATGGAACGAAAAACGCTCCATTTCTGGCCATTAGAACATTGAAGCAGTTAGCAATGGATGAACAGTTGAATTACCCTCTTGCATCAGAAGTTGTTCTTTCTGCTTTATATATGGATGATGTAGTTACTGGATCAACAGATCTTGAATCGGCTTTAGAGTTAAAGACTCAATTGGTAAAAATTTTTGATAGTTGTGGCATGACATTTCACAAATGGAACTCGAATTCCAGAAACTTGATCAATGACAGCAACGAAGAATTCTCTTTCGAGACTGAAGAATCTACTAAAACACTAGGTATAATTTGGCAAGACAAGTTCACTTTCAAAGTATGCTTGTCCCAGCAATCAACCTATACCAAACGAGATGTATTGTCAGTCATTGTCTGATCCAATTGGCTTTCTTGGACCCGTCATCAGTAGAGCTAAGATAATGCTTCTTTGGACTCTAAACCTTAATTGGGATGACAATTTGCCGGAGCACATTGCTGGAGAATGGAATCGTTTTGTCAGTAACCTGAAAGCTTTAGAGAACATTCAAATCGACAGATAAGTTCTAAGCTCTAAAGTTAAGAAAATTGCTCTCGTTGGATTTGCTGATGCTTCCGCTTCGGCGTACGGAGCTGTGATATATCTTCATCCTGACAGTTCTAACTCTGCCTTTAAAATCCTAGCCAGTAAATCTAGAATTGCACCTTTAAAGATAATATCCGTACCTCGTTTGGAGTTATGTGCATGCCTTTTGCTTGCTAAGTTAGTTAAAAAGGTTATAGCTGCTTCAAGAATGGATATCAAAGAGGTCACTTTATTTTCAGACTCTACCATCGCATTGGCTTGGATTAACTCTTCTCCTCACCAATTGAAAACATTTGTTGGAAATCCAAAATTCAAACCCTTTCAAATAATTTTTATTGGAGACATATACCATCGGAGGAGAATCCTGCTGATTTGATTTCGCGAGGAATCGATCCTTCCGAATTGGAGTCATTGGACTTGTCGTTCCTGACCATCTAGTTTAAACATTCAACCAACAGATCAACAATCCATTGAAAATTTGAACAGTGAACTTTATGAGCTTGAACTGAAAAAATCATTCAATATAACTCTTACTTTGTCTTCCAACTCAGACTTTGTTAATAGTTTTCTCACTTTAAGTAATAATTTTATAAAACTAATTCGTATTTTGAGTTACATTTGTAGGTTCATTTCTAATTGTCGGAAAGAGGAAAGGATGTTTGGTCCCCTCACTAGAGAGGAACTTCAGCATGCAAAGCTTTCTCTAGTAAAGTTAGTACAGGTAATTGTATTTAGGATGGAGATAGATGCATTAAAAAATAAAAAAAGGTTGAAGGACAGCCACGTAAGTAATTTTAAATCCTTTTCTTGATTCTAATGGTTTAGTTAGAGTAGGGGGCAGAATCAACAATTCGAATTTATCTTATGATCAAAAACACTCATTACTAATTCCTAGAGATCATAAAATAATTACTTTAATTTTCCAGTATTTTCATTTAAAAAATTTGCATGTTGGCGCACAAACTTTGCTTCATTGTGTTAGACAAGAATTTTGGCCCCTAAATGGTAGGAACACTGCTCGAAAAATCGTTCACGATTGCATAACATGTTTCAAAGCCAAACCTAAAATAGAACAGCAAATTATGGCTTCTTTACCGAAAGAAAGAGTTACCATAACCCCCCCCCCTTTTCAAAAACCGGCACCGACTAATGCGGTCTCTTTCTTATCTATATATATAAAAGTGAATGTGTGTCTGTCTGTCTGTCCCCTATAGACTCCTAAACCATCCGACAGAAAGCTATGAAACTTGGCATACAGATAGTCTAAAGCACGAGGAAGGTTTCTGTCGACATTAGAACATTCTGCGACAAACCGTTCCAGCGATATCAGCGAAAGTCGAAATGGAATTTTCTGATTGGTTAAAAGTTAGCCATTGTTTTATATTTCGCTATAAACGATTCAGTTTTTAAATATCTTGAAGATAACAACAGTGATACTTTCTATTTTATAGCTCTATTCTTTTAGAAAAGTAAATTACATATACTTTAATATTTAATTATAATTCGCGCAAGTTTCTTTATGTCAGATGAGCACAAGCACGTAAAATCAACGAGAATAGATTTCGTAATTATTGGTCGTATCACGGATTTAGTATTGTGAAAACTGTTTAATGAAAATAAAGGAAAAAGCA
Organism: Parasteatoda lunata; assembly: GCA_949128135.1. Classification (NCBI taxonomy): domain Eukaryota; kingdom Metazoa; phylum Arthropoda; class Arachnida; order Araneae; family Theridiidae; genus Parasteatoda; species Parasteatoda lunata. The sequence goes on from OX421971.1 coordinate 2,624,084, forward strand.
AATTTCATTCAAATTACACGTTTTCAGTAATTATTTATATTTAGTATGCAATTTCGGGTTAGCACAATTAAACATAGTTTTTAAAGGTTTCGTTGCTGACAGTTGTCATTTGAAAACTATTAGATTGTTTATTATTACGAAGTTTACGAATTCACATTCATTTTATTTCTTTCATTTAAAAAATAGATTTTTGTTTTTAATTTTATCATTATTATATTTCTTATTTAATTTATTTCATTTCTATTGCTTTTTTTATTATTTAAAATAAATATGTGAATTTTCAATTTAGCAAATTTGTGACCACTGTCAACTTTTACATTTCTTTTTGTTTGAAAGAGAATATTTGCAAAAAAATGCCGCCTAAACGAATCGCTCTTAGTCGATCAACATCTCAAGCACGCAAAAAGAGAGCAACGTGTTTCAGAAACATCGGAGCAACGGGAAAAAAGACTTGAAACTAATCGAGAACACAATGCTTTAGCCTGTTCCTTAGAAAAGTCTGAGCAACAGGAAACAAGACTGTTAACAAATCAACTACGCACTACTCAAGCCCGTTCGTTGGAAAAATCAGAGCAACAGGAAAGAAGACTGTTAACGAATCAACTACGTACTACTCAAGCCCGTTCGTTAGAAACATCACAGCAACGGGAAAGAAGACTTTTAACGAATCAACAACGCACTACTTAAGCCCGTTTGATGGAAACATCAGAGCAACGGGAAAGAAGACTGTTAACAAATCAACTACGCACTACTCAAGCCCGTTCGTCGGAAACATCAGACCAACGGGAAGCAAGAATGAAATCCGATCGAGAACGCACTACTCAAGCCCGTTCGTCGGAAACATCAGAGCAACGGGATGCAAGAATGAAAATCAATCAAGAACGCAATTCGCCACCGACTATAGTCTTTCACCCAAGCGGCATCATCGGAAAAATGAATCAATTATGTATGTTTTGTAGCGCTCTCAAATTTAAGAATGAAACAGCTGGATTTTGCTGTTCTGGAGGCAAATTGAAACTACCAGATTTAACGTCGCCAGCCGAGCCATTATCAACGTTGTTATCGGGTCAAGCAAATCAATAGAAACTTTTCTTGGCAAACAGTACATTCGTATTTCCAAATGACTTCATTCGGTGCTACAAGTATCGGTGCGCATATGGGCAGCCAGAGTTATTTATTACATTCACATGCAATCCTGCTTGAGCTAAAATTAAAGAGCTTTTGTAACCTAGGCAAACATCATCGGATCTTCAAGATGCATTACCGTGCGTGAGTTAAAACAAATACTAAGCTCTATACTTGGTTTTATTGCGAAAAGTCATGTTTTTGGAGAGACACGGGATTTGATGTATTCTATTGAATGTTAAAAAAAAAGAGAATTGCTATATGATTTGGCTTATTAAAAAAATCACACCATGACAAATTGGTCAGCTTATATCAGCAGAAATATTCATGTCGCTATTGATGCAGACTTTTTTCAGATCATCATCCAAAATATGTTTCATGGTCGGTGTGCATCACCATACATGTCTGTTTCAAAATGCACTAACGATATCCTAGAGAATTAACTGTTGAGACTATTTTTTCACCATTAAATAAAATTCTCATTTCAAATCATAATCGCAAATCTCATTTACACACTTAAATACAAAATTTAAATTCAAATTACAAACGTTGCAACGCACGCAGGGTACAGCTAGTTAAATATAAAAATCAGCGGAAGGGAATCTTAAACAAAATCTATGTCGTAATTTTTGTATGTTTAATTACTCGTGTCATTCATTTGGAAATAGTAAGTGATTTGACAGAAGAAGCATTAATTGCCACCCTTAAAAGGTTTTTCGCGAGAAGAGGTTTGCCTTCTATTATATTTTCCGATAATGCCACAAATTATACTGGTGCTCATTCTGAATTGAGAAAATTGTATGATCTTGTTAAAAATTCAGAAAATCTTGCTTCTTACTTATCCCATGAATTCGTTGTTTGGAAATTTATTCCACCCAGATCGCCAAATTTTGGTGGCATTTGGGAGGCGGGAGTCAAATCTTTTAAGCACCATTTGAAAAGAACTATTGGAAACTCTAAATTAACATTAGAAGAATTTTTAACTGTGATAAACCAAATTGAAGGTGTATTAAACAGTAGACTTCTTTTTCCCCTTTCTTCGGACCCCAATGATTTTGAGACCCTAACTCCTAGTCATTTTTTAATTGGGCGACCCATAAACAGTATTCCGGAATTTCCTGTTGCAGATATTCCTGATAATCGACTCTCTCGGTGGCAAAGGGTACAAAAAATCAATCAAACTGTTTGGAAAAAAATGGTCGAGGGATTATCTTAATAATTTACAGCAAAGAAGTAAATGGTTGTTCGAGAAAAACAATGTTAAACCAGGAACACTAGTTTTAATTAAAGAAGATAATCTACCCCATTGTACATGAATATTGGTCGTATACATGAGGCTATTCCAGGAAATGATGTAAAAATTCGAGTTGTTATTGTAAAAACTACACGAGGTTTCTTTAAACGCAGCATATCAAATGTATGCGTTTTACCAATCTATGAGCCTACTAGTAATTAGTTTTACATGTTTATTTCTTTAATTGTTGTCATAAAATTTGTGATTTTGTGCATTTAGTTTGCTTATGAAAAATACTCTTATTTGGTTATTTAGTCATAAATTTTAGTTCATACTTTTTTTTATCATTTGCATTATAGATTGTCATTTATTGTTGTATATATGCATTTGTTTGAAATGGATATTTCAAACAAATGTATGTTGGCGCCTCTCTTGGCTTTGGCTTCGTTTATCTAATCAATTTGGCGAAAAGAAGACTTCTTGTTGTTTTTTGCTTTTATATCGTCGGACGTCCTTAAAATGGCGTCATTCATCGTTTAATTAATAAATTGTTAAATAGTTATCGTTTGTGTTTAATCATTAGTAATACAGTCCACATATCGGCCCCCTCAACAAGGATTCTTTTAGTAAGTTATGGACTGCAGTTAAGGAGTAGGAAGCAATAGAGCTCCGGAGTTGTTGATATGTGAATGTTTATATAATCCAGAATTTTAAATTAAATGTCATTAAAAGTCATCATTAAGAGTGATTGGATTTAATGAACGAACCAAAATAATAACATCTCGCGAACTAGAGTATCGACCCCCTCAACATCTGGTAAGGATTCTTTTAGTAAGTTATGGACTGCAGTTAAGGAGTAGGAAGCAATAGAGCTCCGGAGTTGTTGATATGTGAATGTTTATATAATCCAGAATTTTAAATTAAATGTCATTAAAAGTCATCATTAAGAGTGATTGGATTTAATGAACGAACCAAAATAATAACATCTCGCGAACTAGAGTATCGACCCCCTCAACATCTGGTAAGGATTCTTTTAGTAAGTTATGGACTGCAGTTAAGGAGTAGGAAGCAATAGAGCTCCGGAGTTGTTGATATGTGAATGTTTATATAATCCAGAATTTTCAATTAAATGTCATTAAAAGTCATCATTAAGAGTGATTGGATTTAATGAACGAACCAAAATAATAACATCTCGCGAACTAGAGTATCGACCCCCTCAACATCTGGTAAGGATTCTTTTAGTAAGTTATGGACTGCAGTTAAGGAGTAGGAAGCAATAGAGCTCCGGAGTTGTTGATATGTGAATGTTTATATAATCCAGAATTTTCAATTAAATGTCATTAAAAGTCATCATTAAGAGTGATTGGATTTAATGAACGAACCAAAATAATAACATCTCGCGAACTAGAGTATCGACCCCCTCAACATCTGGTAAGGATTCTTTTAGTAAGTTATGGACTGCAGTTAAGGAGTAGGAAGCAATAGAGCTCCGGAGTTGTTGATATGTGAATGTTTATATAATCCAGAATTTTAAATTAAATGTCATTAAAAGTCATCATTAAGAGTGATTGGATTTAATGAACGAACCAAAATAATAACATCTCGCGAACTAGAGTATCGACCCCCTCAACATCTGGTAAGGATTTTTTTAGTAAGTTATGGACTGCAGTTAAGGAGTAGGAAGCAATAGAGCTCCGGAGTTGTTGATATGTGAATGTTTATATAATCCAGAATTTTAAATTAAATGTCATTAAAAGTCATCATTAAGAGTGATTGGATTTAATGAACGAACCAAAATAATAACATCTCGCGAACTAGAGTATCGACCCCCTCAACATCTGGTAAGGATTCTTTTAGTAAGTTATGGACTGCAGTTAAGGAGTAGGAAGCAATAGAGCTCCGGAGTTGTTGATATGTGAATGTTTATATAATCCAGAATTTTAAATTAAATGTCATTAAAAGTCATCATTAAGAGTGATTGGATTTAATGAACGAACCAAAATAATAACATCTCGCGAACTAGAGTATCGACCCCCTCAACATCTGGTAAGGATTCTTTTAGTAAGTTATGGACTGCAGTTAAGGAGTAGGAAGCAATAGAGCTCCGGAGTTGTTGATATGTGAATGTTTATATAATCCAGAATTTTAAATTAAATGTCATTAAAAGTCATCATTAAGAGTGATTGGATTTAATGAACGAACCAAAATAATAACATCTCGCGAACTAGAGTATCGACCCCCTCAACATCTGGTAAGGATTCTTTTAGTAAGTTATGGACTGCAGTTAAGGAGTAGGAAGCAATAGAGCTCCGGAGTTGTTGATATGTGAATGTTTATATAATCCAGAATTTTAAATTAAATGTCATTAAAAGTCATCATTAAGAGAGATTGGATTTAATGAACGAACCAAAATAATAACATCTCGCGAACTAGAGTATCGACCCCCTCAACATCTGGTAAGGATTCTTTTAGTAAGTTATGGACTGCAGTTAAGGAGTAGGAAGCAATAGAGCTCCGGAGTTGTTGATATGTGAATGTTTATATAATCCAGAATTTTCAATTAAATGTCATTAAAAGTCATCATTAAGAGTGATTGGATTTAATGAACGAACCAAAATAATAACATCTCGCGAACTAGAGTATCGACCCCCTCAACATCTGGTAAGGATTCTTTTAGTAAGTTATGGACTGCAGTTAAGGAGTAGGAAGCAATAGAGCTCCGGAGTTGTTGATATGTGAATGTTTATATAATCCAGAATTTTAAATTAAATGTCATTAAAAGTCATCATTAAGAGTGATTGGATTTAATGAACGAACCAAAATAATAACATCTCGCGAACTAGAGTATCGACCCCCTCAACATCTGGTAAGGATTCTTTTAGTAAGTTATGGACTGCAGTTAAGGAGTAGGAAGCAATAGAGCTCCGGAGTTGTTGATATGTGAATGTTTATATAATCCAGAATTTTAAATTAAATGTCATTAAAAGTCATCATTAAGAGTGATTGGATTTAATGAACGAACCAAAATAATAACATCTCGCGAACTAGAGTATCGACCCCCTCAACATCTGGTAAGGATTCTTTTAGTAAGTTATGGACTGCAGTTAAGGAGTAGGAAGCAATAGAGCTCCGGAGTTGTTGATATGTGAATGTTTATATAATCCAGAATTTTAAATTAAATGTCATTAAAAGTCATCATTAAGAGTGATTGGATTTAATGAACGAACCAAAATAATAACATCTCGCGAACTAGAGTATCGACCCCCTCACCATCTGGTAAGGATTCTTTTAGTAAGTTATGGACTGCAGTTAAGGAGTAGGAAGCAATAGAGCTCCGGAGTTGTTGATATGTGAATGTTTATATAATCCAGAATTTTAAATTAAATGTCATTAAAAGTCATCATTAAGAGTGATTGGATTTAATGAACGAACCAAAATAATAACATCTCGCGAACTAGAGTATCGACCCCCTCAACATCTGGTAAGGATTCTTTTAGTAAGTTATGGACTGCAGTTAAGGAGTAGGAAGCAATAGAGCTCCGGAGTTGTTGATATGTGAATGTTTATATAATCCAGAATTTTAAATTAAATGTCATTAAAAGTCATCATTAAGAGTGATTGGATTTAATGAACGAACCAAAATAATAACATCTCGCGAACTAGAGTATCGACCCCCTCAACATCTGGTAAGGATTCTTTTAGTAAGTTATGGACTGCAGTTAAGGAGTAGGAAGCAATAGAGCTCCGGAGTTGTTGATATGTGAATGTTTATATAATCCAGAATTTTAAATTAAATGTCATTAAAAGTCATCATTAAGAGTGATTGTATTTAATGAGCGAACCAAAATAATAACATCTCGCGAACTAGAGTATCGACCGCCTCAACATCTGGTAAGGATTCTTTTAGTAAGTTATGGACTGCAGTTAAGAAGTAGGAAACAATAGAGCTCCGGAGTTGTTGATATGTGAATGTTTATATAATTCAGAATTTTAAATTAAATGTCATTAAAAGTCATCATTAAGAGTGATTGTATTTAATGAACGAACCAAAATAATAACATCTCGCGAACTAGAGTATCGACCCCCTCAACATCTGGTAAGGATTCTTTTAGTAAGTTATGGACTGCAGTTAAGGAGTAGGAAGCAATAGAGCTCCGGAGTTGTTGATATGTGAATGTTTATATAATCCAGAATTTTCAATTAAATGTCATTAGAAGTCATCATTAAGAGTGATTGGATTTAATGAACGAACCAAAATAATAACATCTCGCGAACTAGAGTATCGACCCCCTCAACATCTGGTAAGGATTCTTTTAGTAAGTTATGAACTGCAGTTAAGGAGTAGGAAGCAATAGAGCTCCGGAGTTGTTGATATGTGAATGTTTATATAATCCAGAATTTTAAATTAAATGTCATTAAAAGTCATCATTAAGAGTGATTGGATTTAATGAACGAACCAAAATAATAACATCTCGCGAACTAGAGTATCGACCCCCTCAACATCTGGTAAGGATTCTTTTAGTAAGTTATGGACTGCAGTTAAGGAGTAGGAAGCAATAGAGCTCCGGAGTTGTTGATATGTGAATGTTTATATAATCCAGAATTTTAAATTAAATGTTATTAAAAGTCATCATTAAGAGTGATTGGATTTAATGAACGAACCAAAATAATAACATCTCGCGAACTAGAGTATCGACCCCCTCAACATCTGGTAAGGATTCTTTTAGTAAGTTATGGACTGCAGTTAAGGAGTAGGAAGCAATAGAGCTCCGGAGTTGTTGATATGTGAATGTTTATATAATCCAGAATTTTAAATTAAATGTCATTAAAAGTCATCATTAAGAGTGATTGGATTTAATGAACGAACCAAAATAATAACATCTCGCGAACTAGAGTATCGACCCCCTCAACATCTGGTAAGGATTCTTTTAGTAAGTTATGGACTGCAGTTAAGGAGTAGGAAGCAATAGAGCTCCGGAGTTGTTGATATGTGAATGTTTATATAATCCAGAATTTTAAATTAAATGTCATTAAAAGTCATCATTAAGAGTGATTGGATTTAATGAACGAACCAAAATAATAACATCTCGCGAACTAGAGTATCGACCCCCTCAACATCTGGTAAGGATTCTTTTAGTAAGTTATGGACTGCAGTTAAGGAGTAGGAAGCAATAGAGCTCCGGAGTTGTTGATATGTGAATGTTTATATAATCCAGAATTTTAAATTAAATGTCATTAAAAGTCATCATTAAGAGTGATTGTATTTAATGAGCGAACCAAAATAATAACATCTCGCGAACTAGAGTATCGACCGCCTCAACATCTGGTAAGGATTCTTTTAGTAAGTTATGGACTGCAGTTAAGAAGTAGGAAACAATAGAGCTCCGGAGTTGTTGATATGTGAATGTTTATATAATTCAGAATTTTAAATTAAATGTCATTAAAAGTCATCATTAAGAGTGATTGTATTTAATGAACGAACCAAAATAATAACATCTCGCGAACTAGAGTATCGACCCCCTCAACATCTGGTAAGGATTCTTTTAGTAAGTTATGGACTGCAGTTAAGGAGTAGGAAGCAATAGAGCTCCGGAGTTGTTGATATGTGAATGTTTATATAATCCAGAATTTTCAATTAAATGTCATTAGAAGTCATCATTAAGAGTGATTGGATTTAATGAACGAACCAAAATAATAACATCTCGCGAACTAGAGTATCGACCCCCTCAACATCTGGTAAGGATTCTTTTAGTAAGTTATGAACTGCAGTTAAGGAGTAGGAAGCAATAGAGCTCCGGAGTTGTTGATATGTGAATGTTTATATAATCCAGAATTTTAAATTAAATGTCATTAAAAGTCATCATTAAGAGTGATTGGATTTAATGAACGAACCAAAATAATAACATCTCGCGAACTAGAGTATCGACCCCCTCAACATCTGGTAAGGATTCTTTTAGTAAGTTATGGACTGCAGTTAAGGAGTAGGAAGCAATAGAGCTCCGGAGTTGTTGATATGTGAATGTTTATATAATCCAGAATTTTAAATTAAATGTTATTAAAAGTCATCATTAAGAGTGATTGGATTTAATGAACGAACCAAAATAATAACATCTCGCGAACTAGAGTATCGACCCCCTCAACATCTGGTAAGGATTCTTTTAGTAAGTTATGGACTGCAGTTAAGGAGTAGGAAGCAATAGAGCTCCGGAGTTGTTGATATGTGAATGTTTATATAATCCAGAATTTTAAATTAAATGTCATTAAAAGTCATCATTAAGAGTAATTGGATTTAATGAACGAACCAAAATAATAACATCTCGCGAACTAGAGTATCGACCCCCTCAACATCTGGTAAGGATTCTTTTAGTAAGTTATGGACTGCAGTTAAGGAGTAGGAAGCAATAGAGCTCCGGAGTTGTTGATATGTGAATGTTTATATAATCCAGAATTTTAAATTAAATGTCATTAAAAGTCATCATTAAGAGTGATTGGATTTAATGAACGAACCAAAATAATAACATCTCGCGAACTAGAGTATCGACCCCCTCAACATCTGGTAAGGATTCTTTTAGTAAGTTATGGACTGCAGTTAAGGAGTAGGAAGCAATAGAGCTCCGGAGTTGTTGATATGTGAATGTTTATATAATCCAGAATTTTAAATTAAATGTCATTAAAAGTCATCATAAAGAGTGATTGTATTTAATGAACGAACCAAAATAATAACATCTCGCGAACTAGAGTATCGACCGCCTCAACATCTGGTAAGGATTCTTTTAGTAAGTTATAGACTGCAGTTAAGAAGTAGGAAACAATAGAGCTCCGGAGTTGTTGATATGTGAATGTTTATATAATTCAGAATTTTAAATTAAATGTCATTAAAAGTCATCATTAAGAGTGATTGGATTTAATGAGCGAACCAAAATAATAACATCTCGCGAACTAGAGTATCGACCGCCTCAACATCTGGTAAGGATTCTTTTAGTAAGTTATGGACTGCAGTTAAGAAGTAGGAAACAATAGAGCTTCGGAGTTGTTGATATGTGAATGTTTATATAATTCAGAATTTTAAATTAAATGTCATTAAAAGTCATCATTAAGAGTGATTGTATTTAATGAACGAACCAAAATAATAACATCTCGCGAACTAGAGTATCGACCGCCTCAACATCTGGTAAGGATTCTTTTAGTAAGTTATGGACCGCAGTTAAGAAGTAGGAAACAATAGAGCTCCGGAGTTGTTGATATGTGAATGTTTATATAATTCAGAATTTTAAATTAAATGTCATTAAAAGTCATCATTAAGAGTGATTGGATTTAATGAGCGAACCAAAATAATAACATCTCGCGAACTAGAGTATCGACCCCCTCAACATCTGGTAAGGATTCTTTTAGTAAGTTATGGACTGCAGTTAAGAAGTAGGAAACAATAGAGCTCCGGAGTTGTTGATATGTGAATGTTTATATAATTCAGAATTTTAAATTAAATGTCATTAAAAGTCATCATTAAGAGTGATTGGATTTAATGAACGAACCAAAATAATAACATCTCGCGAACTAGAGTATCGACCCCCTCAACATCTGGTAAGGATTCTTTTAGTAAGTTATGGACTGCAGTTAAGGAGTAGGAAGCAATAGAGCTCCGGAGTTGTTGATATGTGAATGTTTATATAATCCAGAATTTTAAATTAAATGTCATTAAAAGTCATCATTAAGAGTGATTGGATTTAATGAACGAACCAAAATAATAACATCTCGCGAACTAGAGTATCGACCCCCTCAACATCTGGTAAGGATTCTTTTAGTAAGTTATGGACTGCAGCTAAGGAGTAGAAAGCAATAGAGCTCCGGAGTTGTTGATATGTGAATGTTTATATAATCCAGAATTTTAAATTAAATGTCATTAAAAGTCATCATTAAGAGTGATTGGATTTAATGAACGAACCAAAATAATAACATCTCGCGAACTAGAGTATCGACCCCCTCAACATCTGGTAAGGATTCTTTTAGTAAGTTATGGACTGCAGTTAAGGAGTAGGAAGCAATAGAGCTCCGGAGTTGTTGATATGTGAATGTTTATATAATCCAGAATTTTAAATTAAATGTCATTAAAAGTCATCATTAAGAGTGATTGTATTTAATGAACGAACCAAAATAATAACATCTCGCGAACTAGAGTATCGACCGCCTCAACATCGGGTAAGGATTCTTTTAGTAAGTTATGGACTGCAGTTAAGAAGTAGGAAACAATAGAGCTCCGGAGTTGTTGATATGTGAATGTTTATATAATTTAGAATTTTAAATTAAATGTCATTAAAAGTCATCATTAAGAGTGATTGGATTTAATGAGCGAACCAAAATAATAACATCTCGCGAACTAGAGTATCGACCGCCTCAACATCTGGTAAGGATTCTTTTAGTAAGTTATGGACTGCAGTTAAGAAGTAGGAAACAATAGAGCTCCGGAGTTGTTGATATGTGAATGTTTATATAATTCAGAATTTTAAATTAAATGTCATTAAAATTCATCATTAAGAGTGATTGTATTTAATGAACGAACCAAAATAATAACATCTCGCGAACTAGAGTATCGACCGCCTCAACATCGGGTAAGGATTCTTTTAGTAAGTTATGGACTGCAGTTAAGAAGTAGGAAACAATAGAGCTCCGGAGTTGTTGATATGTGAATGTTTATATAATTTAGAATTTTAAATTAAATGTCATTAAAAGTCATCATTAAGAGTGATTGGATTTAATGAGCGAACCAAAATAATAACATCTCGCGAACTAGAGTATCGACCGCCTCAACATCTGGTAAGGATTCTTTTAGTAAGTTATGGACTGCAGTTAAGAAGTAGGAAACAATAGAGCTCCGGAGTTGTTGATATGTGAATGTTTATATAATTCAGAATTTTAAATTAAATGTCATTAAAATTCATCATTAAGAGTGATTGTATTTAATGAACGAACCAAAATAATAACATCTCGCGAACTAGAGTATCGACCGCCTCAACATCTGGTAAGGATTCTTTTAGTAAGTTATGGACTGCAGTTAAGAAGTAGGAAACAATAGAGCTCCGGAGTTGTTGATATGTGAATGTTTATATAATTCAGAATTTTAAATTAAATGTCATTAAAAGTCATCATTAAGAGTGATTGGATTTAATGAGCGAACCAAAATAATAACATCTCACGAACTAGAGTATCGACACACTAGAGAAAACATAGCTATAGATATATTTGTTTTTACATAAAGACATTTCCCCCCTTTCTTAGTGGTGTAAAGAGTTTGTTCTATAGTCCGGAAATGAAGGCAGAGAGTATAAGGAGTAATTTTAGCCAATAATCCTAAAATTCATTCAAACATTTCTGTTCAATCGTTCAGGAAAGATATTTAAAACATTGAATTTTCTCATGGGTCATGGATGCAAATGAAACTGCAGACGATTTTAAAGATAGCGTCAGTGTTACTTCCTCTCATTAAGCAAAAAATTTATTTATTGCACGTAATATTATATTTTTTATGATGTCATATAAACTGATGGATCAACGTGACCTCAGTGAGGTTCGAATACCAGCAGTGGCTACTTGAAACAAAGTCTGTTCACATCGACCGTAGTGCTTCAGTGGTAGACGGTCTAAAACTTTCCATGGTTTCCCTTTCCATGAAACGCAAATGTTAGTTAGTTCTCTCAAAAAGTTAATTTGTCTCAATGTTTCATAAAGGAGTTCCCTTATCTTCTGGGTTTAGTTCAAAATGGCAAGACAACACCGTTTATTAAATTAAATAAATTGATAAACGTGACGGTGTTAGCATTGGTGGACTCCAAATTTGTATTTCTTAAGTTATCTGAAACCACGCGTTTATTTTTTTATATATGAGCAGATCTCTTAAACCTTTAACTTTTGATAATAAAAAAAATAATAATACAAAATAATTGGCACACTATTTTTACACCTCCAGAATTGTTTGAAAATGTATAAAATATCAGAAAATAATCGTGAACATCGAAAATTTTGATGCCCTTATTATGTTAAATTTAATTAATTAATACTGAGGTTACTAACTTTTGATAATAATAAAAAAAATAATAATAAATAATAGGCACACTATTTTTACACCTCCAGAATTGTTTGAAAATGTATAAAATATCAGAAAATAATCGTGAACATCGAAAATTTTGATGCCTTTATTATGTTAAATTCAATTAATTAATCCTGAGGTTACGGTTTGACTGGGTTACGGTCTGGACAACCTAGAGAATAGATCGAATTCGATTAATGATTCCTGAGATTCGCCCATACTCGCACTTCAAGATGAAGATCATTGATAAACAGATGTCCGGGATGCTTTGCGCATGCTCACAAATGAAATTGTAAACAGAATCAGTTGGTGATATTATATAATTCTCTTGTTGATAGACATTATCGAAGCACATTCGTGGATGTTTTGTTTATTGATTTTTCTTTTATTTTGCATTATTTTAATAAATTCTGATAGTGAATAAGTTTTAAATAAATTCTGAATATGTTAATGAGAAAACATCATATAAATATATAAACTGTTTTGTTTATACTGAAACAAGCTTCAATAACACCTATTTAGAACTTTACGAATTTAAATTTGAGGTGGTTGACCATTTCGTTTACTTGGGTTCTGTTATCAACAATATTACAAAGAAGAATTACTATGGCCAATAAATGTTTTAATGGAATTCGACAATGCGTAAACTCTAATGTAGTTCAAAGAAAAACAAAAGTTTTATTATATAAATCTCTTTTAAGATCCATTTTAACATAAGCTTGTGACCCTATCTTGTACGAATGAGGCTATGTTGGGTACCTTTGAGAGAAAGGTCTTGAGAAGTATTTTTGGAGAAATTCAAAAAAAAATGGTGAGTGGCTTAGAATCTATCACTCCTACAATGAACCTGACATTATTAACTTTATTAAACGACAAATAATAAAATTATAGAATGGACCGTACCACAAAATGAGTTTTCAATACCAGACCAGTTGGCATATGAAAAAGAGACAGGCTGAATTTGAGATGAATAGATGGCCTAGAAAAAGATCTTTTGGTCCTAAAAACTGGAAAATACTAGCAGGAAAAAGATAGGCTTGGAAAAAACTTCTTGAGAAAGCCAAGGCCCACCCTGGGCTGTCGAGCAATGAACGATGATGTTTCGTACAAATATTTTGTCAAACAAATAATAATGGCGTGTTGTGGCCATTATTATTTGATTTTAAATTAATGAATAAGAGAGTGCGGGTCCTAATTTACCGTTTGCCTACGTGATTAGGTAGTAATACAAGCAAAATTTGCTTACATTTATAGCAAAATAAATTTTTACTATACCAATTTCTGTAAAATGAAGAAAAAAAATAGCCATGATCAGGAAAGAACAGTAAATCAATCATAGAATAAAAATTTTAATTACTATTGGTTTTAATTCAGACTTATGATATGAGATTTTTTCATCTGCGATAGTTGTTATTCTTTTAAACTTAAATGGCTCAAAAGGACGTCATTATTATTTGTTTCCTTCCTGTTTTGTGTAAGCGGAAAAATATTTTTATCTATACTATTCTTAATCAGTTTGCTTCATTAGAAATTGTTAATTTTTATTTTATAAAATCTGTATAATAACAGCGGCAGAATCTTTTCTGCGACCAACTTCCCCAGCATTAATATATTTTTGTTTAAGATACTTTTAATTATAACAATTACTCATTTAAAGCAACAGAAACGTTGTGTTAACAGAAGAAAGGATAGAATAAAAACGTATAAAATATTTTAATTGTAAAAGAAATATTTTTTTTTAATTCTAATAACATAGGCACTTTCTCACATTTTGTAGGGGGCATTCATTATTTCTCCTTTTTAATTTTGTAAATCAATTTCAAAGATTAAAATTCATAAATAAATTAAACGATGATAAATTTAAATATGTACATAAATTAGAAATCGCAAAATCCATGTGGTCATTCCAAAATAAAGATCGACGACAAAATTACGCGAATATAGAACTCTTTAAAAAAGTGTGCTTAAAACAGGGTGTTCTTTGAAGAATAAAAGAATCATCATTTCTAGAGCGAACTTTCTTTTAAACTTCTGAATTTCTCTTTTCATATTATTCATTTTGAATTCTAGCTGAAGTCAGTCATAACGGACTTTTTTTAAATCCCAAATAGAAATAGAAAAATTATTTTTGATCATTTTCTTCCTCCCTGATGTGCATAAATATATGCATTCTTTTACATAATTTTTATCAAAAATTCTAAAAATATATATCAAAGGAAGTCATTACTGAACATCAGGTTATATCTAGTTTGTTTTTTGTATGAAAAGAAAATGATAATAATTGTTATGAAAAAAAAAATTTGTTTTGAAAGTATAAGCTTTAAGTTTTTTGCCTGCGTTTTACCTTATAAGAAGGAGGTGTAAGGATTTTATGCTAAAAAAATTTTATTTTGAATTTATATGTAATTGTAAATTGAAACTACATCGCTTTTATAAAATTTTTTTTTTGTTAAATCACTTTCGTGACTGTGAAAGTTTTCAACTGAATTTTGGTCAGTCAGCTGAATTTTGTTTAATTATTAAAATGTAACGCAGGTTCTGGATTATAATATAATACCAGCTGCAATTGTTTTTTTGACCGCTACAGGCTGAATTTATTCAATTATTTTATTCATCTACTCATTTTGTTAATTAAAACTACTAAACTACTTCGTGATTAGCAGAAGTGTTTAAATTTGAGTTAAAGAAAATAATTCTAAAAAAATATTAAAAAGTCGAAAAACCAAATAATGAATCTCGTCATCAGTTCATACGATTTTATCCTATTAAATTATACTTTAAAATTCTTTGTTTCGATTCTTGTAAAAGCTAAAATGAGTAAAATTTCAAGAAATTAAAAAAAAATTGATTATTTATATTTCGTTATTAACTTTCAATACCCTATTTTAGATAAAATTAAATTTCAGAATATTTTTGAAGATTCAAAAAATTTGTTTCCATAAAAAGATTTTAATATAATTAAAGGCTTTAAATATAATCAATCTCTTGGTAGAACTAAACGTAATTATAATGGTATTAGCAAAAAACTATAAACAGAAAACTATATAACTCTTAATGCTAAAAGGGACGAAATTTAGATCCATTTACCTTATATCTATTGATAAAATTCTAAAATAATTTCTTTTTGTTTAAAGATATCAAATAGTCTCTTTACCTTTATGTATGTTAATAGAATGGTAATGGGCTGTTTATTATTACTTTAAAAATAAGGAAAATTTAAATAACAGCAACAATTCAACAATTTTTTTAAAAAAATCATCGATCGATTAAGAAAGTACAAAAAAAAAAAAAAAAATTGTAATTACCACCACAGGACAACAAAGCTAACAGAAATTATGCAATCTTCCATGAAACAAAAATTATGTTGATCTTTAAATAAGGAGTAATTTAAGTAAACATTAAAAACTCTTAGCTTTATAGAAGAGGTTAAAAATTAAAATTAGCTATATACAATTTTCATACTTAATTATCAGTTTCACAAAATTCCTATAAAATTTAGATAATACTTTCCTAACTATACCTGTCACCATTTTCTCTAACTACTTAAATAAAATTATTAACAATAGCATGAAAGAAGTTGATTATCACTAATAATCAACCGATTTAAGAATTTAATAAACAAAATAAAATTAATTCTTTTGCGGCTTTTTATTACCAGGATCTCTTCAATAGCATTCCCCTTTCTAAACTGTTCTTTTAAGCTATAACTATGATTGTAAAAATATCTTTTGATTATTAGAAAATTCTAATGTAAAACATATTTTTATTCAAATGGATGGAATACCACAAGGATCTAGTTTTTCATCTCTCTTAGCTAACTTATTTATACGCTATTATGAAAAAAATGACACTCTGAATATTAAATTTGTTTTTAGATTTATTAACGATTTAATTATCTTTAATTTTCAAGATTATACAATTTTTTGTTAAATAATATTTACCCCCAAAGAATTAATTTTGCTTTCTAAATGATTATATTACTTTTAATTTTTTTGGATTTAGGTATTAAAAAAGAACCTGCATTGTTGATTTAAGCGATAAAAGAAATTATTTTAATTTTTATATAAATAATCTAATTACTTGGAATGATTCAAAAAACATGTATTTAAATACCATTTTTAATCAAATGAATATAGAATTAAATGAATTTGTGTTTATTTATCTACAAAGTAAATTGAAAAACTCTTTTAAAAATTTGATAAAAACAATGGAATCAAGTTCTATATAAAATCACTGAGTTAATTGTATGTTATTGTTATTGATAAATTTGCTATAAACTTCTTTGTTGACGAAATTTATATTTTCATCATATGAAAATATGAATTTTCATCTTGTGCAAACCGAGCAAATCATGTTTTTCTTTTCTTTTTAAATAAATATTAATAATTTTCCAAAATCATTAAAAATCGTAGAAAAAAATATCGATCTTATCATTTATAAACTATAAATTATCCAGTAAAATATTATTACCCTAAGTAAATCCATTTTCGCGTCAATCCAAAGTAACTAACAAATCAAACGTTCTTCAGTACTGTAGTAGGAACCCATCCTAAGAAGATCCCTCTAATTACGTTTTTATTTTCATATTTTGTAATCTCGCAAACTTATTATGAAAATATTTTAAATCATTCCTAAAAGATTCCGGAACGTGTAATTCTCTTGACTTGCTACTCATTTTATAGATTACATTTTGTATTTTATTCTGTATTTTTCTTACATTTTATTTTCTATTTTTCACTTTATGTGTCTTATTTCGTATATTTTTTACTTAATATGTTCTATTTTCGTCTCAATTTTTTTAGGTGCTCTTCACACTATTGTATTGATATATTTTATTTTGGCTATATTAATACAATATTAGTAAGCACTCTTTTTTGTTGATATAATCGTGTGCGTGGAAATTTCGTGATTGCGGTAGAATTTGATTATCAAGAGTTGGCCTCGAGCTACAGCATCATGCAAATGATTCTCAATAAAATTAGTCTTTATTTTGGTAAGATGAACAACAAAAAACTCTTTATTTTACTTAATCTAATAACACAAAGCCACCAAAAAAAACAAAATATAATCATAAATTGGAAAAGATGGAATTATACAGCTGTATTTACTCGGATGAAACCGGTTTGCACTTGTTTACGCCCCTGTATCAATAGGTAAACATTGTAATGCAATACGTTAAAAATAAATACAAATAGGAAGAACATAAAAAATCTCCCGAATAAAATCCTATTACATGTATGTTTAACTATAACAGTATTATCATTAAACTCGTGCAAATCATGTCATTATTAAAACAATACAGTGCGTCTCATAATTTGATCTAATTATTATATTATACTAATATAATGCTTGATATAACAAATATTCTGTATTTATATAATATATCGTTTAATTGATCCTATCGTCAAATATATAGTATATATCGTCTAATTTAACCAATTGATACACAAACGTAAACATGTGCAAACCGGCTTCAGTCACACAGAAACAATAATGTATCACCTTATAATTAAGATTTTATATAGAATCCTATAGTGCGTCTAATAATTTGGCCAGGGTCCATTATTTTACAACAAACACCTGATTGATTAATCTCATAATTGACGTGTAGATAAAGAAAATATTTTGGGTGTTACATTTATTTTAAGACGTCAGGTTGGCATCTGAAGAACTTAAGCAAAACCAATATATGTTAAGTTCAAACAAAATTTCTCTGCCACCTCTTCCCCCTTTGAAGGCGGATCGATATTAATTGTCTGAAATCTTCAAACATTTAAATTTTGTGAAAAGTAAGGCTGATATGACAGCCAAGGCTCCTGGAAATTTGATCAAGTTTAACCTTAATTAAGATGCTTGATCTCCCTCTCAAGTTCTAATTATAAGAGTAATTAGAATGCGCTTTTCTTTAAATTTTTGGTGAAACTAAGTCGAGACATCTTTAAGAAAAATCTTTTGGAATATTTGTATAAATTTAAATTTCAGATTCAAACAGCGATTATTAAAAGAAATCAGAAACGACGCAGCCTTTGTTTTGGGTGTTCAACTTTATGTTGCACTCATTTTTATTGAATAATATACAAGAATTACAAAGAAATAATAAAAAAAAAAAAAAATTATAATAATTTTGTGAATAACTGGTTTGTGAGAACAGGTAGTAAAAAATGCAGTGCGAGCAGCTCTGCTGCCCATTAAAAACTACAACTTTGTATAAAAGGTCTTTATTAATTAATTAAAAATTTTACAAAATATAAAAATAAGATTTTTAGTGCTTTGCAGTGCTGGATTCCTCATTAGGCTAGACTAGGCCATGGCCTGGGGCCCCCTTAAAATGAACTTCTAAGCACTTCTGCTATTTTTTGAAAATAAATTTAAAAAAATTAAGAAAAACAATGATTTAAAAAAAATCAGTTTCAAATATATATTAATAAAATACGATAATTTTTTTTACATAGTGTTAATCATATTTATTCATTACTTATTTTAGTTATTATTTGTAAGTTTTATTATAGTTTATTTATTATAAGATTTATCAATGTTTTTTAAGTTCAAATATGTCATTTTGATTTGAGCTCGAAAAAATTGAAGGCAGTACTATAGCGAGTTGAGACTTGTTTAAACAAGAAGCAAAGAATTAATTGTTGTTGACATTATTGAGACGTTTTAAATGCAAAAGAGTTATTTAGTTCTTCAACTGAAGTGTCTCCTAATTTTTTAATGTTTTATAATTATTTAGTGTCCGTAATTCTATTTCATCAATAACAAACACTTACCTTTTAGTAAATAATTAAAAAATTATTTGCTAAAAGGTAAGTGTTTGTTTATTGTTTTATATACTCTAGAAAAAACTGGTCACTTTCAATCAAATTTTATATATTGAAATACTTATAGCTTAATCTTTTTATGTCGTATAAAATGTAAAAAAATTTGAACTGGTTAAAATTAAAAATGATTCTTAATTTGTTAACAAAGTAAACTTTAAAACGAATCAAGAGTGAACAAAGAAGCGTCATGTTTCAAAAATGATTAGACATGCTAAGTTTGGTGTTTATCGAATCAGATGTTCTCCGTAAAATTAATTTTGATAACATTATAAATGAGTTTATTGATCGCAAGAGCAGAAAAAAAGGTTTTTGAATACCAACTTTATAGTAGCGTTAATTTTGTAAAGCGTTAATAAATTTCAAATTTTTTCAAAATGTTATGATAATTTTTTAGTCCTAATTTAACAAAATAAAGTAAAATTTAATTTATTATTATTCGTTCTTATTTTAAATATGCTTTCTTAAATAAAAAGATATATAAATGCTTTTATATTTGAATAAATAAAAAATATACGAGAAAAAAAATTTAAACTAAGAGCCCCAAAATTTTGAATGGCCTAGGGCCCCGCGTACGCTTAATCCGGCACTGGAAGTGGGCCACAACAAATTTTGTCCTGCAACCCGCAAAGCCTTTATTCATCCTTTCATGGGACCAGCATAAACTAACGCGTGTGGAAACACCTATCCGCCCCTCAAACAGAGGTTATCGAAACGTAAGAGAGCACAAAATCTTAATTGTTTGTTAAAGGTATGAATCGTATAACAAGCTAGAGTAAAAATAATTTTGTAAATTGTAATAAGCAAGTAATATAAAATTAAAAATCAATATTTACTTAGATCAACAGAGAAAAACTTTATTTTAGTTACTTTTCATTAAATAATAACAATTTTTTCTCTCATATAAAACTAAAATTAATTCATTAAATTTAATGAATGAATTAATATCTGAAAAAACTGTATTAACATCAAGTGTCATTCCACTACAAGTTTAAAAAAATGAACTTGAGTGGATGAATTAAAAGTATTTTATGAACGATTGAAAATTTGAACAAGATAGAGGGAGAGTGTGAACTAGTAATAGAAATTGAATATGATTAGTTTAAAGAACATTTGACAGTTGGCATAGTATACACAACCACGCCACTATAGTAGGCCCCAGTAAAATGTAATTCAGGACCTAATTTTCCACATAATCATGGCACCTTCTCACCCCAAAGTATTATTATATTTTTGTAAAACACTCTTAGACAAGTATTTGGTTAAAAGAAATATTTTGTTATTGTTCTAATATGCAAAAAGTACCTACAGTTAGTATTGTGGGGAGAGTAGCAATCGACAATGTCAACTTTCATCTTATGAAAAGGTACCCCAACATAGAATCGAGTTAACAAGTTTTATACACTAGGGAATTGTATTTTTGTAGTGGTAGACACACACAGTACAGTACTATCCCACCAGATCTGTGACCGAATTCTATGAACAGATACTACTAGAGGATTCATTTCTGTTTTTATAGAAGCCGGGAGAGCTGTATTAAGATCACCGTACTTTTACGTGCTGATTGTAAGAGCTGTATTAAGTTCACGGTCGTGGTCACTCCTGTGTTGCCATTCGCAGTCGAGTGTGTAAGGGCAACGTGGTGTGTGATGGAGACTGAGAAACATCAGAGTGAAAGGACAATGGCGCAGTCACAAATAACAAGTCAACTATTCAATTTGGACTATAACATCGAAGTAGTCGTGATCCTATCACGTCCGGGTCACCAATGTGGGGAGAGTAGTTATCGACAATGTCAAATTTCATCTATGAAAACTAAAGAAGCACGATGTCTCCTATCAAGAACAATATAAATCATCGATCACCGCACATTGTTGGAATCTTGGAAATAATTTTTATTTCGATAATGCCGAAATTCTGTCCATCAGAATTAAATCAAATGATCGTGATGTCCTGGAATCTTGTTTCATTCATAGGAATATCGATTTCCTTGATAACAACAGGAGTTCCACATAGTTAGTGTGTAACTTCAAAAACGTGAGGAGAGGTATTTTGCCTTTAAATACCTTTCTTTACCACCGCGAACTTTTTACTTTTCTTTCACCTTATTTATTTTTTACTCTCAATTATCTTTAAATCAGAATAAATACCTTTAGTTTAAACTTTTTTTTGTTAACTTTACGTTTTCTATTTCAACTAACTTTTCTTTTTCCCATTCACGTATGGAGTCTTGAGAAAGGGTTCCTATTTTTATACGCTCGAAACATGTCGGCCTTTTATTACCATCTTCATGTTTTAAGGCAAATTAGATTTATGTCATCTTTTGATTATTCGTTGAATAAGAGTGGTTATAATAGAGATCATCCATTATGGTATCGTCATCTGTTCTGCTTCGACATTATGACTGAAAATAAACAGAATTTCTCTTCACTTTTTTAGAAAATCATATACTGTTAGAAATTTCTCGGAAAAAAATTATTAAATAACAAATTAATTAAATGGTTATTTTAATATTTAATCGACACACTCAAATAACCATACATAAAATGGTAATCAAACTGTTAAGTTTAAGAAAAACTGTTTATTAACTGCTTTCATTTCATACGGTTAAACAACTAGAATTTTATCGCACCCACTAGAACCACCTCATGAAGCTACTTAATTCTCTGCAACTGTGTACATATCATAGCCGAAAGAGCTTATCTGTCCATCTTATTACAGGCAGAACTGGAGTTCGAGTCCTATTGTTGACACCACACTATTCCCATCAACACATCCGGCACTCTCCAATGCCCATTACCTTACAAAAAGCCGAGATCTTATGTCTAGTTAAATAATTAGTTTTTAAAAAATGATAGTGGTAAATGGTTAAAAAAATCGTACAGTTTTGTATTAATGGTTTTATAATCATACTTTTTTGTTAACGCTTTCAAAACCATAAAGGAAAAAATGTAACTTTAAGGTTTATCGGATGGACAGACATCTGCCAGTTATTTTACCATAATTATAGAATAGAAATTTTAAGAATGTACCTAAGAGAAAACAAGTTTATCTTTCTGAATAATTAAGCTGAGACCGACATATCCCTCAAAACAGCGCTTCTTTGCCCAAATTTCTTCCCGAGAATTCCCACTCAAGACACAGGATCACAAATTACATTTTCTCAATTAAAAGCAATCTTTTATTTTATTATTTGTCTTTAACAAACTGGACAATGTCACCGACAGAAAATAATATATATAAAATTAGATTTAAAAAAGAAGAAGAGTTGCAAAAAATACTTGAATCTACTTACTAAATGTTGGAAAGAGTGTTTTACTTCATTAAAACTTGCTTTTGAAGGCTCTTTCAAAATAACTCTGGTTTCATCCCTCTTTTTTAAATGGGAGGGAAATCCAATTTCAATTGTATTTCCTCGGACAGAGATTATTTGATCTCTTTTTTTTTAACCAAGTATTTGGATCGATTTCTTACAATTCACTGGAGAGTGAAACAGCAACGGAACACTACACGAAAAATAAATGAAATATAATTTTAACATATTTTCGAACTATGCGAGACTGATTTTTTTTATTTTTTAAAAAGGTCTTTGCGAAGAAGTTGATTTAACTGTTGGTAAAAGAACTTTGAAGAGGCAGCAATTAAAAATATGGATCATTTTATTCTATATATTTTATATATCTATAAATCTACGTGTGTGGATGGACAACCTACATATCTATGAAAAGGTACCCCACCATAGATTCGAGTTAACATGTCTAGTGAATTGTATTTATGTAGACACACTACACTTATAAAACATGTCTTTACAGTAATACATACGGCTTTTCTGCAATCTTTACAATTATCTGGATCCAATATGAAGATCTATCTTTCAATGAATTTGAAAATATAAAACAATAGAATTGAATTATTTTTCTGATCTATAACATAATGTGGACCGTAACATATTCTTTAATTTATAGTCCCTGGCCATATTATTAGACGCACTGTAAGATTCTATGTAAAATCTTAATGACTAGGTGGTACTCTACAGTTTTAGTGTTTTGACGCGGCTGTTTACACTTGTTTATGTTCGTGTATTAATGGATTAACATTGTAACGTTAAAAATAAATGCAAATATAAGAAAATCTCATGACATGTATGTTTAAATATAAAAGTATTGCCAATAAACTCGTGCAATTATTGAAACACTACTGTGCATCTAATAATTGGATCGGGTTGTCGTATCCATGGGGAGAACTATAAATATCCATGAGTGTGCATGGGGAGAACACAGCCGGCTAACTCCCTGATGTTGTCGGAGTAAAGACTCTCGATGTCAAAGGGGGAGAATTCTCGAAGCTGAGCCAGGGATCTTAAAATGGCAGGGCAGTCAAAAATATGTTTTGGTGTTAGTGGAATATCATCACAGTTACTGCAGAATAATTGGATCTAATTATTACAATATACTTAGATAATACCTGATTTAATAAATATTCTATATTTATATAATATATAGTCTAATTTATCCAATCATCGAATTTATATAATATATCGTCTCATCTCACCAGTTTATACGCAAACGTAAACAAGTAAAAACGGGTCACATAAAAACAGTAAAGCTGTATAGAGTATCACCAGATAATTAAGATTTTACATAGAAGCTTAGAGTGCGTCTAATCCAGCTAATCCGTCTAATCAATAAGAATAATTTCCAGCAATCCCTAAATTATCTTTAACAAACCCAACATAAATTGACACGACTAAACTTTTATTTTGAAATGTCATTGAATAATTTTATATTATGCAAAGAAAAATACTTTATGAAACGCTTCTAATTATTTCTATTTTTAATTCCATTTCAACAGTCTGCAATAATGATTACCTTCTTGAAATGAGTTTTCCTTTAAGCAATAACACACATTGTAAAAATCAATACACTTATATTATTGATGTGGTACCCTTTTAATAAATGGAGGAGAAACTTAATTATGAAAAGCCAGAGTGACTGACAACTCTCTTCAACCGTAACGCTTCTAATTATTATTTCTATTTTTAATTCCATTTCAACAGTCTGCAATAATGATTACCTTCTTGAAATGAGTTTTCCTTTAAGCAATAACACACATTGTAAAAATCAATACACTTATATTATTGATGTGCTACCCTTTTAATAAATGGAGGAGAAACTTAATTATGAAAAGCCAGAGTCACTGACAACTCTCTTCAACCGTAACGCTTCTAATTATTATTTCTATTTTTAATTCCATTTCAACAGTCTGCAATATTGATTACCTTCTTGAAATGAGTTTTCCTTTAAGCAATAACACACATTGTAAAAATCAATACACTTATATTATTGATGTGCTACCCTTTTAATAAATGGAGGAGAAACTTAATTATGAAAAGCCAGAGTGACTGACAACTCTCTTCAACCGTAACGCTTCTAATTATTATTTCTATTTTTAATTCCATTTCAACAGTCTGCAATAATGATTACCTTCTTGAAATGAGTTTTCCTTTAAGCAATAACACACATTGTAAAAATCAATACACTTATATTATTGATGTGCTACCCTTTTAATAAATGGAGGAGAAACTTAATTATGAAAAGCCAGAGTGACTGACAACTCTCTTCAACCGTAACGCTTCTAATTATTATTTCTATTTTTAATTCCATTTCAACAGTCTGCAATAATGATTACCTTCTTGAAATGAGTTTTCCTTTAAGCAATAACACACATTGTAAAAATCAATACACTTATATTATTGATGTGCTACCCTTTTAATAAATGGAGGAGAAACTTAATTATGAAAAGCCAGAGTGACTGACAACTCTCTTCAACCGTAACGCTTCTAATTATTATTTCTATTTTTAATTCCATTTCAACAGTCTGCAATAATGATTACCTTCTTGAAATGAGTTTTCATTTAAGCAATAACACACATTGTAAAAATCAATACACTTATATTATTGATGTGATACCCTTTTAATAAATGGAGGAGAAACTTAATTATGAAAAGCCAGAGTGACTGACAACTCTCTTCAACCGTAACGCTTCTAATTATTATTTCTATTTTTAATTCCATTTCAACAGTCTGCAATAATGATTACCTTCTTGAAATGAGTTTTCCTTTAAGCAATAACACACATTGTAAAAATCAATACACTTATATTATTGATGTGCTACCCTTTTAATAAATGGAGGAGAAACTTAATTATGAAAAGCCAGAGTCACTGACAACTCTCTTCAACCGTAACGCTTCTAATTATTATTTCTATTTTTAATTCCATTTCAACAGTCTGCAATAATGATTACCTTCTTGAAATGAGTTTTCCTTTAAGCAATAACACACATTGTAAAAATCAATACACTTATATTATTGATGTGGTACCCTTTTAATAAATGGAGGAGAAACTTAATTATGAAAAGCCAGAGTGACTGACAACTCTCTTCAACCGTAACGCTTCTAATTATTATTTCCATTTTTAATTCCATTTCAACAGTCTGCAATAATGATTACCTTCTTGAAATGAGTTTTCCTTTAAGCAATAACACACATTGTAAAAATCAATACACTTATATTATTGATGTGATACCCTTTTAATAAATGGAGGAGAAACTTAATTATGAAAAGCCAGAGTGACTGACAACTCTCTTCAACCGTAACGCTTCTAATTATTATTTCTATTTTTAATTCCATTTCAACAGTCTGCAATAATGATTACCTTCTTGAAATGAGTTTTCCTTTAAGCAATAACACACATTGTAAAAATCAATACACTTATATTATTGATGTGCTACCCTTTTAATAAATGGAGGAGAAACTTAATTATGAAAAGCCAGAGTGACTGACAACTCTCTTCAACCGTAACGCTTCTAATTATTATTTCTATTTTTAATTCCATTTCAACAGTCTGCAATAATGATTACCTTCTTGAAATGAGTTTTCCTTTAAGCAATAACACACATTGTAAAAATCAATACACTTATATTATTATTGATGTGGTACCCTTTTAATAAATGGAGGAGAAACTTAATTATGAAAAATACTTTATGAAACGCTTCTAATTATTTCTATTTTTAATTCCATTTCAACACAGTCTGCAATAATGATTACCTTCTTGAAATGAGTTTTCCTTTAAGGAATAAGACACATTGTAAAAATAAATACACTTATATTATTATTGATGTGGTACCCTTTTAATAAATGGAGGAGAAACTTAATTATGAAAAATACTTTATGAAACGCTTCTAATTATTTCTATTTTTAATTCCATTTCAACACAGTCTGCAATAATGATTACCTTCTTGAAATGAGTTTTCCTTTAAGCAATAAGACACATTGTAAAAATCAATACACTTATATTATTATTGATGTGGTACCCTTTTAATAAATGGAGGAGAAACTTAATTATGAAAAATACTTTATGAAACGCTTCTAATTATTTCTATTTTTAATTCCATTTCAACACAGTCTGCAATAATGATTACCTTCTTGAAATGAGTTTTCCTTTAAGCAATAAGACACATTGTAAAAATCAATACACTTATATTATTATTGATGTGGTACCCTTTTAATAAATGGAGGAGAAACTTAATTATGAAAAGCCAGAGTGACTGACAACTCTCTTCAACCGTAACTACAAATAGATTACTCCCCCCTCACAACAGGAATGAATAAACGAACAGGAATGAATTGTTTGGAGAAGTCATCAAGGAATGCGTCTATGTATTTCACTTTTACTTTAAATAGATTGAAGCTCCATAAATAAGAATGATTATTACAGTTTTCAGAAATATCTAGTATTGCGTTTGTGTCCAAATTTAAACTTGCATGATATTGGCTAATCACAGTCCCTGGTTAAGTTATTAGATGCACAATAAGATTCTATTTTAAATCTTAAATATCAGGTGATACACTCTATTGCTTTATTGTTTTGACACGGTTTGCACTTGTTTACTCTCCTGCATCAATGGGTTAAATTAAACGATATGTAATATAAATTTGACGAATAATGTAATATAAATTAGACCATATATTATATAAATATGGAATATTTATTATATCAGGTATTATATTAACATATTATAATGATTAGATCAAACTAATCGACCTATTGTATTTTTTTAATAATGACATGATTTGCACTAGCTTAGAGGCAATACTTTTATAGTTAAACATACATGTAATGAGTTTTTATTCAGGGAATATTTTATATACTTCTTATTTGTAATTGTTTTTAACGTTACAATGTTAACCGATTGATACAGGAGCGTAAACAAAAACAAACCACGTAAAAACAATAAAGCTGTATAGAGTATCCCCTGATAATTATAATTTTACGTAGAATCTTATTGTGAGTCTAATAATATGGCCTGGGACTGTAGTTCAAACAATTTTATTTCAGTTTTATCATAAAGAATTAAAGATCGTTATAAAAATTAAACAATTTCATTTTAATTCAGTTTAAGCTATAAATAAAAGTAATTATCATTGTTTGGATTATTGTGTTTGTAGATTGAAAATTGAACAATTTTATTTCATTTCAGAAAAAAGCCACAAAAAATGACTATTACAATTTCAAAAGTATCTAATATTGTATTATTAAACTCACATAATAAAGAAACTTAAATAATTAGACTAAACCGTGAGATTTTTCTAAGGGCTATCAAAACATAGTGTAAAAAAATGACAAGCCACTAGAAAAAATAAACGCATTTTATTTTTAAGGTTTGATTTTAAAAACAAACTCCAACACATACTATAAGAAATCCTTTATATTTAAATATTTTTCTGATTATTCAAAAATTGCATTAAATATATGCGTGTAAAAAAATAAAAATGAATTAATAAATGATTTTAAAGGAGAAAAAGGCTAAATGATTGTAATAAAGATAGAATAAAGTCTAGAAATAAATTGAATTGTTTATTTGATTAGTTTAAACTTCTCCAAATAATGTGACAAAGCACAGTGTGAAAAAATAGCACGCGTACAAAGTCTTAAAGATTTAATTTAGTATGATATTATATGCAAATTTTTATTTAAAGGCATGTCCTTTTTCATATTTTTTTAATAAATTGTAATTAGAATAATTATATTATAAATATAAAAAAATTTCTATTTCATTGGCATATAAACTTAAATATTTTCATACAGGTAACTAAACTATTAATTAAATAATAGATTATTGATTAGATCCAAATATAATGACAGCTTTCAAAAATCGTTATTGGTTAAGAATCCCTTTAATGACTTGCCTAGGAACACCATTTAGTAACCACAGTGCTGTCTTAACTACCACTACGTGGGAGGTTCTCGTGGTCTTCTTCTCCATGTAACGCAAATGCGGGTTATGTAAAAATTATGTTAAAATTTTTATTAAAAATTAAAAATAATTCATTGAACTATTATTTTAAAAGATTATCGCTCCTGCAGCAAAGTTGCTCATGAGAATGCATGAATCCTTCCCACCGAATCCAACTCCGAACCCCGCAAGTATTTCCTAAAATGATTGGAGCTTTATTCACACGCTACGGACCGATGGTGGTTGAATGAATTATGAAAATGTTGAATGTGAAAACCACGCTTTTTGCGTAATTTGAGGCAAAAAAAAAGGTAAAAAAAAAAATCTCATTTTGGAAAAATGAAACACTTTTTAAAAACACCGAAGGAAAAAAGCACCTCTTTTAGAAAACGAAACGCACTGTCTCTTAAATAATTTTTTTAAATAATTTCTCAATAAATTTCTTCAGTAAATTCTCTATCAGCTAAGGAGAAACATCCGACATTTTGGTTTATGTTTTAAAATGTACTTTGCTTTCATGCAAAAAGAATTCACCAACAAATTTAGACCGAACTATTTTTCCATACAATTTTTTCAGAAAATGTTTGAACTAATTAAAATTATTGTATTCCGAGAAATATTAATTAAATCTACCAGGGCTCGAAAAACCGCCCGTCCTCGGCGGTCAAAAATTCCCCGCGGACAATGAATTTCTCGAGTCCGACGTCCGCGCGGACGGCCATTTTTCTGTTTATGTTCGTGATACATTTTAAATTTTTGTAATCTTACAAGAGTCTAGCTCCTCACTTCTAAAATGACTCTCTAATCTAGAAATACAACAACATGGTAGAATTGATGTTTTTCTGTCTGGGAATAGTGCAGCGGTTTAAAGTGTCTTTTCAGCAATGAACTTACAAAAAAACACATTACGTACTGGTCTTAAACAAGAAGCGTTAAACGCAATAATGAGCATCTATCTAAATGGAAAACCCCTTTCAGATTTCTGTGCAGAAACCTCTGCAAATCATTGGCCTGATTGTAGAACTGGCAAACATCATATTTGATTCATTTAAAAAACGCAGTACCCTTAAATAAATTGACATTCCAAATAACTCGACCTTTGTCATTTAAATTATTTTATAAAAGAAATACTAGGTCACTATTAGTACCCTAGTATTTCTTTTATTACTGTATAATGTTATCCTAGTATTTGTAACTGTAGTAACTACTAATTCACTGTGCAATTTATTTAAATGTTTGTAATAAATAAGAGAAAATTATATTTTTATTTATTTAGAAGAGACGTGTTAGTTTCAAAGGAGGACGGGTACATTGGACAAGCCGTCCTCGGGGACGGGTAAAATTTCTGGAGTTTTTTCAAGCCCTGAAATCTACAGTCCCTGGCCAAATTATTAGACGCAATTTAATATTCTATGTTAAATTTTGATTATCAGGTGATCCTATAACAGCTTTATTGTTTTTACACGACTAAAAGCGGTTTGCACTTGCTTACGTTCGTTTATCAATTGGTTAAATTAGACGATCTATTAT
This sequence comes from Parasteatoda lunata, assembly GCA_949128135.1. Taxonomy (NCBI): domain Eukaryota; kingdom Metazoa; phylum Arthropoda; class Arachnida; order Araneae; family Theridiidae; genus Parasteatoda; species Parasteatoda lunata. The sequence goes on from OX421971.1 coordinate 2,654,166, forward strand.
ATAAACTCGACGATTGGATAAATGCGACGATATATTATATAGAATATTTATTATATCAGGTATTACATCAGTATATTATAATAATTAGAACAAATTATTAGTCAACACTGTAGTTTTTAATAATGACACGTGTATGTGTTGTTGCATACAATACTTTCATATTTAAACATACAAGTAATGGGTTTCTATTCGGAAGATTTCTTATGTAGTTCTTATTTGTATTTGTTTTTAACATATTGCATTACAATGTTAATCCATTGATACAGGAGTGTAAACAAGTGCAAACAGTAGCGTAAAAACAATACAGCTGTATAGAGTTTCACCTGATAATTATTATTTTATATAAAATCTTATAGTGCGTCTCATAATATGGCCTGGGACTGTAATGTAAACACTAGCAGCAATCAGTACTACAGAAAGAAATACAAATTTTCTAATGATATTTACTAACAAAATGCGATTCTTAAAAACAATTCCCCTATAAAGTCACACATAAATGACACTTTTAGACAAATTAGATTAACTTTGTAAGTCATGTCTTGAATTACTTTATGATTCAATTTTTTAGAAAAACTAAAACAGGACATCTGTATTTTTCACTAATGAAAGGAAGATTAGATTGGAAAAACAATCTTACCCAAAGAAAATTTTTCTTAATTTTAATGTTTACAAATTAAAATAACATTTTTATATCTCAAAATGCACCAAGAGAAAGTAAATTAAAATCGGCAATTATTTATTAGAAACTAGACGTGATCAATAAAATGGATTTTAGAGCATAGTCTATTTAACTTTTAATTAAAGGTCTTTTCTCCAATCGATTTTTATCCATCGCAATGTGTTAATTTAATTGAAAAGACCCTTTTATCCCTTCATCGTTAGTTTTAAAGCAAAGATTAAAACGTATCCTTGATTACTTTCGAAAAAAAAGCAATTTAATGATTAGTGAGAGGTGGCGGCATCTACCCATTTAAACTGTAGAGAAACACTTTTTTTCGAAAATTTACTAGAATCATTTACTGAGTTTCACAATTGACAGCCATATTATTAGACGCAATATAAGATTCTATGTAAAATTATAATACTCTATACAGCTTTATTGTTTTTTCGCGATTTACGCTCCTGTATCAATGGTTTAACATTGTAATGCAATACGTTAAAAAATAAATACAAATAGGAAGCATATAAAAAATATCTCCCGAATAGAAGCCCCATTACATGTATGTTTAAATATAAAAGTATTGCCTGTAAACTCGTGTAAATCATGCCATTATTAAAAACACTACAGTGTGTCTAATAATTCGGTCGAATTATTATACTATAATGCTTGATATAATAAATATTCTATATTTATATTATATATCGTCTCCCCATTAATACACGAACGTAAACAAGTGCAAACAGTCCCATAAAAACAATGTAGCTGTATAGTATTACCTGATAACTAAGATTTTCACACCGAACTTTATAGTGCGTATAATAATTTGGCCTGTACGACTCCAAGTGTAACGCTTATTAACGTCACTCTTCGACTTCTAGTAGTCAAAAGTACAAACATGAAAAGTTCTTCCACAACGAAAACACTGTAATATTGTAACTTCTTTGACTAACATGTATGAAATTTAATTTAAAGGTTTAGCTAAATAAGTTGATATTATAAGGTTAAATTAAACTAAAATAATACTTTTTTCAACAAAAAATTCCTTCTTCTTTCATAAATGTAATTTACAGAACATGGTGATGTCATTTAATGAACTGGTAATTTAATTTACAGAACTTTTTTATTCTTAGCTTTTCAGTGAAGAGTTCAGCCCCGCAGTTCGCATTTTAATAACAATCGTAGCACAATTATCTTATTTTAGGATTTCATTAAAAACGCTAAATTAAAATTTTGCTAAAAAAAATAGGAAAAGGCATTATAATTAATTTATGAATATGATATGAATACAAGTCTTTCTGTATGTTTAAACGTAGAACAAAATTTTATCTCAGATAATTTTTGTTCTTTTTTTTTTCTTTCAGAATTTTGGCAAAGAAAGAAGAATCAGAATTTCAAAAAGCAGTTGTTTCAGCATAACAGAATTATTTTGCCAAACTTTCAATATGTCAAAGTTTACACAAATCGATGGCTTCGAAGTGTAACCCGATTGAGGCAACATTTTATCCAATGTTTGTATTAAAACACCTTCCGGAGAATTCTAAAATAGGGTCAAAAGATTTCTTCCTGTTTCGGATTCTAAATTTGACTCTTTCTGTCATTAAAGAAGTTTACTTATTTTCAACCTCTCTTCCCCGTAATCCAGATCGGAAGCAGATTCTCAGCAGATATATATATATATATATATATATATATTCTATGATGTTCAGTGAGGGGAGTGTGTCTGATTTTGGAAGAGAGATATATTTGAATCTTTATTTCCCCAAAGACTTCCTTCGATATCAGAAGAAGTAACGGAATTCCTCTTTTCACGCGACATCAATCGATTCAGATCATTCGAGTATCTCCGTCTACACTCTTAGAAAGTTTTAGGTTAAAATAGTTAAATAATTTATTAATAGTTCATAAGTTAATAGTTCATAATTTATTTAACTGATATTTTACCATATTCAAACTAAACAGTCGAATAAACATCAATAAGATGGTATGCAAACTGTTATCTGTGAGAAAAATTGTTTATTAACTGATTTCACCTAATGCGGTTGAACAACCAGCAATTTTATCTCTCCACCTTATGAAACTACTTGCAGTTGGGTACAGATTATAACCGAGATGGCTAATCTGTCTATCTCATCGCCAACAGTCCCATATTCTACTATATTTCTTCCATTTCTCTCAAAAATGAAGAAGTGTCCTGCACTCCACAATTTGTGACTCTGGTTTATTAGAGTACAATACTCTCGCATAGATGGCAGCGCTTTAAAACTGTTTAACTATCTCCATGTTCAGTTAAATTTCTTTTTTTTTCCGGTCTTGAAACCATGCTAGTTGTAAATGGCTTCCAAACTGTAAAGATGAAAAATGTTCTTTGCCGTAAATTTTGCGGTTAATCTGATGGATAGACTGCTGCCGGTTATTTTACTATAATTTTAGAATGAAAATTCTAACACTGTAAGAATTCAATGCGATTATAAAAAAAGTTAATTGTTTATCTTCAACATAAGTAACATCGGTGGTCTAGTTTTAATGTATATTCGAGAGGGGTAATCGGTTCAATCTCCCAAGAAATATTGCATTTATCGTAAGGAATGTGTCCTGATGAAGACCTGCACGTTTTCTCATTAAAAGATTTTCTATTTCATTTTATTTTATTATTTTTCTTTGTGTTTATATATATATATATATATATGTTATGTTTTATAAAAAAATTAATAATCAAAACTCTTTTGTATCTACATCTCACTTACAATTGTTCATTAATCAAGTAATGTTTAATATTGGAGGGGGTTTCGTCCCCCAAACCCTCCCCAAAACGCCACTGAGTATCATCAAAGTCGTAAATTATAAATTAAAATATTTAAAATTGCATGATGTAAATGTCCGATTCAAATTTTACGTGTATGTTTCTGCTAAAAGGCAAATAAACCTTCTGCTTCCAAAAAGCAAAATCTTTCTGCAAGAACTCTGTTAAGTTTTGCGACAGTATCGCCATGTCGTCGCTATTCTGTCACGCATAAGAGTTATTTTTATGATACAATATAAAGAAAGAATTATTCATTGCATTAGCTAATTTAAAAATCAAATTAGTTTGATTATCAAACATGCACATAACCTGAAGAAAATAGTAAAATTAATTTGAACTAGACGCAACAAAATAGAAAAGAATAAAAAATTAATATTACAAAATTATTTAATACAATGGACAGATGTTAAAATATTTAAATTTAATTCTTACTACACAACTAAATATATTCATACAATATAATACGGCGTAGTTTTATTTTTGTAGATGTTTAGCAGAATTGAAGACACATGAAGGTCATCTCGTACTCGATTGCAAACAATATACAGGCGATATCAGTAGCATGCCAAAATTGATATTTTTGAAAACAAAAATAGTTCAGAAATCGGATAATGCGCGGAGTTCTGCGTACGATTTATTAGATTCTACTTAAAAGGTATATTTAGTTTGCTGCCTACTTAAAATAAATTGTTTCTTAACACTGGATCGTTCGTCTGTAAATTCGAAGAAATCCCAGTATTTACAGTGTCTTTATTTTACTGCGTTTATATATTCCGAAGAAAAATCTTTTTAGAAAAATGTGATTTTTTTTACTACATTAGATAAAATCTTTTTCTTTTCATTAAAAAAATATATATAAAACATTTTTGTAATGCATATAAGTGCTTTATGAAAAGTCGAAAGTGTAAGTCTTGTTTTTAAAAGCAAAAAACATTGCTGGTGTTTATCGTTTGTACGACTTACAAAACTTACACTGCTAAAATTTTCATTCTAAAATTATGGTAAAATAACTGACAGCGGTCTGTCCATCCGATTACCGTAAAGTTTAAAGTAATGAAATTTTTTTTTCCTTGATGGATTGCATGGTATTACAAAATGCATGGTTATAAAACCATGAATACAAAACTATATAGTTTTTTAACCATTTACAAAATGAATGGTTATAAAACCATGAACTATACAGTTTTTTAACCATTTACAACTAGCATTTATCAAAACCGTAAAAAAAAAGTTATCTAACTAGACGCATTGAAAGGACTCTGCCGGTCATGAGATCGGCTATGATATGTTGAAAAGTAGCTTCATGAGGTGGTTCTAGTTGTTTAACCAGTTCATAAACAGTTCTTCTCAAGCTTCATTACCATTTTATGTATGGTTATATAACTGTTTCGATTAAATATGGTAAAATAAATTGTTATTTATCCATTTTTTGCGAGAAATTTCTAACAGTATAGTATCCCCACTTAAGAATACCACTTATTATCGGAAAAAAGTTTATTAAACCGATGCTAATTAAAACTTTCTCATTCATTAGGATCTTTTTTTTAAATAAATAAATAATTGAGCCGTCTTGTCAGCCATTTGCATTCATCACAACGACATTAACACTAATCAGGACACTTCACAAGAACAAAACATTCTTCTTTCTTTTTTTTTTCTTTTAACCAGAGTAATTGCACTTTACAAATTTTTCTTGAATATTGCATTTAAAACAAAAAGAAACACTGCGGGTATTATTATGAAAAAGCTATCATTAATAAAAGCAATTCTATTCCCTTGGTTGTAAGAAAAATTAGAAAAATGCATTTAACTTGTCTCATACAATTTATTTAGCTTCAAGAAAGAGAAAAAAAGAAAAATTATGAGAAAAATATTTCTTTAACTGGTTTGTGATTTTTTTAAAGACCTTCTTTGCTCTTAAAAGAAAGACCGAAAAAATGAAGAGAGAAACGTTTTTTTTTTTTTTTTTAATTTTTTTTTTATTCTCTAAATTAATTTTTCAATATATTCTTTAAGAAAAGTTTCTCAATGTTAAAAGTCTGTACACATAAAAAAAAATTTTTACTGCTTTTTAATTATTTTTTAACACACTTTGAGAAACTGGTTAATGAAAAGTCAAAAGACTTACAGTTAAAATGAGAGGGATTTTTTTAATTCTTTAATTTTTACTCTAAACCAAGTGTTTTTAGAATAAGATAACGCATTTTCAAATTTTTGGTAAAACATCAAAGGTAACGAAATTATAAGTAAACTGAAATAAAATAAAATGTATTTATTTCATTTTATTAAAGGTGAGCCAAAGATTTTATGAGAATCCTGTTAAATAAATGAAGTTTAATGACGCTAAACGTGAAAAATACCTCAATTACTAAAATTTTACCAACTTTTACAGATACTAAGATAACAAAAATAACTTTTTAATTTAGCAAGTGAGTTTTTGTAAAAAAGTTTAAAAAAGATTTAGTTTTTTTTTTCTTTAAAGTATATACTTTAAAAAAAAATTTTAATTTTAGGGTTAGGGAAAAAATTTCTTATTTAAATTATTTTTCTGTGTCTTTCAGTATTCGAAAAAAAGACTCTAAATTTAAAACTATCTAATTTTTGAAATAAATATAACAATTTATTTTTTTAATTTCTATTGTCACACTTATATTTTTTGCGTAGTTTGAAAACAGTTTCCTCTTCAGAGATAGTTTTCAAAATAAACAATGTTTTGATGACAAAAAAAAAATCATTTAGAAAACGAAACCTTTATGAAAAGATTTTTAATTTCGAGTCACAGTTTCGGTACTTAAAATTATCATATTCTTCCTATTTCTCAAAATAAAATAAAACGTTTCATTTTATTGAAAACAGTAACACATTTCAGAATTAAACGCAGAAGTTTGTGGATAGAATATTTTATTGCTTTGTTTTATTTATAGAATAAAATGATTAAACTCAAAACGTTTTTCCTATTTTTTTTTTCACATTTTCAAAATAAAGTAAAATCTACGAATTTTTTTTATGTGAAAAACAGCAAACTTCCGCTTTTGTTAATTTTTATTTTGCATTAAATACGGAATTTTGCATCATCATCGTCGTAATTGTCATTTTTATTGACTTTTAACTCTTCATGAGTAAATAAATAACTTCAGATGCTATTAATCTGAAAATTTTTATTCTTATTTTTGAAAGTAAAATAAACAATGCTTTTTGAAAGCAAGAAACATAAACAAATCCTTCACAATTCCGCATGAATTTTTGAGAAAATTAATTATTGTTCTGCTACTATTTATGAGTGAAATTCCTGACTTCAAAATATTTTCTTGTGTTCTGCATATTCTTTGAAATTAAAAACAAATGACGACGTTTTAAGAAAACTGTTCATTTTCGAAGACTTTTCTGCATTCATCGATCATCTTTCATATGATATGTGCCTGTATTTATTATCCTGCTACTATATATAATAATTAACCTCAAAATATTTTTCTTTTCTTCTTTCTGTTCCTCAAAATAAAAATAAAAACTAACAATTATTATTTTACTTGACAAAATACTCCCATAAATTCACTGAAATTCATAAATCATTCATCCTGAATCATAATAAGGAAATATTTACCGCTGCTATTTATTGATTGATACTATTAATGATTCCTATAACAGTTGAAAAAATTTAATTAAAATTAAAAACATTTTAGAACATTCATATTTCGTAAGGAAAGAAAATTAAAGAATTTCTTTGACTGTATTATTTCTCTTTTAGTTTAATTAACATTGAAAATAAAATAAAAACAATAAAAAGAGCACTTATTCCAATTGAACAGTAAAATCAGTATTGTATCAAACAAGGTCGTATGATTTGACAAAAAAAAAAAAAATCAAATAAAGAGATATATATTTATAATAATCTAAACATATTTCTCATTGATATGAGAAGGTTAAAAAAATGAAAAGTATCTTATTTTTTAGCGGCAAAAATGGCATTCATTCATCTTTATTTATTTATTTATTTAAATTTTTTCAACGCAAAACAGTTTTTGTACTGAATTTCATTCAAGTACACTGAAAAAAATTCATTGAACGCTTTTTATTGGTATAATATTGATTTAAAAAATTTAAAAAAATACTCAATAAGATAAATTTAAAATTAGGAAAAAAAACAACCTCCCTTAATTGCTATCCATTTCGTCGCTGTGAAGAACAGATTTAAAATTAAAATCAGGAAAAAAAATGCTTTAAAGGGATGTAGAATTAAGATTTTCCTTATATTAGAGAGATGCTATCTCATTACCAGCTCATCTAAGCGGTCTTAGAAGATTAAATTACGGAATGAATTATTGTAAGACAATAAATAGTTTTTCGATTCAGAATAATTTTTAAAGAGTGGAGGGATTAAAATAAATGAATTTTCATTCCTTTAAATTAATGACATAACTCATATTATTATTTTTTTTCCCTATTATTTTTAAGAAAGCTGCTAATGTCTTTCATTTTTTAAACGAAAAATATTCTTAAAGAAGTTTACTCATTTTTTTCCAATAAATACTCTATATTTACAATTAAAATCCTCAAAAATCGCAGAAAAATTATACATTCAAATCTTTCGTAAAGTTTTCGTTCTTATGATATCACGAACTATAAAATTTCCAAATATGTATATTTTGCTTTAATTATCAATCTACTTAAGAATTAGTAGATGCGCGTTAAGTATATTGAATGTTTCTGTAATGTTTCAAGCAATAAACAGCGGGAATTAAAGTGTTTCTTAACCAAATGATTTTTGAAAGCTCTAATTACATTTAAATCCATTATTTAATAGTTCAGTTAATTTTATTTAAACTAAAAAATGACTTTTATTTAACCGCTTTCCTGATTCATTGTAAATATTTATTATCCCGAATCAACTAGTAGAATTCTTCAATATGTTTTGTTTTATTACGTTTTTATTCGGCCGTAAACAAATAAGTTGCTCTGATTGGAAGTTTGTCCATTTTTGTTTGGGAGTGTTGGTATGTGGGGGACTGTTTGTACAATGGTGCATGAATTGACATTATTATGTCATTAATTTAAAGGAATGAAAAAAGAGTAAAAGAATGGCCTTCCCGAACGAAAGTATGGAGATGATTTTTTCAGATGAAGATGTGAGCACACTCATATTTAACTTTTTTCATTTGCCGAGATCATTTGGGATAGTCAACTGATGGTACATTAAAGATTTTTTACACATAATTTCAACTTCTTATTACAACTTATTGAATAAAATATGCATTTATAAAAAATAAATTGCATTAGTATTTTTCGTATTTTTCATTGCTGTGAATGGGAATTGTGATTGATGGCCGCTCGCACCGACCCTGTTGTCGCTTATCGACCGTAGAATGCGTGTTATTCCTCCTACTTTGCTTCATCCAAAAGTTCTTCTGGTTTCAAAATGACTAAACTACGGAGTTGCACATTGAAACTCAGAAAGTTATGAAAATAAAATATTAAGACCCTTCTAGAAGGCCATTTAACATTTCATCATGTGTCAATTTTGTAAATAAATTAAAGAAAATATGCTTCTCAACTGAACGGACTGGAATAAAATAATTATATTCATAAAAACAAAAAAAGGTATGATTTTCGAAATAGGTCAGTATCGAAATTAATCGTTTCTGATCTTACAAAAACGGAATTCTTTCGTCTCTTTTAATCCACTTGAGAAATGCAGTTTTTAAAATTATTATTTTATTTTATTATGTTCTCATTTTGAGTTTTGTAGTTTATGAGCTCTAACTGGTAAATGTTTTGATTTCCTTACTTAAACTTTGTTCGTAGGGTTTGAGATTGAAACAACTCCAGTTAAAATTTCTAGTTTGACGGGCTCCACACTATCTTGGATATTAGGTAAAATTGTTGATTTTTTCCCCTTTTTTTTATTCAACAGACTTTTAATAATATCGTAATATTCGACAGCAATAAATTAAAAAATTGCAGAAAATAAAAGTTATTAGATAAGGAGAATAATTTTCAGAACTTCTATAAAGTTTTCGGCAAATCTTTAAGGCAATAAAAATATGATTATGAACTAGTCATTTAAAACTACATACTAGTCAATTTTTAGATGTTTCAAAATTTAGTTTTATTAGAGTTGAAATCCGATTTGGATGAATCTTATAATGTAAATCGCACTAAGACAAAAACATTTATCAAATACCATCAATCAACCGAAATTTCGGTTCACTATAACCGGGATTTCACTTAATGCAAACAACTCATTTTTCCGAACCTTTTATGACACATTATGTAAATAAATGATTAAAAAATGTATTAACAGAAAATATGGTAATATTTTGGTACTCTTCCTCTAGAGTACAAAGGAAACTGAAGAAGCAAACAAGAAGAAATGCCACTCAATAGATGGTTTTAAATATACTATAACGGGGTTTGACTGTATTTAGAAAAACTTTTTAATTATCCGGCTAATGTTTGAAAAACTTTAATGGTATAATTTTGTCATTAAAAGGGACTATCTGATTAGGTGACGCCCTTTATGAAAAGATGCACCATATATTGAGAAAATTAAATAATATTTAGAATCCTCACGCAAGTTCGAAATTTTCGTTCAATTCTCTCGCCATAAACAAAATCGCAATAAATTCTACTTTTAGCGGTCAAAAAGCGATTGTGTTATTATCAAGCATGGAAATACAGTAGATATTTAAGTGCTCTAGCTAGCTGGAAAGAGGTTGATTTCAAGAATTCATCTTCACGTTAGTGAAAGAGGAATAATTAAAACGTAGTCATTAAACAAATTTTTCAAAATATTCTCCTGTTAAAAATTTCCAATACTTATATAGAATTCCATTAAAAAATTATTACGAAATTATATAAATCTTGCCTTTGTATACAGAGAGCTTTAAAATGAAGTTTTTCAATTTTAGACTCATACATATTTCCTGTTTTTTTTTAAGAAAAAACTTTTATGCTACAATAAAGTATAGTCCATTTTATGAACGAGTTTTATAAATGCTTTTGACTTGTCTTTCAATTCAATTAATTTAATTGTTTAATTATTCGATTTCTACTATTAGTTCTCTTCCTATATCTTATTCAAATTTTCAATCGCCAATAAAATACTTTTTATTCATCCACTCAAGTTAAAATACATTTTAGTGGAATGACACTTGATGTTAATACAGTGTTTTCAAATATTAATTCATTCATTGAATAGGGATGAGCGAAGAACGAATCGTAATTTTCAGATAGGTTATATTAAGTCATTGTTTTAAATTTTACTATAAGCGATTCAGTTTTCCACCTATTTTAAGAATAACATCAGTGATAATTTCTAATTTATAGCTCTATTTGAACAAAAAATAATATCTGATGGATTATTATGCATATTTAAATATTTTTAAAAAGATGCTGACAATAGATTTTTCAGGGGACGCTTAAGGCAGTTGTTAAATGTCACATAAATTCTTAATTCAAAATTTAAAAATAGGTGAAGTTATATTAATCTAGTAATTTTTGCTATACGTTTTAAAACTTTTCAAAAGATTTTACAATGGTTATTTCTCTATTTATCTAGTAATGCAGGAAAAACAAATTAATACTTGTTTTCGATGCTTAAAATTTTAAGCTGTCATGGTGCCATCTACTGAGTAAAATTTGCAACCTATTTAAGGAGTTAAAATAATTTAAGTTTAATGCAAGGTACTGGTAATTATAAGACCCTTTTTTCAGCTATGATTATGGACGCTTTTGATTGCATTTTTTTAAAAATATTTATTGCTTGCTTTAACTTATATTATTTTAGTTATACCATGCAATTTATGCTACACGTGTTAATTTTTTTTTACAAAAGGCGCACAAAAATATTCTATAATAATGTTTAATACACGGAAATTTCTGATCAATATGAAATGAAATTTGTTATAACAACTAGTTATAATTTTATATGTGGTTCTCATGCTGTTATCATGTATAATACAAAACCTTACTTATTAATATATATATAGTGCAAATAAATTATATTAGTTTTAAATTCTTGTAAGCTTAAAAAATTATTCATCTTTTTTTTAATCAGAAGAACCTTTGAAGGTTTTTTTATAGTTCGTTCTCCCTAACTAACGTGCTCTTTATTGTTGTTATCTATTATAATCAGGCTTGTACGGAAAATACCCATATCTCCAAGAATACAGCTAGAAAGTTAAAAAAAAAAAAAAAAAAAAAAAAAAAAAAAAAAAAAAACTGAAGAAACTGAGCGAAATGGAAGAAACTAAAATTGACCAAATATTTATTATTTGTTAAACAATTATATTTAATTTATAGTTCAAAAAAATGCTAATTTGAAAATTATTATTTTGTCATATTTTTTTCCGACTGGTTCCTTTTTTTAATGTCAATGTATTTTTTTTAGAAATTGTAAACAGTAGTTTTGTTTTTATAAATTTTTATTTTATTAAAACAAATAATAAGGCATTCTTACTCATTTTTAAAGCATTCTGCGTATTTATTTTATTTTTAAAGCATTCAAACTTGAACGCATTTTAAGAATTATATATAGAGTTTAAATTAAAAAAAATTACTTGATTTTTAGAAATAAAAAAAAATAATAAATTTTATCAAGAAATTAGTATTTATAAAATGCTAACATATTTTACTTTAAAAACACAGCTTGTAAAAAGATGCAATTTTCAAACAGTTATTTGCATAGACAAGAATAGACAGGCTTATACACTATTTAAAAATTCTGTCTATAAGGTATTGAACTACATACTAAAGAGCATAGTTCAGTTTGAAAAATCAGAGTGCTAAAAATGTAATAATTTATAATTATTTTAAATAAATAATTTTGTCTAATGCGAATTAAAATTATTTTGAAAGGGTCCAGTACAACACATTTTTCTATTAGGAAAATAAATCAAGATTTAAAATAACACTCCAAATATTCCTTAACTGTTTGTCTGTGTAAACGAAAGTATTTAAAAATAATGAGAAAAATTTTACTTTACAAAATCTATCAGTCTAATGTTGTTGATTGAGGTTGTTGTATCATTATTATAAAAAATGAAGAGGAAAAAAAAATGTGATCAAAATGAAATAACATTGACTTGGCAATCGAATATAAGTAACCGATAAGTATTTTGTGGGGAGAGTGGATATCGTCAGCCTTCATCTATGAATCCCAACAAAGAGTAGAGTTAACATGTCTTATATACTAGGAAATTGGAATGGTATTTTTGTAGTGGTAGATACACTACAGTACTCCCCCACCAGAATTACATCTATGATAGAAGTCGATGAACCATGAGTTGATTCATTGCAGTTTTATGTGAAGCCGGAAGAGCTGTATTAAGATCACCGTACTTTTGCTAATCGTGAGAGTTGCATTAAGTTCACGGTCGTGGTTGCTCCTGTGTTGCCATTAGCAGTCGAGTGTATGCAGGCTGTCCCTGTGTGTGATCGAGACGAGACTGAGTAGCAACAGTGCAATGAGGTGGATAATGTCGCAGTGACAAGTAGTAAGCCAACTCTTCAATGTGGACCATCCATCGATGTTGGCGCGTTCAGATCGAAGTGAGAATGGATTGTAAAGATAGGTGTGTTCAAATTGAAGTGAGCGTTACTGCCACGGTAGGTGTGTTTCACATCACGTCCGGGTCACAAATGTGGGGAGAGTTGTTATCGACAATGTCAACCTTCATCTATGAAAAAGTACCCCAACATAGAATCGAGTTAACATGTCTTATATACTGGGGAATTCGAATTGGAATTGTATTTTTGTAGTGGCAGATATATACAGTACAATTTGAAAACGAAAGAACCTTTTTAACACTGAAATTGAATAGACTTAAAAAATCGAAAGCGAACAAAGAAAGTTAACTCAAAACATATTAATTTTTCTTTAATCATCAATATTAAAACACTAACTTATTCTAATTAGCCTTAAATCACAAATACTAATTTATTCGCAAATATAAGAGTCCCAAAAATAAAATAAATAGAACTCGCCTTGTCTCATATGATTTCTCTCTATTTGTTGCGTCATGGATCATAACGGAAGTTAACGTAGGTGAAAAAACACTTTTTGAAATAACCATTACGAAAGGTTTCTTTAAATCACAAGAATACCATTCAAAGATCAAAAGAGTTAGAATGCAACAATCACTTCTTTTTAAAATATTCAAATTTTTGGGGACATCATCATTCTTACAAACATCATAAGAGTTTTTCTCGTTCATGTATACAAACGATTACAGTGGCGTACGCAGAATTTTTTCAAGGGGGGTGTTCATAATTTTCTGAAACTACTAAAACAAATTCGAGTATGTAATAAAGCACTATTATTTCCCTAATTTACACAGTTAGACAATTTTAACTTTTTATTTAGACTACATTGTTTAGTTAAATTTTGATTTGATTTTTTATAAGTTTAAGAACATAATTTTTTTTATAATAAGAGGTAAAATATTTTATTTTTATTAAAAAGTAGGAATTAATCAAGCCAGGAAAAACTACTCATAATGTAACAGCTACCTAAATAATAACCGTATAAATGTGAATATTCAATAGAAAACCAATGAATTTGACCAAAAAATAAGAAAAAATTACTTACCAACGAATAGGGAATTAAACCAGTATACAAACACGCTAAAAATTTATTGATTTATATAGTAATATCCAAACGACGAGGGTTTTTTTTTTTGAAAGTTCGTTTAAAATGTCTTCTACAGCTGGGATAAATTTTCTATGAATGTTTAAGAGCGCCAAGCCATTCATTCTATTATTACCCGTTTTATTGTGTAAATAAGTCTTTCAACGGCGTAAAGTCGAAAAGGATCTTTCGTTTGCACATGTTGAAACAGGTAGAACGACCAATATTTCAAGAAGTTTGAAAATGTTTGGTGTTATATCTTTATTGCACATTCCAAGAGCATCCGCCGCAGTTTTTGGAACACTACCTCCGTCTTCACTAATCCTTTTTAATCTTTTGTACCAGAGTTTTAGTTCAGACTTAAGGCTTTCTTTATAGGTATTCAAATCTTGAGTGTAAAATTCCACTAGTTCTTCAAAAGCCTTTATATTTGTAGGTTGGCAAATGAAAGGATCGGCAGGAAGAAGGCACTGAAATCCTTTCAAAATATCGCGATGCGATACAAATCATAAGTCTAATTGTGCTATAAAATTTTCTATAAAGGGAATAAATACACTAAGTCTGAAATATGTTTCGGGTGTCGATTAGGGAAAATTAGCGCGATTTTTCTGTCTTCCCGTTATTCTAGGGTTTGTATGGAAGATCCAATGCTTGTTTGCATAAGAGAAGAAGAGCTGAATATTTCAGAGAATATTTCAGCGGCATTTTCACGCATTAATTTTAGTTCTTTAATAACATCTGCGAGACTCTCTGCCTCTATCAAATCTATGCTTATTTTTTGTAGGTATCTACAAAGACGAATTGTTATGGTGAAAAATTTGTAAATGCACAAAAGAGACTTTACGAACTGGCAATTAGATACTGTGCACAGTAAAGAATTAGCTTGAATAGCTGATTCCTTATCCTTCCAGTCTGATATTTTTTGAAGAGTTTCAACGATAGGCTCAAAAAGTTCCACCACAGCGGTTACTGAGTCGTATCTTTCCATTCAACGTGTTGCACATAGCTGTTTAATTTTCTTTCATTTCGAATCCTTATGTTCTCTGAGAGCGAGACCTTGATTACCACAAAATAGGATAGTTTCAATGATTGGAGTAATGTTTTTTCTGTTTTCTAATTTTCTTCTGCTTGCTGCACTGTCAACTTGTTCATCCACAGGTTTCATCCTTCCAAGTAAAATATCGTTTAATGTCCCAGCAGTTTCGATCGATTTTTTGTGATAAAGACGTTTCTCGTGTTCAGAAAATCACTCTACTGCTTTTTTCCAGCTGTCACATTTTACATTGCAGAGTTGACCTAAAGGTTGCTTGCCAGAACCGGCACCACTTGGGGCGAAAAGTACACAAAATTTTCAAAAAGCACCACCCTTAACCTCTGAATATGCAAGCCATTTCCAGCGATAAAGCCATTTGAAATGAAATTTCAATTTTCTTTTTCTCTTCTCAGGAAAAACAAATGCTGGATTGGGTTCCCAAACATTTTATATTATATCCAGTTTTTTTTTATCTTCGCGTTTACTATCTTCTGAAAAAAGTCAAATGTTATATGGGTGGGAAGCAACACTTCGAGGGCCACTTTCATATTCATCAGATTTTGCTATGCTAGAAACGTTTTCTTCAGCGGAAGTATCACATTTCTGTTCAACAGAAAAACTTACTTTGGTACTAGATGCTTTCACCTCACTAATTTAAGGTCGTGATTTTTTCTCAAAATAATTAAAAATTATTAAATTCTTGCGTTTTGACATCCTAAAGATCCAAGAAAAACAACTAAAAAAAAATATATATACATATATTGGCACAGAAATATCTGCTATGCTACTATCTCAATGTTTCGAGCTGGAATGAATAACTTCAACGAGTACAGTATCTCCAATGGTATTGTTACTGATTTCTTCACTAGTCGAAATAGTGACGACGACGGCTATTGAATGGACTTTTTGTTAAGACAAAACAAAACAGATTTAGCTCCGAAAGACAAACGGCAGAGATAACTCTTAGTCTGACTAACTAACTCCTTTGTACTCCGTTCCCCCTTTTATATAATTTTTCACCGCATCTCCAAAATTCTCGAATTGATTCAAAGACGACAGAACGTCTAGGATTACAGAATCATCGCGTAAAGATCTCGAGAATGCCAGGACAGAAAGTAACCAGCAATCGGGGGTCGTCCATATCACGGGAATTTGGTTTCAAAAAACCTATTATAGTAAATGTTTTTTCAGTATTCTGAGAAATATCGTGAGAAAAAAAGTAGGCATACGGCAAATAAAAATATATGGTCTTAAAAAATAATAACCCGCGTAATTTCTACTAAAATTTTTATTTTTGCCATTTTGTCTGAGCTCAAGGGGGGAGTTTAAATCCCTAAACACCCCCCTTGCGTACGACCCTGCAAACGAACAATCATTTCATTTATACAAACGAACAATAATAAGATCAGGCATAGAGTTTTCGTCCTTTTTCACCAAATCACGACTCAGTAACTAACCGTCATCAAAGCCTATAAGATCGTTTTCAACGGATTCAATACAAATCAATGATTTTCAATCTTGTGACATATCTTTTGCGGACGCTTATAGATTCAATTTTAAGTGAGAACATCAATCTCTGTAATTTGAGTCACTGCTTGAAAAAATAAAGTGTGTTGACGGCAGCTGTGGTTCACGTTTGCTTTTTTTGGAACAAATATCAATTCGATGTTTATTCCTTTGAATGATTTTCACCTACTGACAATCTCGCCATTAACATTACTATAGGTTGAAAAATTTAATTTAAAATTTTACACAAATTATTATTTGCATTTTAAATTATTGATTAAAGAAACCTAAAAGTATCTAAACACAATATATACTGTTCTGTAATATTTAAAAATTTTAACATGAATCTTAAAAAAATTAATGCAATTGTATACATTTATTTTAAGGACAGAAAGAAATTATAATATTAAAATAGATTTATTTAAATATTGTTCGGTAATTTGAAGTATATTTACATAAAAAATCTTTTTTTCTGGCACTGCGTGGCATTAGAGAATGTACGGAAATTATTTTCGAAATCATATTAAGAAGTCTTTGGAACACTTTAAAAAACGCTGAACCAATTACCTCAATTTAGGTTTACGACTACTAATGTTCATTTATGTAGACTTCTCATTTTGAATCCAATCCAGAAGACAAGGGAACTCTTGGATCAAGTATTGGGAGAAATTTTGCCTTCGCGGAGGACTTTTTTGATGGTACTAGCCCGCATTTGCGTTACATGGAGAGGAAGACCACGAGAACCTCCCACGGTTAGCCTGACGACAAGGGAACTCTAATCCATGATTTATCTACCACTGAGGATATTTCACGTCAGCACTGTGATCGGTGCAAGCCGGATGCGGAATTCGTATCGATCAGCCATCGCCTGGTTGTTTCAAACGCGGTTTTCCTCATTCAAAGGCGGAAGCTCTATCCCCTGATCCATCGCAGCTCTGAATTATTTGATAGTACAAGTTTGTTCTGGAATGCTTTGTTCTATTGAAAAATAATACTCTAAAATAACACGAAAAAAGCATAATTGTTTGAAAAAGGCGCTTTTTGGAACTTTATTTCTGTTGTTCAGTAAGTTTAGACGTTTCAAGTCTTTTTCAAGGCAACAATTTATTCAAGCCATCTAACTATTGAACAAAATTCGACGATGCACTTGTTTGTCACAGAAAATGTGATTGAATAATAAGTAAAAACAGGCAAAAAAAAATCTCTTTGGTGGAATAAAATGCTCCCGAATCGTAATTTAAACCTTTTTCATAAGACCGGTTAAGAAGTCATTCTTTTTCTCCTCGTCATCAAGTCACGTGGCCTGCTGAAGATAATCTATTTTGAGTAATGACTACTGATTGATATCGTCTGTCTTAATCTGCAACTGATGAACGAAAAGATTACGACATAGAAACGAGATTACAGGGTCAATTAATAATCCACCCAAACTAATTTGTGGTATTACTTCCCTTAATCGAACCGGATGACCACAATTTAATCTACGAAGATGGATGTCATTCTTTTTACCTCGCTTATAAATAGCCAGTAACAAAGAACTATGCAAAACATTATAAATTTGGTTTCATTACAATTGATATACAGTCCCTGTCCAAATTATTAGAGGCACTCTCTTAATGATCAGGTGATACACAACTTTATTGTTTTTACGAGACTGTTTTCACTTGTTTACGTTTAGTGTATCAATGGGTTAAATGAGACAATATATAATATGAATTCGACGATAGGATAAATTAGACAATGCATTATATAAATATAGAATATTTATTATATCAGATATTATATTAGTATAATATTGTAATTAGACCAAATTATTAGACGAATTGTAGTTTTTTAAAATTGCTTGATTTGAACGTGTTTATAGGCAATACTTTTATATTTAAACACATGTCATGGTTTTTTATTCCGGAGATTTTACTTCCTATTACTATTTATTTTCAACGTATTGCATAACAATGTTAACCCATTTATGCAGGAGCATAAACAAGAGTCTCTTAAAAAACAATTAAGCTGTATAGTATCACCTGATAATTAAGGTTTTATAAAGAAACTTATAGTGCGTCTAATAATATGGAAAGGAACTGATATGTTTGATGGTTCAGTTGATTTGAAATTATTTAGTGTCAAAAGATTTCAGATAACTATAGAAATACTAATTCGTGGACATCCAAGGTTATCATGGATCTTATCTGTCATAAAGAATAGAAATAATTAAATAAAGTATTAACACCCCCTTTTTTTGTTAAATAGAGTTGCAGGCAAAAGTAAAAATCTCTGGTAATACCTTTTAAATGTTTTTAGGGGGGGGGGGATAGATTCGTATAGAGTTTCTATCTTAAGCAAATGTTACACCCAAGGAAAAAATTCCATTTTTAAACGCCCCTCACGAATTATCTAATTATAATTTCAGATTGATTCTTAGGATCAGGTGCTTTAAAATGACTGTCTAAATTTCAGGGATGATTGAGCAAATGATTCTGCAGACAGAATCAATTCTCTTCATTTTATCATTATATTTACTTCATTCACCTCAGAAAATAGTTAACGTCATTATGTTCTTGAGACAATTAGATTTCAACTTATAAAAAGTCATAAAAAATCCGCTTACTAGAACAAAATCTACTTACGGTGAATTTTATTCACATTCCGTTTGTTTGTTTATTATTTTAACTCGTCATTAAATTTCTAACCTGTATTATTGAGAAGGAAGAGAAGAAATTTCACAACAAATCTCTAAAGAGAGTAACGAAGATCAAGGCAGGGCAATTGTTGGCCGGGGCAAAAACTAATTTAGCCCCTCCCCCCTCTGCTTCTCTACTTCAAAAATGAAGAACTAAACTTTATGGGGGTAATTAAATTTTTAACCTCATTATAGATAACAAGAAAATTGACTACAACCTAAAATAGCTACCCCTCCAATGGTCAGATGAAATAATGTTCTGACCATTTTATTGATTTTCGGACAATTCTATGTCCATCACGCCGAATGCTGTTTTCTGATTGTTAACTTTGTCGTCTAGTTTTCAAAAATTCACATTCTTACTGACATTAGGGCTAAATGTATGCAGTGACAATGGTTCCAGTAAGTCAATCAAAAGCCCCTATTTTTGTAAACATGTCGCATTTTGCCATATGTAAAAATACAGGTTTTTGATTGGCCCAATGTGTCCATCGTCATTGAGAAAATTTAGCTGAATTCCGC
This sequence comes from Parasteatoda lunata, assembly GCA_949128135.1. NCBI lineage: Eukaryota > Metazoa > Arthropoda > Arachnida > Araneae > Theridiidae > Parasteatoda > Parasteatoda lunata. Next base: position 2,673,992 of record OX421971.1, read on the forward strand.
CTTAGAAAGCCATGGATTTATGAAATATCGATGGTATTCATGTGTTAGATGAATGAAGAAGCTAGCATAAAATTGAGGGATTTTACAGTGTACTGATATTTTGCTTTAAGAAAAGTTCATTAAAGAAGTAAACATAAAATAAATTTTTTATTCGATTAGGTGCCCCTTCTGATGTTGGGGCAACTGCCCCGTATGCTTAAGTCAAGCTCTGGATTAACGTTTTCAAAACAAAAATATATCATTTTAAAATCCTGGCCAAAAATAAAATCCTTATCTGACTTATTAGACCTCTAAAAGCAATAAGAAGCAATCAATTTATAGTCAGGTGAGCAAATGAAACCACCTGCTTCTCATAACACTTTACATCCCTCAACCAACTGCATCTCTTGAGGGCAGACAAAATTTAACCCTCTCTGCACCTCGATTAACCGGTCAAGTTTATTTTTCACTTTTTGAAGCCGTTTACAAGTAGTATGGTTATAAGATCTTGATTACAAAAACTATACGGTTTTTAAACCATTTACAGCTACCTTGATTTCAAAATCGTCAAAAAAAAGAAATTTAACTGGACACAGGAGCTAGGCCTTTCTTTAGATAACGGGCATTGGAGAGTACAGGACACTGGAAATTCCTCATGTGTGTTAAAGGTGTCAAAGCTGGGACTCGAACCCCCATTCTGTCGGTTATGAGATTAGCAGATTATATATACACATACATACATATATATATATATATATATATATATATATATATATATATATTATATATATATATATTACACTCAGACTCCGTAAAAAGCAAAATTATATTTTTAAAAACTCTAGCCTTGAATGGATGGAACGAAATGTTCAGTTCAATAATTATTTTCTTAGTACCTAGTTTGCAACACATTTTTAATAAAAAAATCTACCATTTCAAAAAGTAAGAGTAAGACAAAGATATGCTGCTGTTACAACACTCAGAAAGAAAAACGTTGTTGTCAGCCCCACTTTTTTACTTTTAAACCTATTTTCTTCTTTTTCGTATGTCTAATTTTTAGGTCCTTTAAACTAGTATAATTAGTTTCATTCAGTCATTAAACTTTAAACTCATTTAACTTTTACTTTAAAAAGGCCTTAAATATAATCAACAAATATAAAAATAACTTACTAAGCATCAAATAGTTTTAAAAAAAAGAGGAAACTGTTCGTAATATTAATTGTTTTTAAAGTGCACACAATTTTATTGAAGTGAGGAAGACTGGGATGCTTGCAAGTGACGTAGTGTGGGTATATCGATCTTGATTGGTTTTTCAAACGTGGTTCAAAAGTTCGTCAAGTATCGATTCTCGTAAGTGACACATTCTATATTCTTTCATAAAGATTTCAATTCTTTCCCTATGTAGTCATTTTTACACAAAGACATGCACGATGCCATGTAAAGCATAAACAAACTAATTGTGCATCGAAGTTACCAGGTACATATAACAAAGACATATCACGGTTACTATAAAATTCATGAACAAATAATAAATCTTAGTTAAGTAAGTGAAGAAGACGAGAACGAATTATATTTCATCAAATTTGTTGTGGCTCTGTATTTGATTAACTTAACTTTAATTAAAAATCTAATTTTTGTAGATCAACTATAACACGCAACTTTACTGATAAAAATTAGATGGCGCTGACGTCATAGGTCAGATGTGTTGCTTATTGAAGTGCATGTACCCAATTGAACAAAACATCATCATCAATGGCTCGACTGCCCAGGGTGGACCTTGGCTTTCTCAAGAAGTTTTTTCCAGGCTAACCTTTTTCCTGCTAGTGTTTTACAGTTTTTAAGAGCAAAAGGTCTTTTTCTAGGCCTTCTATCTATCTCAAATTCAGCCTGCCTCTTTTTCGTATTCCAACTGGTCGGGTCATTGAAAACCCTTTTTGTGGTACAGTCTTCGTCCATTCTGATAACGTGGCCTGTCCATTTTATTCTTTGTTTAATAATGTAATAATGCCAGGTTCATTATATGAGTGCTAGATTTGTTCTTCTAAGTCACGCACCATTTTTTTAAATTCCTCCAAAAAATACTTCTCAAGACCTTTCTCTCAAAGGGATCCAACATAGCCTCATCTATACAAGATAGGGTCACAAGCATATGTTAAAATGGATCTTAAAACAGATTTATATAATAAAAATTTTGTTTTTCTATGAATTACATTAGATTTTATGTATTTTCTAAATCCATTAAAACATTTATTGTCTATAGTAATTCTCCATTGTAAAATTGTTCCTGTTGTTGAATACATAATCCAAGTAAACGAAATGGTCAACAATCTCAAATTTATACTCTTCCATTTCTGAATGGGTGTTATTGAAGGTTGTTTTAGTCCATCTTGAGAGCCTCTTTTTCTAAAGAAATAAAAGTCTGTCTTACCGCTATAGGTTTTGACATTTATCAGAAATCACTTCAAACTTGTAGCAGAAAGTTGCCATGTCATTTAACGATGAGTCTTTTGTTTTGAAATATTTAATTAGCGAAAGTTTCATCTCAACAATATTGCTTTGGAAGTGCTTCAAGATTTGGTATGTTCAGTAACACATTTCTACATAATCAAGTCAACACATTTTCTATTAAACCTCTCCGGGTAGTACGAAAAGATACGTTGCTTCAACTGGACACGTGAAGCTTGTAGTAATGCACAAAAACATGACACAAAGTTTAATTTTATTTCCATTCTCCTATTCAATCAACACACCTAACCTACCCATTTCATACATTATAGTAAAATGTTGCGAAATTTGCTATATTTAGTATTTAGAATTTTAATAAGAATTTTCAAAGAAACATTCAAAACTGATAATAACTAAAAAACGGATATTATTTTAAATATATCTAACTATATTTAACCCTTAGAACCTCATTAAAAACCGACAATAAAAAAATTTCAAAGAGTTTAGAAGAAAAAAAAGTTATAGCATATTATGAAGGACGAAATGAGAAAGTTTTAAATTATAGCTAAGGCCTTATTTTTCCTAAATAGAATAAAAACAAAATATTTAATTTCAGAAAAAAGAATTGAAAGAAAAAAAATAGTAAATATTTAAGTTGTCTTTAAGAATATGAAAATTTTAATCAATAAAAAGTCGCGGTGAGGAGCTCAGTTTGAAGCTCAGCTCTACATTGAAAGTTACGGAGATTTACAATCACCAAGATGGTGGCACTTTATCCAGAGCTTTTGTCAAAACCATCCACCTCAATTCCATATTCTATTCATTAACAGAGATAAAATACAGTCGGGAAAAGAATTTATTTCGGAAACAACTTGTTTCATGTTGCATTGCATAAATCAGTTAGTAAGAATTTGCATACAGAAAGAAAACAAAATGCAATTTGCAATGACATTCCAAATGAAGATCCCTCCTTCTAAGAAATGAATTCGTCCCTTTATCGGAAAAATTTTATTCCGATATAAATGGTTCGTCATTCGAGTTATGGTTGGGGGTGATGACAACGAACATTTGTTTCCATCACAAAATATAATCAAAATATGTCAGAGATTGTTACACAACCACTTCTCCCTATTCTTCATCAGAGGAAGCTATAAACTGGCTGTCATAATATCCTTTTAATTAGTAAAGATTTTTTTAAAAAAACTATTTCATGAATTCTACATTTCATACTATTAGACGCACTATTCGCGATCGCAACACTCGATACGCCATCTAGCGGGAGACTGTAAATATCGTGCATTAGTTCCCACATAACCATTGGCAATGACGGACGCCATTTTCTTAGCATAAAAAAAGAAGCAAAATTTCCCTAAAGAAAAGGTAAAACTTCTTGAAAAAACTAATCAGAACATGCCAAACATTGAAGCAGAACACGCCAAGCATTTGAAGAACAACTTCTCAATAATTTTTACCTTTCTATTACCAACAACATAACATGATTTCATGATCATTTGCTGTTACAGATGTGTGTATTGCGGTAAAAAAAATTTTCTGTCTTCAATTCATTACAAGTTAAAATGAAATCAACATTGCTTTCGTCATTCCAATGAATAAATGTGTTCCAATGAATTCCATACAGAACTGCAATAGTTAGAATATTCTTCTTCTTCATAGAATAGTATATATTTCTGTATCTACATAATTCAGAAAACAACAATAAAGAATAATCCGAATTACTTGAAAAAGTATCTTTTGTGCTGATTATAAATAAATTTTTTATCGTTTTCTTGGTAAGTGTTTTTTAGTTTTGAAAGAATTTCAACTAGAATTCAGCTATTCTGTTTTTAAGCTACATATTAAAATTCATATCGAGATCTTACAATTATAAAATTTTGATGTGTGGTATGTTACCTAAAAGTAATGAAGGGATAAACTAGTATATATTATTTGAGAATAAAGTTTTCAAACAAAGAACATATCATTTTGGAATTCTCCGGACTTATAAATCAGGTAAGTGTTATGATTTTTATAATAAAAAATTTGTTTGTAAATAATTTTTTTTCTTACTTGATGATCGTTCTCTACAAAATGGTTTTTTTACGTCTGAATAAATACTATAAGAATTAAAAAAAAGAAACAAAACGAAAGTTTTTATTAAGAAATGAGGAATTTTTAAAATCGTTTTTATCCTAAGAATTCTTTATTTTACGTTTTTTAGTTTATAATTTTTTGATAAAATTGTTGTCAAAATACTTTTTTTGAAAAATTAAATGGTATTAAATTATGTGTTTATGTATACTTCTTGCATATTCTAATTTTTGAAGTAATATGATTCAGAAAAGTATGGAAGAAAAATTCGGTACTTACGTATTAACCACAGCTACAGATTTGGCAGATTTTTAAGTGCCGCCAATCTACACTTAAAATTTTTGAAAAAAATCTTAAAATGAAACACTTTGTTTAAAATCAAAGTAGTCAATCGGATTTCGGTGGAAAATAGGCCGATATAGAGTTTAGCATAGATTCAAAACAAACTTTTCTCTCACCTGATTCTATAGCCATTATGAACTCTAATAAATAAGATTCAAAATGAAATAACATTTCCAAAACGGACGTTTACTAAGATAAAGTTTCATGTTATGGACATTGGTACATTTTCGTTATATTTCACTCCATAAAATATTTCGCTCCTAAAAAAATAAAATTGCATCTTGTTTCGTTTTTGGCAAGTCCCAAAGATGCATTTTCGTAACACTAAAAATGGCGACAAAAAAAGAATAATTCTTTTTTTGTTTCGTAAGCATTCGTAAGCATTAAATTTTACGTTAAAATTTAAATGGGCCTTTCATGCTATACCATTAAATTTAGTAAAACTATTTCTCAGGCATTAGGTTTGAACTTTTATAAGAATATGCCTATTTTTTTCTCTTTATTTACAAATATTTTTCCGATGTGTTCTGGTTGTTCCTTCTCTAAAAAAAAAAGGAGATACCATTTTGTTTTCGTTTGCATAAGAAAGAAAACAAGCATTTTTCTTTTTTAAATTTAATCAGTCACAATAAAGATGGAACGTTACAATGCTACATGCTACATTAAAGACGTCTCCAGTGTAACTGAATGACTGTTCATATGGAAATCGCAGGGATTCGGCACATACAACAACGCCCCCTATAGTTCGTTGCGATCGCGAATAAGATTCTATGTCTTTATATATAAGAAGAGAGTGGAATGATAATACATAGCCAATCGCAGAAGACTTCTGGTTAGTAACGCACAAAACAGCCAATCAAAATTGAGAACGCATGTGTGTGAAAAGGTAAAAATTTTTAATAATGCTGTCAAAAAATACAAACTGACCTCAAATAAAACTCAAAGGACTTCGAATCAAATAATTAAGAAAAATCTACGATTACGTTTATAAAAAGGAAGATTCATTAACTCAACAACAAAATTATAGCATCGCCATTAAAAAAAAAAAAAAAAATCTCACACTTGTTACGTAAAGCTATAAAAAGACCGAACGATTATTTATGCAAGCAATTATATATGATTATTATGAACTAAACTTTATGCAAACGATTGTTTATGACGTCATTAGATATAAGTGTCGTTCACGCAATATTATCGAGTGTTTATTAATAATTTTGAGTGTCAATGTAAAAAGATAGTTGTTCAAAAATTTTATAATATAATGTTTGTTTTGATAGAACGCAGTTATTTATTTTAGAATTCCAATATATTTAATAGCTTTGATAAATCGGGTAGCGTTATTGGAAGCACGAATCAACACTTCAAATTATCAAAAAATATTAAACAGAGTTTATTTTAAAAAACTTATATCTCTTATAAAAAATGGATCGCCGGGAATATCTTAGACGATATCAACAGCGACATAGAGCTGAACATAATTTAGCAGCACAAAATTACCTGGAAAATAATCATAGTGCTATCAATACGCGACGGCGGAATGCGCGGCGAAGAAACGTTAAAGAGTTTAGACGTTTAAATGAAAACAAATACCTTGGTGGGTCTTTATCAGACATTATACCTTTTTTTCCGTTGGAACATTCAGTGATGAATGTGTAAACTGTGGTGCTCTTTCGTTTTCAACAGAGCATGGCAGAACGAAGTTTAATTGCTGTCATCATGGCTCGCCAATCTGGAATATCCAGAAGTATTGAAAGATCTTTTACTTGGCAGCCATTCTGATGCAACTAACTTTAAACAGAATGTTCGATCGTACAACTCTGCATTTGCGATGGCAACTTTTTGCCAATCTCATGAAATTTCTTTTAAAAGGCCGGGATAGCCTTGTCGGTAGGGCGCTGAGCCCATGTCCAAGAGGTCGTGGGTTCGATCATCTCCGGCCGAAGTAGTAAATGGTGACTGATGCACGTTAAATCTGTCGAGTCTCAAAGTCCTCCATGTTCCCAAAAACAAATCAATACCTCTGGGGGTACTGATCCAGGAGTTTCCTTGTCTTCTGGATTGGTTCAAAATTACAAGGCTACGTAGTTGAACATTAGTTAAAATTTCTTTTAAAGGGATCAGTTGTCTTATTTTTAACCCCTTGGGGCCGGGTGATTCATAAAAGCATTCCTTAAATGTAGGCGTTGCTAATTTGACAGACGTACTTTGCTTTTACTTTAATTATTGTTTTCTCAATTATATATATATAAATCAATGTTAATTCAAAGTCTAACTAAATAATTTTATTTTGAACTAAGTAATGGTGAATTAAATAAATCAAACAATTATAACCCCGCCCACAAATACACTGCTAAAAAACTTCTTTGGTTATCATTTTTATCCTGATTGATAGGGTTTAATGCTGGCACGTATTTGTGACAGTCGGCGCAAAAGGGTTAAAGGTGATTTCAATGTTACTGCGACAACAAGCTTGATCCCTCCTAATAATCAAAATCACAAATTTGCTCAAATTTATATCCAGGACTGTGATTCAGCATTCAGATAAATGAACTTCAGATAAATGTCTTAGATCTATCTTGCTTCTTTTTCACAATGTCAATGAAAGAAATCCATATGCCCAAGCTTATAGAACTCTTTATGATAGATATCAAGAACATCCTAATGAAGATATCAAATTACAATTCCACCGAACAATTGTAAAGGATCAACGAATATACAATCTTCCCACCACAAGTGCTAGAGGGGAAGTAGCAGCAGTTATTGTTACTGGTGCAGGTGGTGATATACCAAATGTTGATTTCATAGTGTATCCTAAGCATGAATATCAATGTCAAAAGCTGTATAAATTATCTCATCATGTAGAGACTACGACCTTTCCTCTATTATTTCCTAATGGAGATCCTGGCTATTCTCTAAACTTTGTAAATTTTGCTTCCTCTCAACGAATAACTGCCTTACAGTGTTTTGGATGGCGCTTGCGTATAAGGGAATTCAATGCGTTTACTACTGCTGGGCGTTTAACGCAACAACATGGTTATATAACTATGGAGTGGAATCGCTTGAATTTCATACGCAACCCTCAAAACCAATTTCAGAGGGAAACCATGAATGGTCTAATAGATCATGTTCAAAATAGTTCTGTTAATACTTCAGATCCTATTAGACTTGGAAGAGTAGGGATTCTTCCTTCGTCGTTTTCAGGAAGTCCAAGATCGATGCAGCAGCACTTCCAAGATGCAATGGCATTATCAAGAGAAGTGCGGAAACCTGACTTATTTATTACCTTTACTGCAAATCCTCAATGGCCAGAAATTCATGATTTTTTACGTAGTCAAGGGACTGGTTTCAATGCAAGTGATATTCCTTACGTGGCTGTTAGGGAATTTTACTGCCGATTTGACGCATTTGTAAAAGAAATTGCCTCAGGCAAAGTGTTTGGACCAATACTCGGTTACACATTTAATATTAAGTTTCAAAAAAGAGGCTTGCCCCATGCATATTGCCTTTTCATTTTGAATCCAAGGTACAAACTTTTAACACCAGAAGCATTAGAAAGATTTATTTGTGCTGAAATCCCAGACAGAGATAATTTTCCAAACCTTCACAGTAAAGTTATGAAGCAAATGCTTCATGGACCTCACAGTGATGCAACTCCCTGTTATAATACTTTAACAGGTAAATGTCAAAAAAAGTTTCTTTTTGCGTTTTGTGATGTGACTGATATGTCTGGAAATGGTTTTTCAAAATACATGCGCCGCGATAATCGTAATGCTATGTATTTTTACAGCAGGCGTGTTAATTATAGGTTAGCTCCAGTTGACAATTCCATGGTCGTGCCCTATAATTCATATCTGCTACTGAAATATGGTTATCAAGTTGTACTAAAAGAGTACAAATAATATCAAAACAAAATGAACAAAACTTCTTTTAAAAAAATGCGCTAAAAAGCAGCAGAATTTTCAAAAAAAGAGAGAATAAAAATAGAAATAAATGTAGAAAAGGAAAAAACAAAATTAAAAATATGACCACTGAAGCCGACGTCTTCAGGGGGTACCGGCCCCAGTGGCCAAAAGACAAAACCTTTTCTAATGAGGAAGAAGGCAAAAGCCTAAAAACCTTCCTCAGTACCCCGAAGGTTTTGTTTAAAAGTCCAGGAGAAAAAATCAAGCAAGACATAAAACTAATACAGAAAAGAAACTCATACAACTCATCAAAAACTCAAATTATTCAGAAAATAAAAATCAACAGAAAATAAAAACTCACATAAACAAGGTCAGACAGCAAACTCTAAAGCAGTAGCAGATATGAATTATAGGTCGTGCCCTATAATTCATATCTGCTACTGAAATATGGTTATCAAGTTGTGTTGTTTTGGCTCCATTAAATGAGCAAGTAAATGCTTTAAACGATTTGATTCTTCATAAGTTCCCAGGAGAAACAATTATTTGCACAAGTTATGATACAGCAACTGCTTGTGACGGAGATGAGAGTGAGAAATAAAGCGTAATGCTACATTTTCAGCCTGAATACTTGGCAAAAATTAACATTACAAGTTTGCCTTTACATAAACTCAGGCTTAAGATCGGAGCTGTTGTAATGCTTGTCAGGAACCTTTGTGTTGCTGATTGGTTATGTAATGAAACTACGTTAATTGTGAAAAAAGTGACGAAAAACGTTCTTTTTTGTACAGTTATGACGGTAGATAAAAAGGGTATATCTGTAGTAATCCCAATAATTGCTCTAAATAAAGTAAAGACTTTCGTTTTACACCGTACACAGTAAGATTAACTTTTGCCATTAATAATTCACAGTGTCAAACTTTCGACAAAGTTGGTCTTTACATTGATCAAAATAAATCCATCTTTGGACAGTTATATGTGGCACTTTCAAGGTGTCTCACTAAAGAAAGCATTAAAGTACAAATTGTTGGTGCACGAAATGATATGGAAAAGAAATTGATAAAAATGTTGTATATTAGGAGGTTTTGTAAATAATATTTAATTTTATCATTGTTTTTCCTTACTTTTAATTGTTTTTTACTTACTTTCAAAAAATCTCAGAAATATTAATTAACAGTTCATATATGCTTGAGATATTTCTTAAATAATGCATAAAAGTGCAAATCATTAGTACACAAAATGATGTGAAAAGAAAAATTAATGAAAAATGTACATAGCTAGGTTTTGTGAATATTCAAAGATATATTGTAAATAATTTTTAATTTTATTGTTTTCACCTAATTTTTTATAACATATCAGACAAAAATATTTATTGATCATTCATAACATAATTATTTCATTTCATATTTGTTTTTTTTTATTAGTATTCAGTATGAATTGAAGTTAATTGGGCAATTACTTGCAATGGTATTTGCTTTTGAAATATTACTCAGCATCAACTTATTAATATTACATGTTTTAATTTGTTTGCCATATTTTAAAAATCCTTTTTCATTAGGTTTTAATCTTTTTCAGTTTAAAATTTAACTTACTGGGGAGGGGGGATGAAGCACCATATAGGGAGCTTCCGGCATCCTATAAGATCATCAATGATTTGAGTTGTTGTATTAAAATTGTTTGTATTAAAATTGCTTTATATAAGTTTATAATGCTGATAATAAGCACCTGACATTTTACAATCCTATCATATTCTCTCTATGTGATGTTGGTGCAGAAAAATTGCCAGCTAATCTCCAGGAAAACGACTTTAATTTTGTTAGCGAAGCAAACAAAAATGTAATTGCGTAGCAATTATTGGGGGTTGGCATGCGGTAGCGAGCAGGGGACGGAGCCAAAGCATCCTAACAAGCCGTAATACTAGATTTGAGAGAGTCATCAACGGGACCAACGTCGCCATGTTATGAGTGTGCTCGGTTCATTGAAGCTTCTAATTTATAGTTCTTTTGCTAAATACTATTTCTACATCTTTATAGTATTTATGGATGACACAACTCCGTCATTTGATAGTATTTGTGGATAAATTGTGCGCTAGTTTTTCATCAAGTAGAAAAAGAAGACCGCTGTGCTATCGTAATTTGTAAACATATCGAAGTATACTTCCAATTTTTAAGGAGAGGTTTTTGTTCATAGTATTTTACATCACTTAAAATTAAATTTGTTTTAACTTTACTTATATTCACTGAAATTTTGAAGCATATTATTAATTTATATTTAAAATAATTTTTAAATATAAATAAAATATGTCTATCTTTGTTTATGTTATGATGATTGTTTTTGCTTATGTAAATATAATATAATAATATACATTTTTCTTTACGTTATTTATTGATTTATTGGAGCATACATTATTGAGTTGCTTAAGTTAGGTAATTATATTTGTGTTTTGCTCTAAAGCATCTAATTTGATATAACAGATCTGTTAAAGTCAATTGTTTTAACAATCATGACCTTATATGCTAAAAAATTGCAACGCAATTTATATATAACTGATATGTTATGATTCAGTTAAATAGCTGAATAATTATAGATATAATATAAGAGTGGAAAAATAAAAATGATTTTTTTATCATTTTATAGTAAAGTAAATATATAAATAAATAAACTATACAAAATATAAAATTAAATTAAACAATATAAAATTACCAGGATATGGTTCAAAGATTGAAGAATCTGGCTTAATATATGTTTCTGGTGGAGAGATATTGTGAATTATTGTATTGCTACTTAAAATTATTAAAAAACTTGAAATCAGTTTTCATGTATCTATATGCTATAGAATAAATTTGGAATGTCATTGCATAATATTAAGGTTATTGTCAAATTGGTAAATAGCATAGCAAATACAAAAATATACTAACAGTACAAAATTAATATACAGTTTTGGTATTTACGAATATTATTTATTATATGTTTTCGATGAAGACATATTAAAAAATTATTGAATTGCTGTTTAATATTATACATATGAACATGAAATCAGTTTTTATGTATTTATATGCTGTAGCTTAAATTTGTTATGCTGTTGCATAATATTAAGGTTAATGTCAAATTGGTAAATAGCATAGTAAATTTAAAATAAACTAACAAACAACACAAAATTGACATAATACCGTTACAGTTTAAGTATTTAAGAATAAGACTTATTCTATGTTTGCGATGAATAGATATTAAGAAATCATTGCATTGTTGTTTGATATTATACATATGAATATGAAATTAATTTTTTTTGTATTTATATGCTGTAGAATAAATTTTTTATGCTGTTGCATAATATTAGGGTGAATGTCAAATTGGTAAATAGTATAGTAAAAAGTAAAAAAGCAAAACAAAATTAACATAATATCATGATACAGTTTAAATATTTAAGAATATGATTTATTCTATGTTTTCGATGAAGAGATATTAAAAAATCATTGCATTGCTGTTTAATATTATATATATGAACATGAAATCAATTTTTATGTATTTATATATTGTAGAATAAATTTGTTATGCTGTTGCATAATATTAGGATTAATGTCGAATTGGTAAATAGCATAGCATAGTTAATTAAAAAGTAAACAAACAATACAAAATTAGCATAATACCATGATACAGTTTAAGTATTTAAGAATAAGACTTATTCTATGTTTGCGATGAATAGATATTAAGAAATCATTGCATTGTTGTTTGATATTATACATATGAATATGAAATTAATTTTTTTTGTATTTATATGCTGTAGAATAAATTTTTTATGCTGTTGCATAATATTAGGGTGAATGTCAAATTGGTAAATAGTATAGTAAAAAGTAAAAAAGCAATACAAAATTAACATAATATCATGATACAGTTTAAATATTTAAGAATATGATTTATTCTATGTTTTCGATGAAGAGATATTAAAAAATCATTGCATTGCTGTTTAATATTATATATATGAACATGAAATCAATTTTTATGTATTTATATATTGTAGAATAAATTTGTTATGCTGTTGCATAATATTAGGATTAATGTCGAATTGGTAAATAGCATAGCATAGTTAATTAAAAAGTAAACAAACAATACAAAATTAGCATAATACCATGATACAGTTTAAGTATTTAAGAATAAGACTTATTCTATGTTTTCGATGAAGACATATTAAAAGATCTATTTAATATTATACATATATGAACATGAATTTGGTTTTTATGTATTTATATGCTGTAGATTCTTCACTTTTATTTCTCTTCTCTCTATTCACTCTTCTCTTATTTCTTAACTCATTCAAAATTGTTTTATATCAAAATTTGACAACACTTTTTGCGTTATTCTTAAAACTCGTAATAACATTCTTAAATTCAAAATTGCAAATGTTTTTGGAATGTTATTTGGCACTTCTTTTACTAAAGTTTTCTATGATGGCACAAATTGATATTCTTATATATTTAAAATATAAATACTGTTACTGTTTTAAATTATAGTTTTTGTTTGTTATAAAAGGTTTTTAATTTTTTTTAGGATGCCAAGGCGTTGCAGTGTGCCAGGTTGTCGTTCCAATTACAAGGGTGAATGCTATACAAATGTTTTTAGTTTTCCAAAGGATGAAGAGCGAATGGGAAAAACAAATAAATCGTGCTGATTTCAAAGCGATAGATTCTTCAGTTGTTTGTATCAAGCATTTTGAAGAGAGATTTATTATAAGAAATCACGAAGCTAAGAGAGATGATGGAACATTGCTTGTTATTCCTCGTAAAAGTCCCATTTTAACAAAAGAGGCATATCCAACTGTTTTTGAAGGTCAGCCATCTTACTTATCAACAAAATTGCCTGTAAAGCGGAAAACTCCTGAGGAGAGACAAAATGAACTACTTCAACAAGATGAGAAAAAATTTGAAGAATGGTGCTTGCAGGATAAGATAGTTGATTTCGACTAATTTTGTGGTTGCAGTTTGGAAAAACAACTTACCTTTACCAAAATCTAAGCTAAATTGGCTTCATGGTTCTGAGTTGAAATGTGATTTGTGGTCAAAGTATGATTCCTTGATTAGCTTTCTGAATGGTTTAGAGAATGAACTCAATGTAGACATAAAACTACATAGTATACTGAAAGCATTTACTGAAGTATTAGAAGAGTGTGAAGATGTCTCTAATAAAGAAACTCTTCTATTCCTTCGAGATCAACTGGATTTATGTTTGAAGTCCTCCCCTCGTTATCAGCCAGATATTCTTTTATGTGCTGCTCAATTTTATTTTAGTCATCCTGCAGCATATAAGCTTGTGCGAAATAGTTCAAAACTTGTTTTACCTCATCCTCATTATCTAAAGACTTTAATACAGAACCTTGGTCCATTGGAAAGTGGAGTTCAAAATTCTCATATCAAATATTTAGAACAAAAAAGTTTGCAGCTTTCTGATAGGGAAAAAATTGTAATTTTAATGATGGATGAAATCTATGTTAAACCTGGTGCTACCTATAAAGGCGGGAAAATTGATGGATTGGCCACCAATGTAGATAATGCTGAAGCATCAACACTCCAAGCATTTCTAATTTCCTCTGTATTTACAAAAAATAAAGATGTTGTTGGATTGTATCCCATCAAAAATCAAAATGCAGACCAGCTTTATGATGCTTTAATGCATGTTTTAAAAGTACTGAAAAATGCTGGCTATACTGTTCTATGTGTAATAGCTGATAACAATCGTGTAAATCGCAAAACCTATGAAAAGTTGTGTGGTTGAATTCTAAAGCCCAGCATTGAAAATCCAGGTGAACAAATATTCTTGCTTTTTGATACTGCACATCTTTTGAACGTAATAATTGGCTTAACAATAAGGAAACAAATCAAACCTTTTACATTCCCCCAATGAAAAGTTTGATTCTTGAATTGAAACTATCCCCTGATATTTCCTTGGTAAATCAACTTAATGCCAGTATAACTCATTTAAAGGCTTTGTACAAAGAGGAACCAAATAGCATAATAAAGTTGGCTCCAAGTCTTACACAAAAATCACTATATCCTAATCGATTAGAGCAACAAAATGTTTCATTGGCTTTGAAACTGTTTGATGAAAAGAACATTGCTGCGCTAGATACTATGAGAAGTTCGCTTGGGAAGGATGTAATTGGCACTTCACTTTTCATTAACATTATATCAAAATGGTGGAGAATTGTTAATGTTTAAACGCCTTTCAAAGGCAAACATAAGCGGGATATGTATTCTGACCCGATAAGCAGTTTGAATTCGCCTAATGTCGACTATTTAGAAAAATTTATCCAGTGGCTGGAGGAATGGGATACATTCCCTAGCCCTTCCTTCGTAAAACCTAATTCAAGGAGCGGAAAATTATCCAAAGAGACTTTTGTTGCCTTGAAACATACTACTAAAACCATGCTGGCACTATGTGCCTATTTGTTCAGAAACGTTGTTCCTCCACCAACCTACATTCTCCTCGGTAAATTTCAAACTGATGATTTAGAGGCTAGGTTTGGCCAATACCGTACGATGTGCGGAGGTAACTATCACGTATCTGTGACGCAAGTACTTGAATCAGAAAGAAAGCTTAAACTTCTGAGTTTAATGCAATTAAAATCTGCCAAAGAAGGCAATTTTAAAATTAAAGAATTTTTAGACTCGTGTAAGGGGAATGGTGGTGAAAATTTTGAACCAACGGAGTTTTTTTTATGACATTTTGTTAACCTGTGATTTACACGATGTCTCGAAAGACAATTTGAAAGTCTTGATTTATATTGCAGGCTAAAATTGCAGCCGTTGATGTTTGTAAAAGTCGATTGAGGAGACATTGCTCTTGAAGCAATTTATCCGGATTACTTTGGTCCAATGATTTTTTGCTAAATGTGTTCATGACAGTTTTGAAAATTTGAAGAAATATTTCTATGCTTAAAAAACCAACGACAATTTATTTGTGTACTTTCCAAAGAAAAACTGGCTGGTGAAGGCAATAATTATGATAATACAATTTGTAACTCTGAAAAGCTCTGTAAAACTGAAAAATCTATTCATGTATAAATGTAATAAGTAATATTTTGCTTAATAATTATGCTAAAATTCGTAATGATAATATTAGAAATGCAAATTTTAATGCATCAAAAGATAAAAGCAAAGTTAGAGACAGAAAACTAATAGCTTTGAACCCGTAGGTATGTAATTTTAAGATTTCTGTTTTTTTTTGTAATTTTAAAATGTTTAAGATTTACGTTTCTTTGCAATTGTGCAATTTCTTACAAGGTAACAAACTTTACATGGTTTTGAAGAACTGATGTTTTTCTAAAATATGTCAATCCTAACATATGTGTATGTATATATATATATATATAAATAAGTATTTGTGTATTTATAGATATTTTTTATTAAGTGATAATTTCTTTAAAAACAGTGTTGAAACAACTTTATATATATCTACATATAAAGTATATGTATATATACATAAAACTTGTTTTTAAAATAAGCCAGTCCATTGGAAGTTTTACACTTAACACCTTTGAAGTCAAGGAAAAAGTTGTTAAAACATAGTTCTATGATTAAAATATAAATGTTTAAAGATTCTGGCATAGTTTTAAAATTGTTCAAAACTTGGTGTTGGAAAAGTTTAAAAATTAACGAAAAAGTCGTAAAAACATATATTCTTCAGTTCAAGATAATACGATTTAGATATAAATTTTCAAACTTCAGTAAATGCTGAGTATCTATTGTATTAATGAAAACTTTTACAAATCAAATTTACACTATGATAGTCCTTGGTAAATATTTTCTTCGTTGTTGAGTTCAAATTTAGTCTATGTAGTTCATTATTTCACTTTTTATATAAGTGTATTAGGTATTTATTTTTAAGCATTAAAATGATTTCTGCCTTCAAAAGTTAAATATCAATTGCTGGTGAACTGAAAAATAGCGCGAATTTTAAAAATCCACATAATAACTGCAAACTAAACAAATTATAAATTTTGGTCTATGTATTTTAAATTAATAAAATCTGCCTTATTGAAATTTTATTGTATAATTCTAAACAAAACTGAAAACATTTTTAGTGGAGGCTTTGATGTGCTATTAATTTTTACATTAAATAAAATATAATTTTTGCTTGTAATAAAAAAAAATACATTATTTCTTTACTTGTTTTATGTGATGATTTTATTGTCTATTTTTTAAAATTATTTAATGATACCTTATTAAAATTTTATTGTTATAATTTTGGATAAAACAATGTTTTTAAGATATATACAATTTTAATAAAGGATTTTTTATTTACTGACAATAAACACTTTTCTGAGACTGAAATGTAGAGTTCTTTTTTTGAAGTCTTTAGTTAATAATTTTGTTTTTCCAGCCCAACTATTCTGATGCTTGTGGTTACATTATTAGTAGTAGATTAGATTGAAATATTTTAACAAATAAATTTCAAAAGCAAAAATATTTTTGATATAATTATGTGTAATAATTATGTTATAAGCAATTTTTTTTAATCAAAGTTTTTTTAATTAAAGTAATGCATAGTATGTTTATAATAACAAAGAAATTTAATTTTTATGAATTGATATGGCATCTCTGCTAAATGCTGAATTAAATATATTTGATAATTGAAACGCTGTTTCTTAACATTATTTTATAAATTCGTTTCAGTGGTATCTGATAATTTTATTAAAATTGTATCAAATTAAAATGACGAAATCGTTGAAAATAATAATAAAACTATTTGTAAATAAAAGTAAGCACATTTTCAATCATCCGTTAAAAAAATGTTTCTTATTTTGCCTTTCTAAAAATATGTTAAATTCTTTGAAAAAATACCTCCTCAAATCAACAATCACTCACCACGATTTAATTCTCTGCTAAATGCTGAATTAAATTTTTTTGATAACAGAAACACTGTTTCTTAACATTATTTTATGAATTCATTTCAGTAGCATCTGATAATTTTATTAAAATTGTAGCAAATTAAAATGACAAAATCGTTGAAAATAACAATAATAAAACTATTTGTAAATAAAAGTAAGCACATTTTCAATCATCTCTTAAAAAATGTTTCATATTTTGCCTTGCAAAAAATATGTTAAATTCTTTGAAAAAATATCTCCTCAAATCAGCAATCACTCACCGCGATTAAACAAAAAGAAAAAACTCATAAATCGACTCGATTCTTACGGAAGGAAGGGACCCGACTGCTGACGTCACAGTGAGATGATTACGGCTTGTTCCCCCTACTCGAGGAGGCTTTGGCGGAGCCCTCTAGTAAAATTATAATTATCAGGTCATACTCTATACACCTGTATTGTTTTTACTCAGACAAATCAGGTTTTCGCCCTTGCTTACACTCCTGTATCATTTGATTAACATAGTAACTAATACGTTAAAAATAAATACAAATAATAAGTCCATAAAAATTCCCCCAAATAAAACCCCATTACATGTATGTTTAAAGATGAAACGCGAGAAAATCATGTCATTATTAAAAACACTACAGTGTGTCGAATAATCTTATTATTATAATATACTAATATAATGCTTGATATTATAAATATTCTATATTTATATAATATATCGTCTAATTAACCCAATCGTCAAATTTATATTGGATATTGTCTCATTTAACCCATTGATACACTAACGAATATAGAATTCTCAGTTAACATTCTGTTTTGTATTCATGTCAGAAAAAAAATTAACTGTTTACAGTGAACTACATTATCGGTTGTCTATGAAAAATATACCTGCTAGTTTAAGCTGTTTGTGAATAAATCTCACATCTTTTTTATTAAAACTAAAATATTAGATCATAATAATTAAATAACTCAGATTTCAAATAAAAGATTATGCAATAAATTTTTTCTCCATCTTAAATAAAATCATTTATTTGAAGTATAAACTGTTTGCGGTTGTGACATAGAAAAGGTTTACTTATTTAGAAATAATGCTAAATCATTGTATTTAATGATAAAAATTTTCCTTATAACTCTGTACAAAAAAAAATATATATATATATTTTTTTTTTTTTTTCAAAGAAAGATTAATTGCGTTCTTTGTGATATTTCGAATGCATTGTTATTCTTTCAAATTTTTGTTTTAAACAGAGTGAATAAGCGTGAGGGAGGAAAAAGTTAAAAAAATAAATAAATAAAGTTGAATTATTCGTAATCATACTAAATAGTGAACTTTCAAGGGACCGAAATGTCCGTTCACTGTAACCGGGACTTAACTACATCCGTTCCGCAAACAATTTTAATTAATCTTTCAAAACTCCCCCCTCTTTTATTAAGTATTATTTAAAAAAAATTACCCATAAAATAAAATACAAAAATAACTGAAAAATAATGCGTAGTAACAAAAATGTGTTCACTTTTATTTTGTTTTTACTCTTTGCCTTGCGTTCAAAAAAAAATTTTTTTTAACAATCCTTAACATTAGCTATGGAAACATTTTTCGACTCTCCGATAATTTTTCCTGAATTTATGTTATTCCGGTTTTTAAACCTGTTTAACTATCCAAACGAGCACATAAAAGTAATCCTACCAAATCGCTTAGCAAATTCATCTGCTTTGACTTCAAGCATTTCTAATGAACCAATTCAATAATGCTATTCAATAAAGAAGCAAGCAAGAAAAATGCTTATTGCTACATCCCATGCTATAGGTGGGATTTTAAAAATCGGTATATGTATTTATTTTGAAGTAGACATTTCAAAATTATTGCAAAAAAACGAAGAAACAAAATCAGTCGAATTATTTTTGCCCAAGTTATCAACTTTTTTTTAGTTAAAATATTTACAAAAAGTAAGGTATCTTTTGTAAATTCGCTAACTAAAAAACGTTAACAATTAGTTAGATTAAAATATAGTAAGACCACAATATTTACCGATATAGTAAGATTATAATATCTACTAAATTTCATTTACACATAATCAAAATTTAATATTGTAATGTCTATAAAAGACGTATTTAAAATTTAAATTATTTTTTATATCGGAAATAATCGGTTCTTTTTCAGGAATTTTTCATAATTATAAGTAAAGATAATTTTATATGTTGAATTATTGAAAGATATAATTTTAGCTGAGATTTAACTATCAATAATAGTTTTTTTTTTTAATGTTGCTTCTGTATCGTTATTCTAAAGGAAGTGGAATTTAATGAGACCTTAAGATTCCGTTTTCTATAGTTATGTTTTTAATGAACCCACAGGAATTTTTACAAATAAAAGGATATTGTTAACAATAAGAGATTATGGGGAAATAGTAGACTCCTTTAAAAAATAATTTTGTGATTTCGTACGTTCTAAAAAAAAAAAAATACAACGAAACTTCAACCGAAAAATTGATAACAAATACCATTTTGTCAAGAAATATTGTTAACCCTTTTCTATGAATTTAAAGAACATGCAGTCAATAACCTCCAGGAAGTATTTCAAAAAAGAAAAAATGGAAGAAAAACTTCCATGTAAATTTGAGTAAAAGAGTTTTTGAGCATATTTTTGGAATTAAATTTAAAAGATTTGGTCAATAACCATAAAATAAGCTATGTCACCAAGGTCTCGGACAATGCTTACATAATATTTACTTTAAAAGAAAAAAAATATTTTAAAAACACCTGCTTTTAGAGGGAACTGAACATTGAGCTTCACTGTAATAATTCAAAGATAACTTCTGTCAATTGTGTTTTACTATAATAAATCTATAATTTAAGACAATTTTAAGTAATATTAACCCTTAAATACATAGGGCTGTAGATTTTCATCGTACACTGTTAGAAATTTCTCCGAAAAAAATGGCTAAATAGCTAATCTATGGCTAATAAATGGCTAATCTATTTCATTGTTATTTTACCCTATTTAATCAAAGCAGTCAAATAACCATAAATAAGATGGTAATCAAACTATTAACAGTGAGAATAATCTTTAATAAACTATTTTTACCTTCCGGTTAAACAACCAGAATTTTATCGAACCAATGAAGCCCACCTAATGAAGCAACCATGGGCGCCCATAGGGGAGGGCTGAAGGGGCCCGCCCCCCCCCCTAGAAAATATATGCGTAATTGAACATATGCGTATTTGATTAATCATGTATAATTAAAAGTGAAATTAATTTAAATTAATTAGTTATTCAGCTAATTAAGTTAAAAATATTTAAATAGATAAAATTTCCTTTCATTAATTTTTTAATTCATTAAGCTATTTGTCGTTTTCTTTCATGAGCCCCCCCCCCCCTAAATTCAAACAAATGGGCGCCCCTGGAAGCAACTTAGTTCCTTCCAACTGCGTAGATATTATAGCTGAGAAAGCTAATCTGTCAGTCTCGTGAACTTCAGAACGGGGATATGAGTCCCGGCATTGACACCTCCGTTCCTTTTAACACACATAAGGAATTTCCAGTGCCCTGTACTCTCCAATGCCCATTATCTGACGAGAAGCCTAGGTCCTATGTCTAGTTAAATTTCTTTTTTTACGGTTTTGAAACCATGTTAGCTGTAAATGGTTAAAAAGCCATATAGTTTTGTTTCCATGATTTTATAACCATACTAACTGTTAACGGTTTCAAAACCGTAAAGGGGAAAAATATTCCTTACCGTAAAATATACGGTGGATGAACAGGCTGGTTATCTTACCATCATTTTAGAATGAGAATTCTAACAGTGTATGTATGAAACCTCATATTTTTTTATGCCTTTGCATAGTGTTTTATTTCAATTTTACAAAATTATTTAATCGTTCCCGAATGACAGTTTATTTCTTTAACAATTATTTGCCCTCTATCTGAGAACAATTGCATTATCGAAAGTTATGTTTCAAAACGATTGTTTATACATACTTATTCCAAGCAGTGCACGTGATTTTTTTTATCATAACGTAGAAATACTTTTATTTTTTACTGGAAAAAAAATTATCATGAAATTATTTCCGTTGCGTTTTTCCCCATTAACTACATATATTTACAGGTCTATTTCAAATTTTATTTACGAAAAATTCATTCCTTTAGTTTTTATGCTTAGTATTCATTCATTAAGCATTGAGGGGAAAAGAACCGAGAAGTTCCACATAGGTCTTTTTTTAATTATAAATTAAGCTAAAGAAACTATAGCATGTCGATTGTACAATTTTAAGTGGTATAAAAAATTTAAAAAACAGATTGCATAAGTTAATTTTTTTTTTCAATCAATTTTCATCTTCTTGCAAATGTTCTTCATTTTGTTTCATTTAAGTTTTTTTCTTCTTTTTGAAAATCTTGCGACATATTAAATGAAAATAAAAACAGAATCATAATTATAAATATAATAGCATATTTGTTTTCCTATTACTTCCTATTACTATTACTATTCATTTATGCAACGCACAAAGGAATTACCGATCATTTGTGCACGATTTAAAATTTAATTCATTTAATACTAGCTTCGTTTAAGATCAATGCACTTATTGTTTAGTTCATATTTCTTTATGATATAGGGGGCTCACTTTAGCTTTTAGTTCAAGTCTACATGATATTCTGCTCTGTATCCAACAATGCGACGTAAGGAAATAAGCGACAAGCTATAAGCTACACCATAAGAGCCGCAATGGCTCAGGGGATAGAGCGTTCGGCTTTCAATGAGGTGAACCAGGTTCGAATCCCACCGATTTCTGGTCGATACGAATCCGCATCCAGCTTGCACCGACCACAGTGCTGACGTGAAATATTCTCAGTGGTAGACGGATCATGGTTTAGAATCCCCATGCCGTTAGGCTAACCGTGGAAGTTTCTCGTGGTCTTCTTCTCCATGTAACGCACATTCTGGTTAGTTCCATCAAAAAGTCCTCCGCGAAAGCAAATTTCCTCCAATACCCGATCCAGGAATTTCCTTGTCGTCTGGAATGGGCTCAAAATGACAAGGCTACGGAGTTGAACATCAGTAGCCGTAAACCCATAAAATTGGGTCGGCTGTTAAACGACGGTTATAAAAATAAAAAAACGACGCAATAAGCGTATAATTACGTCTGCAATAAGCGACGTAAGGAAGAGGAAAAAAGACGTTTAACTGTTTTAAGTACGCCATTAATGCTAAAAGAAACGTAATTTTAAGTACGCTAAACCTGGAGGGGGGGGCGTAAAATTCACTTATTGATGTTATGAATCACCTCTTGAATCCCATTACAACACTTACGAAACATAAAATATGAGATAAAAAAAAATCTTTTTATTATCTTCTTCGAAATAAAATTAAAAGAAAAAAAGAAAAAGAAACATTTTCCCTAGTTTAAATTCGAAATGAAGAGCTGAGAAATGTTGAAACCTTTTGCAAAAAAAATTGAAACAGGAAATGAATTCAGAGTGTACAGAATAGAAAATTATTATAATAAAAAATGTTACGAAGTAAAACAGTGAGAATGAAGTGTTGCCCCGCCTAAAAACAAAACTGTTTTTTAATTCTAGCTCTATTGAACAATCGGGCCGTTAAAGAAAGTGTGCACTCAACGATGTCACATTTATCTATAAAAAAATCTATAAGATATCTAGCAAGAAAAAAAACTACTTAATTAAAACAAACTGTTTCAATTATGTCACTGAATTATAAGTTCAATTAAAGATATGTTATGCATGCTCTAGAAAATGTTCATGACGCACCATTCCCTTTTGTGAATTGATTATTTTGGCTACGATAATTTAAGTCTTTCTCTGTTGAAACAAGACATTAATAGGAACAATAATAGAATATATATATATATTGTTTACGCTCCTGTATCAATTGGTTAATGCAATACCCTAAATGCAAATAGGAAGTATGTAGAAAATCTGATAAATAAAAACCCATGTAAGTTTAAATATAAAAATATTGCATTTAAACTCGTGCAAATCATGTCATTATTAAAAACACTACAGGGGGTCTAATAATTGGATCTAATTATTATAATATACATTTATAATGCTTGATATAATAAATATTCTATATTTATATAATATATCGTATCATTTAATATATTCTAATAATTTGGCCAGGGACTATATATATATACATATAAGGGCTGAACTTAATATAACAGGTTACTGTTGGAACCATTAATCGTGGAATTACCAAATCCCGACTATTTAAAGCCTCAATATTTTTTTTTTAAAAAAAGAAGCTTTTTTTATAAAATTATTTGAAACTATTTAATATATTATTTTAATTTTTAATATATATTTTTAACGAAGTGTAACAAATAATTAAATAAATGTTTTCTACTTGAAGATCAAGCAAATCCATAAATTTCAATGTAGACTTCGAAAAAGAACTTGAAAAAAAAAACAATTACCATTGTTAAAAAAAAAACAGTACATTCAATCTGAATTTTAGTAATGATAAAAAATAAAAAATGTGAAAATACTGCCGAGAAAAAAAAAAAATATTTTCAAGAAAAATTTTTTTTAGAGGCAATCAGCAATTGCGGTCTGTAATTAACAATTTAATCAGGTGTTTTATTCTGAAAAAAAAAATCCTCTTAAATCATTATTTATGTTATGTCAACATTCACACAATTTGTTTTTATGTGTGTGCATACGTTTCTTTGAATTAACAATAAATATTTAATCTTTTAATTATTTATCTTAATATAATAATCTTAATTTAATTTATCTTATTGTAATATTAGTCAAAAATGTAAGAATAATTAATGACTGAAGACACTGATATGGACCAGCTGATACAAAAATAACTCAGTAACTTTATTTATTTTACTGATTATTATGAACTTACTGATTATTTTACTGATCATTATGAGCTTAGCAAAGAATGTACTAAATATACTGAACAAAAACAAAATATTGTGTTTTATATAAACTGAAAATGATTTTATTTACATTTTATCAGAACTTTTCAAAAATACAAACAAAATATTTAAATGCACAAAGAAAAAAACTAATTTTTTTATTTTAAAAAATTTATTTAAATTAAAAATTTATTAATTTTTTAAAAAAAAATCTTAATATCAACAAATAAAGATGAATAATTATTTTAACTACGACCTTTAAATTGAAAAAAACTGCTACAGTATATTTTTTGTTTAAAATTCGTCTGGATTTTAAAAAAAAATCAAAAGTGAATTGAAGTGCATAATTAAAATGAACTTACCCAAGTAATATGTGCCTACAGAATATATTTATTCGAAATAATAATAAAAAACTTCAATTTCTAAATATTTGCATATAAATATTATCCAAAGAAATGATTCGATAGAGGACGTTTTCCACGTGGACTCGAGCTAAATGCTATAAAACAGTATAAAACCTTGTGGAGTGACGCAATATAGATCGCAACAGCGCATGCGCAGTTATTTCAGTTTTCTTTTCATTTGTTTAAAGCGAAAAAACGACCTGCCGTGCTACTAGTTTTCAGAAAGAACGACGACAGAGCAGCTTTTTTTGTCGAAAGAAGAAAGTAAGATAAACGAATCATTTATAATAAGCGGAATGACAAAAAAGAAGAGGTGTGTGTGTGGGGGGGGGGGGGGTCATTAGGAGAATTCAAAGGATTTCTGGAAAATCAACATCACTTTCAGGGATTTGGACCTTAAAACTAAATCTATTATTTTTATGAAAAAATAATATTTAAAAATATTTTTTTAAAACTTTCTTAAATTGACTTCTTTAACACTAAACATACCAACAATTAATCTACCATAGCCGGTCAAATGACCGAACTTCATGTTTCTTCATTGAATGTTGGAAATATGGATGTTAGGAAGGAAAGTAAAAAGTTTTATTATAAGTAAACAAAATTGTATATTGCCCATTTTTATGTATTACAAACACAAAGAATAAGAATTTTCAATTCATTGCTCAACGCTTTTTTTACATGTACTGGGTGTTTACATTGTACATTTTCCGCAAACATATTTCTTCTAATGATTATTATTTCTATAATTCTTATACTTATTCTTATAATTATAAGAATATGTAAGAACTGTCTTGATTGTTTCTACATTTTTCTGGGTAAAATTCTGATTGAATTCACTACGCAACAGTCTTTGCAGAAATGTGCAACTCATCGAATGCAATACGTTGAACATGCATTACAACGTCATTTCTGATCCGATAACCTGATAAAGCAATAAATTGTTCTCCCGTTCAAATGACCGTTTGTGGTAGAAATAGGCATACGACACATATAATTCGAAAAAAACAAAATACAAAAAAAATAATAATAATAATAATATTTAATTGTATATAATTGTTAGATAAAGTCACGAAGTCAAATGTGCAAAAACGATTAGATGATAAGCGCATTTTCGATGCAAAAGCTCTTAAACGGTCATTTGACCGGTTATGGTATGCTTAGTGTTAAAAATAAGTATGATATAAAACAAAACAAAAATAAATATTTGATTTAAATCTAAAATTATCTATTATTAAATCTAAAATTTATTTGATTCACATTTTTTAAGAGATACTTTCAAAGCTTTAATTTACTCTACGCTAAATTTTAATAACATAACTATAATTGACTATAATTAAACTCGTCAAAGTAAGCATCAAATCAATGATTAAGTACAGTAAGCAACAAAAAAAAGATATCCTGAATAACTTTTGTTCTAGTGATCTGATTCTCACTTACTAAGGGTCAAACTTAATGGTTCCTGGAGGTGACCTCAAATATGCTAATTATATATAATAAGTCTTGAATTGAACGGTCGAGACATCTCGACTTTTATTCCCCTCTTCATATTTTTTGAAGCCAGTTTTTATAATCAATTATACTTTTTCGTTTTGTTGATCATTATTCTGATAGTGATTTTGAGCTCGTAAAAGTTAACATATGCATTTGAATATTTAAACAGGATTCATGTGCTCTTTAAAAAAGTAAGAGAGCCGTAGCCTCCATATTGTAACTATAATTTATCTTTAAAATTAAAATTTTGAGATCAGATATTTTGAGTTAATGAAATTGAATATTTTATCCTTTAAGTTTTTGTGTCACCATTTCAGTATCTTAAGGCCCTTGCGAACTTTGTTTAAAAAGAGTATCAGATATATGTAAGAAGGAAAAAAAAGAAGAGATAGTAGTGGTATTTGGTGATAAGTGTTTCTTATCGTAATTGAAGGAAATAATCGAAATATATCGAAACATGAGGATGCAAATCATCCAAAGAAAATCAAAATATCTGACAAAATGAAGGGGTTTTTTAATCATACACAATGTGCTACATATTAGTTCAATGTGTTATTCTTAAACATAATGTATTCCAATATTTTTAAAATGCCACTTAAATTTCACAATTCCTTCAGTTATAGAAAAACGAAGTTAAAGTGCATTAGAATTACTATACAATCAACATTTTTTTCAGAAACTTTTATATTGTTTACGTATAAATTAAGTAAAAACAACATGAAAAACCCAAATAATTTCGGATAAAAAGTTTATGCATTCAAATTCGAAAAGCTTAGAAAGTTATTTATAAGTAGATTTTTATAAATCGACTTTTACAAATCGATATTATTTATAAATCGACTGAAATAATTTATAAATTCAAATTTTCTTTTCGGAAGGGATAAAGAAGGAAAAGATTCCTTGCTTTTTGGTCAGAAATCAGTTGAAAAATTGTGTCTATTGCATGGAAACTTCGAAATATTTTCTATAAGCTATTCATAAATAAACCTCTTCGAGCAATCACAGAATATTATTTCATTTGGTTGCTTAGCAACAGAGTAAAATCAAGTATTCCTCTCTTGAATTAGTCTATGGGTTCTTAAAATATTCATTTGCAGCAGCAGCTTTGTTTGACTGTTTCTTGGGACTATCGTCAAATATATATAACATATTAGCCCCCACCCCCAATTTATGATCCAATTTTTTCAAAATTTCGTCTACCCCTCCCCCTATCAAAATGTGTGAAATCTAAATATATGAAAAAAGAATCTATATGTTTACTCAGAGAAAGTTTTTATGTGTGATTTCGAAACGAAACTTAATTAATAGTTATCTTAACTTACTTAAACTTGATTACTAGTTATCACTAATTAATTAGAATATCCCCCAGAAATCATTAAGACTGACATTTAGTTCGTGAAAATCTGATCATTAGAACGAAAGTTATTTAGGAAGATATCTTTTTTTTGCCAATCATACACTAAAACTTCATTATTTATTAACTTTATAACAAATTTAAAAGAAATTTAACGAGCAAATATTTAGCTTTTACAATATATTTTATTAAGGGTAAAATATTATATGCAATAAAAAATAATAATTTTAATAAAGAAGTTTTGAATTATAAAAATTTTAATTTCTTTTAAAAAAATACAGTAAACAAAAATTAAGAATATTTAGTTGAAAATAATAAATTTCTTCTCTTACATTGCATTAAATTTCTGCTAAGATTAGCATTAAAATCATTTGAAGTGCGAGTACATTCTTTTTTTTTTTTTAATGAATGTTTTGACAGTCATCTTTTTAGGGAATCTAATTAAGGAACTTGCCTCGGGCATCATTCACTTCACGTCTAATAATTATCATCGAATTACTCTACCTGCTTCATTTACAAATTAATGCAAAATCAGAAAAAGGTTGTAATAAATATTTTTATTTCCCCTTAGAACAGTGTTTCCCAAACTTATGACTTTTGTGTACCCTTTCTGAATTTTTCGTAACGCTGTATACCACTCATAAAAAAATGAATGTATTTTTTTAAAAATATGTTTATTTAGAATGGAGAATAAAGTTAAAAAACACAACTGGATGTTGACACCACTGCTAACTCTGCAAAAAATAGTCAATAGAAAAATACTTAATCGTAAATTTTCCTGGCTAGCTTTGTTTTTAAATAAAATTGTTTGAAATATTCGTTTGTTGCAAGATATTTCACCTAAGAACGCGTACCCCCGCTAAACTGTTCCCGTACCCCTGGGGGTACGCGTACCACACTTTAAGAAACACTGCCTTAGAGGAAAGATTCCAAGGCAAATATTTTGACACAAAATGATAAATTTTAAGAAATGGATTAAAGAATTTTTTTTTATTATAAAATTCTATGTAAAATTATAAACAATCAAGCATTATAATTATAATAATTAGACCAATAATTAGATGCACCGATGCACGATTCATCCGAGTAAAAACGATGTCTATAGTATCACCTGATAATTATAATTTTACTTAGAATCTTAGAGAGCGTCTAAGAAAATGGACTGTACTTTAAAAGTTTATTATAAGATTCTATGTAAAATTATAAACAATCAAGCATTATAATTATAATAATTAGACAAATGATTAGATGCACCGATGCACGATTCATCCGAGTAAAAACGATGTCTATAGTATCACCTGATAATTATAATTTTACTTAGAATCTTAGAGAGCGTCTAAGAAAATGCACTGTACTTTAAAATTTTATTATAAGATTCTATGTAAAATTATAAACAATCAAGCATTATAATTATAATAATTAGACCAATGATTAGATGCACCGATGCACGATTCATCCGAGTAAAAACGATGTCTATAGTATCACCTGATAATTATAATTTTACTTAGAATCTTAGAGAGCGTCTAAGAAAATGGACTGTACTTTAAAATTTAATTCTATTTTTTCCCCTTCAAGTGACAAAAAAATTATTTCTTTTTTTGCCTTAGAATAAAATACTTGGTTTCATTTTTCTGAGTTGCTTTCTTTCAATTGATTCTCTACTATAATTTTTATCCTAACTTTATTTGAAATTAAACTCTGAAACACTAAAACAGGTTATTTCACCGATTTATTAAGTATAGCTTAAATGTTTTATTTTAATTTATCATCAAGAAATTAGAAAATAATAATTAATTATTTTGTACTATTATTTTTAAAAAAATATTAGTACACAGTTTAAATTTTGATAAAGAGCTAATTACAGAAAGTGTATTTTATCATAAAAAGTTTGCATATTTTGTTTTAACGTATGCATATAATATTTCAAAATGAATTTGTTTGCATTCGAGCATATTAGTTTTGGATGCTAAATTATTCGAAAAAATTATAACTCATAAAATATTTTTTTCTCGAAATTTTAAATTAAACCAATATATTTTACATGCCTTGTAGTAGATTTAAAGATAATTTTAATACACTCATATTATACTGATAGTATGATAATTTGAAAAAAAAAAGTAATTTTTCCTGAAAAAAAGTCTTATTCTTAAAGTCACATTTTTGGTAAGAAAATACTGATGAAAGATGCAATCAGAGTTTTAAATGACGAGAAATAATAAGACTGTCAAAATAGTTAAGAAGGATTTTATTTTAACGTTTTAATACCACGCAATATCAAAACAAAAGAATTTCATATCGATTGATTTTGACAGCAGAAAAGTGGAATAAGATACTTTTCAGGAAAATCAAGTTTAGAATTATCAAAGTGAATAAATGTTATGCGGGTGGTTTCGAAATATGAAATCTAATAGTTTGACGACGCGTCACGAACGTTTCATTTATTCATTTACCGTCCATGAGACGCACAGAAAGATTCTATGGAAAATCTTAATTATACAGCTTTATTGTTTTGATGTGACTGAAACCGGTTAATGAATATTAATAATAAAATACTTCGATATAAAAATACAATGATTACTTTGTCCTGGAATTATTTGTCATAATCTATTTGTTTTCCTGGAAAAGAAGAAACAAATTTCTGATTTAGAAGAAATGCGTGAAAGCAAATAGCAGTATCAGGCAAATGAACCATTCTATAAATAATTCTACATTATGCATACTATTAATTGTCATTAAAATGAATAATTGAAGGCAACAAAAGATTGTTATCTGCTTTACAATATAGTAATGCAACTGGAGTTGGAATTTCACAGCTAGTGAGAAAATAAAACTAAAAATAAAGATGAATCTCATTATTTGTCTTTAGTTATGAAAAATTGGAGAAAAAATAATTTAATGACTAAATTCGTAAATAAAATAAAATCTTAAAACTTTTTAAAAAAAAAGAATCTTAAAAATTTGTAAAACTTGTGTAAAAAATTTTTTTTTCTAAATAACAAAAATTTTAAAAAATGCGTTTTTTTTTTTTTTCTTTTTTTTTTTTTTTTTTCTAGGTGCCTACTGTTTTGTTCTAAATTTTCTCTTGTCATACTTGTTTTCCTGCCATCATAACTCCTGTATTTTCTACCAAAGGATATTCTTTATATCACCATATCAACGGGGTTCATTTAATTTTTTTTATTTTCTACTTAGCTGCTGAAGTTGGCTGCTTCACTCGCCTATCAAATGTATCAGATAGTTTTTTTTTTTTCTTTGTTCTTTTCGAATATTTCCTGAAAAGTAGGGAATTAGATGGTTTTCTTAAAATACAGTCAGTGGCCATATTATTGGACACACTATTAGATTCTATGTAAAATTATAACTATCAGGTAGTACTAAACAGCTTTATTGTTTTTAACGTATTGCATTACAATGTTAACCCATTGATACAGGAACGTAAATAAATGCTAACAGGCTTCCTCCGAGTAAAAACAATACAACTGTATAGAGTATCATCTGATAATTATAATTTTACATCGAATCTTAGAGTGCGTCTCATAATATGGACTGTCTACTATAAAATTAAATACTATGCCACTACCTGCTAACCTGAAGTCTATTTTGAATTCTTGTAGAATTAAAACTCAACAACCAAAAAGACAATATGCAAAACACGTTAAAAATTGTTCTAAGATAATCGATTTCTTATGCAAATGATCATTTACATATAATCCGCTAACGGTTTTAAAAAAAAAATAGATTTATTTATTAAATTTTTCTGTGAAACATGGAAGGTATGCTAAATAAGAAATACAGCTTTCGAATGAATGATATGCATCATTTATTGTCGTCTGCTTTTGATCGCTGGAAGGTGGCCGAGCAAGTTTTCGTTCCGAAGTTTAATGACAGGTAGCCCTCCAATCTTCAAGGACGACCCTTTTTCATTCTTTCAATCGTCCTCTCTTTCAGGAATACATTGCTTTACTTTTCTCTACGCTTCAAACATTCTCTCCATTCATTGAGAACAAATAGAGAATAATTTTTCTATTGATTAGAACAAGCAAACCTGTGCTCGAAAATGCTACTCATTAAAAAACCATTTGCGTTGTTTTATTCTAAAATGCATCGAACTCTTTATTTTATGACTTGGTGCTCTTTGTGAAAATGGAATGAAAAATATTTGCTTCATAGTACATGTGGGTAAGTTTTTTGATACAATATCAGATAAACTGTGTACAGTCCCTGGCCATATTATTAAACGCACTCTAAGATTCTATGTAAAATTATAATTATCATGTGATACTATACAACTTTATTGTTTTTACTCGGATGCATTTGTTTACGCTCCTGTATCATTGGGTTAACATTGTCATGCAATACGTTCAAAATAAATACAAATAGGAAGGATATAGGAATATATAAAAAAATCTCCCGAATAAAAACCCATTATTACATGTATGTTTAAAAACAAAAGTATTGCCCAGAAACTCGCGCAAATCATGTCATTATAAAAAAAACTACAGTACGTCTATGAATTTGATCTTATTATTATAATATACTAATATAATGCTTTATATAATAAATATTCCATATTTATATAATATATCGTCTGATTTAACCAATTGATACACGAACGTAAGCAAGTGCAAACAGTATAGCTGTATAGTATCACCTGATAATTAAAATTTCACATAGAATCTTAGAGTGTGTCTTACCCAGGAACTGTACAGCAACAGCTATAATATGATTTTTTTTAATTAAAGAAAAATATGTATTTAAAATTGTGCATAAGAGTCTTAAATAAAATGAAGTAAGCATTCTTGCCACTGATTTTCTTCATAAAAATATGCAATATATTGTACGCTCTTTTTCAACAACTTAAACAAAATTCTAAATTTAAAGCAAATTATTAAAAGAAACTTTCGATTTTCATTTGTTGAGACAGTCTTTAATCAATTTTTTCGTGTTAAATTTAATAAGAATAAAAGCATTTTTGGTGCAAAATGTGTATCTAGAAACTGAATCTAGAAGAATCTATATGAATCTAGAAACTAAAAGAAGTCGGTGAAATAAATCGAGAAAATTAAAAATTCAAATGTTTTGGAATTTTATATATATAAGATCAAAATGTAAAGAAAACATGGAAAAAACTACAGAAAAATGAAAAAAGGGAAAAATAATAAAAATCCAGAAAAAAAAATCCGAAAAAAATTTATAAAAATTTCATAAAATTCCTATTCAATTTAGAACTATCACATTTGAGTCTCACTTAACTAAACCTCTCATTACATAAATAAATAAAACAATATTATTAAAGAAGGCCTTTTTTATCACTAATAATCAACCGATTTATTCTATTGCGACTTTTGATTTACAGAATATTTTCAATAGCATTTCTAAACTAAAAGATGTACTTTTGAATTATTACTTTGTTAAAAATATCTTTAATTGCGATTTTGATTATTTGAAAATTCTAATTAATTTTTGACTTTTTAATAATTATCTTTACAATGGAAAAGATATTTTTTCTTCAAATTGATGGAATACCACAAGGATCTAATTTTTAATCTCTCTTAGCTAACTTATTTTTGAATTATTATGAAAAAAAAATTATACTCTTAATATTTAATTTGTTTTTAGATTTATGAATTATATCTTATAATATATAATAATTATATCTTTAATTTTCAAGATTATATTATTTTATTAAATAATATTTAGCCAGAGGAATTAATCTTGCTTCGTAATCAATATGATAATATTAATTTCAATTTTTTGGATTTGGTATTATAAAAGATGAAAATATCTGCTTTGTTGATTTATACGATAAAAGAAATGATTCTAATTTTAATATAATTAAACTAATTACTTAGAATTCTAATGTTTCGGAAAACATCTATTTAAATACCATTTATAATCGAATGAATAGAATTAAAAGAATATGTAGTGATGTTTATTTATCCAAAAAACAAATAAACAATCTCTTTCAAAATTTGATAATAAAAAAAACAATGGATTCCCAACTAAAGTAATTCAATTCTATGAAAAATAATTTAGTTAATTGTATACTATTGTAAATGAATTTATAAAAAAAATCTTTTGTGTTAATTAATAAAATTTTTACGATGTGCAAATCCAATTCGAGCAAATCAGAGGCTAAAATTATGTGCAAAACAGGCAATTCATGTTTCTTTCTGTTTTCTATTTTATTTCATTTTTCACTTAAATAAAAGTTAATTTTCTAAAATTATTAATTGTCAACTTCATTAAATTATCCAGTATAATATTACCTTGCACACATTCATTTTCGGGCTCATCCTTGGTAACTAATAAATCTAACACACTTCAGTACTGCAGTAAGAACGCACTATAAGACAAATTTTCTCTATTTACGCTTTTACCTCAATTTGCTCTTCTGTTTAAATTTTTTTCTTTTTTTTTGTAATTTGGCAATCTTGTTACGAAAATATTTTAAATCATTCGCTAATCGCTTTATAGATTTCGTTTTATATTTTATTCTGCTTTTTCTTTACATTTTATTTTCTGTTTTTACGTGATATTTTCACTTATTTTGTTCTATTTTATTTGTTGTAAACTTTTTATTAATTTTTTTTGAAATGCTCCTCACACTATTGAATTAATATATTTTGCTTTAGCTATATTGATACAATATTAGAAAGCAATCCTTTTGCAGACAAATAGTGAAATCTGATGAAAAGATTATATCGTTTATTTTTCGGACTTTTGTTAATTTTTGTTTTCCTTTTTTTCGGATTTTTTTTCCAGGATTTTTATTATTTTTCTTTTTCACTTTTTCATTTTTCATTTTCCCCATGTTTTCTCTACATTTTGAACTTATTTTATGAGTTCTA
Source organism: Parasteatoda lunata (assembly GCA_949128135.1). Taxonomy (NCBI): domain Eukaryota; kingdom Metazoa; phylum Arthropoda; class Arachnida; order Araneae; family Theridiidae; genus Parasteatoda; species Parasteatoda lunata. The sequence continues at coordinate 2,708,602 of OX421971.1, forward strand.
TTTACTTGTAGCTTATGCGCAGTAATTAAAACTTATTGTTCTTCTTAATATTCTTCGTTTATTTTCCTTTTGCATTTATATATATGTAATACAAAAATTATAAATACTTTTGTATTAATAAAAGCATTAAAACTCTTTCGTTTTCATAAAATGTCTTTGTTAAAGAATAAGCTTAGAGATATTCTATTTTTAAAATTCAAGGCTGTAAACATACCAATGAATAATAATTAGATTTATATCTCAAACGAGGAGTTATTTTTAGAATCTTTCCCTCTCTCACTTCCATATTAGGAAGCATTAAATGATTTTCCTTAATGTGTAGGAATACAAAGAATGTCATGACTGACTGGCCTTTTCACCCCTTTTGATTAATAGTATAAAATGAAGGAGCAGTTGTTTTTGCGTGTCTTTTGCTGTACGAAGATGCCAACCTAGCCTTCGCCACTACTGTCTTGATATTTGGCCGTGATTTGGGTGAGACCTCTGTTTACACCATACTCCAGTAAATAAAGCCTGTTAAAATCTAATGGCTCATGATTTCAACCAAGGTAAATTAAAACACTACGAAAAATAGATACCCCGATATTATATATATATAGAGAGAGAGGGGTTAGATCTAAAAATGTTTTTTCTTCATCGTAACAGCGCAAAACTTGATATGTCATTAAGATAGTAAGGAGTTGAGTTACAAGCACAGTACATGGACGTTATGTTCCGAAACAGCTTCGTTTGGTATTTTTTTTCCTCTTTTAAATCATGTATCGAAACATGTATTTCATCTGGAAATATAAATGTAATAATGCGACCCTAAATATTATGTATTGAAATCGATAAATGCGACTATTTAAATGACCATTGAAATGTCTTCATAAAAATGAACTTCATATAAATGGGCATTACACAATTGTATTTTATTTATTGTATAATTAGTATTATTTTTTATACCAATATATTTTAAATTCACACATAATTCAAGCAGGGCTCTTCTTAGCCTAATTCTGCTTCACTACTTCCGTAATGAAGAACCGAACTTTATTTAAATTTTTCACCTCATTACTGATAGATAACAAGAAAATTGACTACAACCTAAAATAGATACCCCTCCAATGGTCAGACGAAATATCGTTCTGACCATTTTATTCATTTTCTGTCAATTCTATGTCCATCATGACGAATGCAAATTTGTGATTGTTAATTTTTCTATGTAGCTGCGAAAACTTCATATCCTTGCTGACATTAGGGCGGAATTAAGCTAAATTTTCACAATGACGATGGCTCAATTGAGCCAATCAGAAGTCCATATTTTTATAAACATGTCGCATTTTGCGATATGTAAAAATACAGGCTTTTGATTGGCCAACATCGTAATTGCAAAAATTTAGCAGAATTCCGCCCTATAAAGCTATGGATTTACGAAATATGTAACTTTTGTGTTCATACTATAGATTAATGAAGAAGCTAACGTATAACTGATGGATTTTACACTGTACTGATATTTTGTTTTAAAAAAAGTTCTTTAAAGAAGTAAAAGCAAAATTTTTTATTCGATTTGGGGTCCCCTTATGGCCTCAGGGCTAAAGAGAAGGCTATTCTCTTTCAGGGCTATTCTCTTTAGCCCTGTTATGCCCCTGCCTTAGTCAGGCTCTGTTTATCAACATAAACTTCCTTAATTGAATAAAAAGTAAGTAATTGAATTTTAAAAATATATGCTAAACGAATATCATTTTTAACAGAAGATACTACATATCTTCAGATATTTATGTTAATAATACGTAAACAAAATTATATTTTATAACCATATATTTTGATATTTCAAACCATCACTTTTTTTAAAAAAAACTACAGAATATGATGTTTAAAATTATAAAGTTTGCCGGGAGAGCCTGGTTGGTAGGGCACTGGGCCCATGTCCAAGAGCTCGTGGGCTCCATCCCCGCCGGCCGAAGACTCCCCTTGTAGTAAATGCTGACTGATGTACGTTCAATCTATCGTGTCGCAAAGTCCTCCATGTTCCCATAACAAATCAATATCTCTGCGGGTGCTGATCCAGAACTTTCCTTGTCTTCTGGATTGGGTCAAAACGGCAAGGCAAGGGAGTTGAACATGAGTAGTCGTCAACCCAAAATTGGGTCGGCTGTTCAACGACATATATAAAATAAAAAATGATGTTCAGTGAAAAAAGTTGTTTATTTTTCAAACTTTACATACTTTGAGAAATGGAATCCATAAAGTAAATGAATGCTCTTTGTGATAGAATTTCTAAGTTAGCCGTATTTCTATAGTTCTTATTAAATTTAACTGAAAATAACGAACGAATTTATCACAAAATATTATTAGTTTATTGTAAGATTAGAAATTGTAAAAAGTACAAAATACTTAATAATAAATAAGTAAGCAGTAAAAAAACTTTTGTAGTTACGTTATTTATTTTTTTTTCTAACAAATTAATTTTTATTGGGGCTACAGTGAGTGGTCGGAAGTAGGGAAACTACTGTAGTCTTATTAAAAGAAGCGATTCCTGTCAACTACTTTTAACGTTAGTCAAATAACGAAACAATGTTCAAATGCAAAAAATTTGTCAAATCTAATGGGTGCAAGTATTCGTCGCGAGCCCGTCAATGAGAATGCCTCTGTGGCTGACCGTTAATAAGATCTATGAATGATGCACGAAAAAAATCGGCGCATAATTGGTTGAGTTGTTCCTGAAAAATCAAGTTTTATACATCTGATTTTTTTAAATTCGATTTAACAGGAACTATAAAGTAGTTTTTGCGTCTGATTTCGTAACGTAAAATATCGTCTGCATTAATGAATTAGCATGTTATATATATATATATATATATATATATATATATATATATATATATATATATATATATATATATATATATATATATATATATATATACGAGGGTTACTCTGAAATTTCTGAGATACGCACAGACGAGAATTTACAAAACATAAATAACGGTTTAATTTTAAAATACAAAGTATTTTAACACAGCAGACGACTACTTCAACTTGTTTAGCGTAGAACAAATTTTAAACAGAAGAGAAAATGGAGTTGACGCGAGAACATTTTTGCGCTATGATTTTCTACAATTTTAAAGCTGGATTAAATCAAGAAGAATGAGTTCAACGGTTGCAATTAGCATTTGGTGATGAATCTTCAGCTCGTGCTACTGTATTCAGATGGTTTACAGAATTTAGCAGAGGTCGCAATTTTCTTAGGATGAAGAACACACAGGAAGGCCGCCGTCGGCAGTAATCCCGGATAATGTGTCTGCCATACGAAAAATGTTAAAGGATGATAATCGCTGTACCTATCAAATTATACAGAAGGAACTTAACATTGGATCAGCAGCCATACACAAAATTATTCACGAAAAAATACATATGAAAAAAGTAGTTTGCCGTTAGGTTCCCCATAATCTAACTGAGCACCAAAAAGAGGAGCTTGTCAGAATCAGTAAAGAAACTCTTAAATTGCTAAATGATGGTGGCCACCACATCATTTCTAAAATTGTAACGGGTGATGAAAAGTACATACCGTTTTTTGACGTTCCGACGCGTCAAGAAAGCAAAGTATGGGTCTTTGAAGATGATCCCACGCCGACAATGGTGAAAAGACAACGCGCACTGAAAAAAGGGATGTATGCCGCTTTCTTCAGAAGTACGGTATTGGTCAAAGTCATCAAGTTGGAAGGACAGAAGACAGTAACAGCAAACTGGTATATCACTAAATGTCTTCCAGAAATTCTAATAGAAGTGAATGTTAGGGGACTAATACTTCACCATGACAATGCATCTTCACATACAGCCGGATTAACAGTTGAGTTTCTTAAGCAAAAACAAATTAAAGTGATAGAACATCCGCCAAATTCACCTGATCTAGCCATGTGTGACTTTTGGTTATTCTTTAATCTAAAAAAGAACTTACGTGGACGTCGTTTTCATTCAGAAGAACAGATTGATGTGGCTATAAATGCATTTTTTTTCATCTATTCCAAGAAATTAATGGCTTGAGGCATTTAATCTGTGGAAAATTAGACTACTAAAGTGCATTCATGCTGGAGGAGACTACTTTGAACACACCTAAAATTTTGTAAGTGTAACTTTAAAAACCTAGTTGTATCTCAAAAATTTCAGAGTGTTACTCTGAATGTCCCTCGTATATATATGGGTCATTCTCACAAAAAGGTGATTTTCTTAGTCCCTTAGTAATAAATACTAGGAAATACAGCAGATTTCTCAATATTTTTCTGCATCATTTTTCGTAAAGGTCTAACTGATCAATCATATGCATTTCTGCTGAATGCATTTAATATTTCATTCTTATTTTTTAATAAACATAACTTCAAAATCTCCTCCGTGGACGTCCCTACGTCTGCGATACAAAATATTTTTTAATGGCTGTTAAACATTTTAGATGTTATTTTAATGATTTTTGTAGTTTTAACTAGTTAAATGTTTATATTAGGTTTTTATTAAATATTTTTTTAGAAAAGTTTTATTTTTATAAAATAAATGGTTAGTAAACTTTGTCCATCAAAAATGAAGTCTCCCTCCGTGGACAATTAATAGAGCTCAATAAGTATGTAATAGAGAGCAGCATATGTGAAATCCCTAATCCCCAGTTGGTGGGGAAGGTAAAGATTCTATTTTCTAGTGTTTAACTATCAGTTGCTTTTATTTTCTTTGAAGTTAGTTTTGGATTGTTGTGTTCAACTGAGGTTTGGCAAAGTTCTCAATGTATACTCCGTGGTCATCATAAAGAAGGTAAGATAAAACTATTTTATATTTGATATATAAATTTTAGATTGCAAAAATAGTATATTTAATAAAAAGAACTGCGCCATTTTTGTAACTTTAAAATTAAAAATCAGAAAAATTCAAGAACTAGTTTTTGTCTCCTCCGTGGACAAAACAATTCCACGGAAGACAGTCAATGGAAGAGACAATGAGTTAGACAACCAATAATACATTTTTATTAATTAAAAAACTATTTTCTTTTAATTGATAGTTTTTAAATGGAACAAATGTGTTAATTTCTTTGTATTTTTAAGGAAAATCAATTAAGTTTAACTTTTTTTTATCGGAGAAGTAAGTATTGGCAATTTTTCCAAATAATTTCTGTGATGTTTAACATTTTTTTTCTCTTCAAATTTTAGGAAAAAAATGGCAAAACCAAAATGCAAAAAAAAGAACGCAATCAAATGTTCAAATCTAAAAGAGGACGGAAAAGAAAAAACTTAGCATAAGACAAGCTAGACCGAAATTACATCTCCTCCGAGGACAAGGCAGAATTTAAAATATTTTAAATCTTCTAATAAAAAAAATAGAAAACTTGAACATTATTATAAGGACATATAACAAAAATAAATAAAAGCATTTATGTAATTTTTATCACTTTTTTAATTACTTTAATTTAAGAAAAAATTTTAGTCTATTTATACCTTTTCAGTGAGAATGACCCATATATATGCATGTATGTATATATTATATATATATATATATATATATATATATATAAACATGAATTAAAACTTCTTAATACCTCCTCATATTTAACCAAGCTAATTTTTTATTCAAAATCATTTTGAACATAAAGTTCTTCAGTTAAGTTTGTCTTCTAAAAGTAACGAAGTAGTGGCTACATTTCGAAAGTAATTTGTAATCGTTACTTTTAAAAAAGAGTAGTTGTAATTTTTCTCCGACCACTTAACACACGTGTTTATAAAAACCGCTGCAAAATGAATTGTAATAAACTTTATTAAGAAAACTTTCTTTAAAAAAAAAAATACTCTCATCAAAGTTATAAGACAAACACTGCTTTCAGGTTCATAACTTAAAGTAAACCATAAAAATATTGTAACTATCATCATCCATGGCTCGACAGCCCATGGTGGGATTTCTTTGTTTTTCCAGACTAGCCTTTTTTCTGCTAGTGTTTTCCAGTTTTTAAGTACAAAAGTTCTTTTTCTAGGCCATCTCTCTTTTTCGCGTGCCAACTGCATTGAAAACTCTTTTTGTGGTACGGTCCATTCTGATAATTTTATTATTTGTCGTTTAATAATGTCATTGTATGAGTGCTAGATTTGATCTTCTAAGCCAATCACCATTTTTTTCAATTCCTCCAAAAAAATACGTCTAAAGACCTTTCTAAAAATATTGTATACATTAAACTAAAATATTACATTTACTGCAACTGGCATCTCCTTGTAGCAAAACATATCGAATGAAATTTATACCTTTGCAGTACTTCGTGGCATTTCTTAAAGAAAGACAAGCATCAAGATGCAAAATAGTTATACAGTCAAACCCCGCTATACTGAACATGGTTTATAGTGAACGAAATGTTCGTTTACGTGCCTTGCCATACGCATTTAGTAATTTTTTGGTGTATATAATGAAACTAAAGGAGAGAGGAAATTGGACAGTATGAACTTATTTCAATCTTAGACTGATTTATTTTCTTCATTTTTTTGTAATTTCGAAATTTCTACATAAAATACAAAATACCGGTTTTTAAAACCATCTATTGAGTGGAATACAGCCATAAGCATTTTTTTCTTGTTTGTTTCTTCTATCTCAGTTTCTCATTCCTAAATAAGGGCCATTCCTAAATTTTTCGCACGCAGGACGTAAAAATAGTCATAAAAAAATAAAAGTGAACACATTTTTTGTTACTACATATTGTTTTTTTAATCATTTTTGTATTTCTTTTAATGAGTCAATAATTCAAATAATGTGCCATAAAAGGGAGCGGAAAAATGAGTTGAAATTGTTTATAGTGCTGATATAGCGACCTCCTCGTTATAATCAACTGAAATCCCTTGAAGGTTCACTATAGCGGGATTTGACTGTCAGAATAAATATTAAGAAACAAAACTAAGATGTGTTGTTTGTCTAAATGAATAATTTTTAACTAAATGAATTAATCTTTAGCTATTTTTTAAAATAATCTCATATCTAAAACGTTAAAAAATCGTCTATTCTATTATTTTTTGAAATACATATAAACATGTTTTAAGAATAGATTCTATATGTTTACGAATCCTTCACGTTTTCTAAGTAATGTTTGTTTTCAGAAACAAATTATTTCATCAAAATACATTATTTGTATAAAAGAATATTTAAACTTGGCTGAAAAAAGTCTTTTAAAGCAAATGGAACTAAACCGGTGTTCACAACTGGAAAAAAATCCTTTTTAAATATGCTTTGTCTATATTATGTATATATGAGCTCCCTGTATTTCTTTAAAATAATGGAATAGTATGCACACAAAACGTCAAATAAAATTAAAGAGGAGTTATCCAATTTCAAGCTGTCGCATACTTTTGTCATTCTTCCCTCATAAAAAACATTCTTTCTTTACAGATTGACATTCCGATCTCAAAAACACTGGAAGCCACCTTATCTTAATCTACAGGAAATTAAGCCTCGAATATTTTATCTGTCGGCAAGAAATAAGGTTTTAGAAGTTCATCCATGCATGTCAAAATAATATTCATTATCGTTGAAAAGAAATAAGAAAAGGCTACTCATTGGTTCAGCTTTCAAATCCGAAAAAATAAGTATGGTTCTTCTTTAATTATAAAAACAGTAGCTGTTTGTTTTTTTAAAAAAAACAACACACATTTGTTTGTTGTGTATCATAATTTGGAACAAAATCACTAACATTGTGCGGAACAAAAGCTGTTGGGAAAAAATTCCATGATAGAGATCTGATACCTTTAAGAACGATAAAAGAATTCCATGAATAATTGAATAATTTCGATTTTATCTTTGAATTTTTGAACTTGTTCCACGCACGTGCACAAATGATTCACAAGTCTATTTCTATTATTACGTGCTACAATGAATAGGTTTGAATTAAGAATTATACGTGACAATTGAAACTTTTAGTGCTTTCTACCGTAGCAAATTAGAAAGGGAATTATTTCCAATGGCGTAGTTTTAATGTACATTCGAGAGGGGTTATCTGTTATCTCCTTCAATTATATATATATATATATATATATATATATATATATATATATATATATATATATATATATATATATATATATATATATATAACATTTTTTCAAAAAAAAAAAAAAATTTCTCGGGAACTCTAGGACCGATTTCGTTCAAATTTTGCATTTTGCCTAATAGCCTTTACATTCTTTAAAATTGTGTAAAAATTTTTATACCTTGCAATTTAAAATTGTTTCGATTATTATTGAGGAAAATGATATAAAACAATAATAAATGATTATTAAAATGTATTTTTTGCTCGGATAAAATAATTTTATAATGGTGCGCAAGAAATTCTCGACATATGGCGAAACACTCTAAGAGTAAGAGTGACTGACCAACCCAAGGAGGAGTTTTCGACCCGACACTTCATTAGAAAAAAACACTACAAAATTATAGTAAAGTAAAATTCGAACTAATAAAGATTGATACGCATTAGAAACTATCACACTATCGATATGACGTGTCAATTTAAATCGATACATAAAGTATTGTAAACCATGTAGGCAAAGTAAAAAAGGCGAAGTGGATAAATGAACGTAAAACGTGCGAGAACAGATAGTTCAGCATCCCTAATAAGATTTTTAAAATTTCAAATCAATAATAATAATTCCAAAAGGGATTTATAGTTAAAACCAATGTAAAATTTGGGAGCAAGACGTCAAAGTGTATGGTTATCACAAAGCGATCATCCATGACCCAAAGTTCTCCATGAAAGGGAAAGGCCCCAGGACAGTAAACAGTGTCCGGCTTAAAATAAAACATTAAAGAGATCTCGAAGAGAATCAGAGTTCTTAAAAACAAATCAAAAGCACATCTAAAAGAGTAAAATTAACCAAAAGTATAAGTGTCAAAAATATTACCGTCGTTGAACAGCCAACCCAATTTTTATAGGTTGACGACTACTCATGTTCAACTCCGTAGCCTTGTCCTTTTGAACCCAATCCAGAAGACAAAGGAACTCCTGGATCAAGTATTGGGATAAATTTTGCCTTCGCTGAGGAACCCACTAACCCGCATTCGCTTTACGGGGAGAGGAAGACCACGAGAACCTCCCATGGTTAGCCTGACAGCAATGGGACTCTAACCGATGATCTGTCTACCACTGAGGATGCTTCACGTCAGCACTGTCGTCGGTGCAAGCCGGATGCGGAATTCGGATAGACTGGGATTCGAACCCGGTTCACCTCATTGGAAGGTGAACGCTCTATACCCTGAGCCATCGCGGCTCTGTCAAATATGTATTATATTATTATATTATATCCGTCGTTGAACAGCAGACCCAACGACTACCCATTTTCAATTCCGTAGCCTTGTCATTTTGAACGAATCCAGCAGACAAGAGAACTCCTGGATCAGTACCCCCCAGAGGTATTGATTTGTTATGGGAACATGACGGACTTTGTGACTAGACAGATTTAATGTGTCATCATTTACTACACGGGGAGTCTTCGGCCGGCAGGGATCGAACCCACGACTTTTTAGACAGGGGCCAGTGCGCTAACCGCCATGCTATCCGGGCTCTTCTTAAAGCGCAATTCAAAATTTCCGATATTTGTTATTTTCAAAAAATAAAACATTTTAGAAGTCATTTTTTATTATTATTATGATGGTCAGGTGCTGCAGCGAACAGCACATCAAAAGCTGGAGGGGGTAGCAGAATATGTACACTAAAGTGCTGGATTGTACGCGCTCAAATCTCGTGCGTTTTCGTTCAGATCAAAATCGTCTAACTTTAACTTAGGGTGAAAATCCAAATGCTGACATTCATGATGCATGTCCCAGTGTTGAATGCGATGTCACCAGAATATCAATAACTTAATTTCTCTGGAGAACAAACTACGATTAGATTTTTTATGATGTTTTATTGTAGTCTGGATGATGAATGACAGAGAGCGGAACTCTCATCTTTCAAGCATGGAGTATTGATTCTTATCACGCTGTTAGTTTTACGCTAAAGTATTTCCTTTACTTAAACGACTGCACTTCTTTCTTTGTGAACTGGGTCGTATTTTAATTCAAACATTATGCACCTTTTATGTGAAAAAAATGAGAAATTTTTAGTCTTACTCTATAATTGACTACTTTAGACACTTTTTCAGTATGGCATCATTTTTTATAAAACGTGATATGAGTCGTCAACTCTGCTTGCGACAAAAAAGACAAATAAATTCGTTCCTTATGAACTTTGTAATATTTATACCCAAACGTTATCTAAATAGGAAAGATTGCAAAACTTAAAATAGAAAAAAAAACGAAAGAATATAAGAAATTACTTTATAATGTGTCAATCGAAACACTTTTTCTCAGGTTTATCTGGTTTAAACCAAATGTTGTTTAAACCACGGTTTCATGAAATCAAATTTTTTTTTTTTAAAAAAGTTTATTTTTTTAATTATTTATATAAATAACTTTAATTTGAAAGGAACCATTTGGCAAAATATTAAATTTTCTTTTAAAACTTTTCTACTTTTAAGTTTAAATACTAATGTAAATCTGCATTTCTTTGAACAAACGTAAATATGTCATTTTTAAATGTTTAAATATCATAGCTTTCGTAAACTATCTATTAAAACAAATGGATGTCAGCAATGTGTTCTAAAGATGCTAAAAATAAAATACATCATCACATTTCTTTTCTGATTATTTATAAAATGAGTTAAAGGATGTCATTATTAAAACACATAAAACGAAAAGTTATAGAAACTTTTTTTTTATCTAACACATATCATGCTTACTGCAAGCAAAACCATAAATGGAAATGAAGTGTTGTCTAAGTTTCATAATTTACTTTTTGGTTTGTGTTCAGAATTTTTTCGATTATTAGCTTAAACAAATTTGTATTCTATCACGATTTTATTCATTTTTGATATATTTCCAAAATGTATTATTTGATTTATCAAAAAACAGTTCCGACAATAAAAAAATGCATAATTGATTGGCATTATTTTCATTTTATTTAACGTTTCATTTTCAGCATTCAAACCATTTTGTGGGATAAAAAAAATCAAGATATTTTTATTGCATTATACATGTACACGAGATTATTTTAAAATTCCATGGCAAAAAAAAAATATAATAAACTATACTAGATAACTATTCCAGATAATAAGCTATTCTAGAGTTACTTTTTGATTTAAAAAATAAAAAATAAAAAAACTTTTAATATTTTTTCCAGCAAATTTCTTTTAAGAAAACAACTCATAACAGAATGCAATTAATATCCAGGACATTTTAATGGTACCGTTACATTATAAAATAATCAGTGTCAATTAGTTAATATTTCATCATGCAAATATTAATTAAATTTGCAATTGAGTTTTTGACTTCCTTGAGTTGATATTTTGGAGATTCAACAATTTTGAGGTGAAACACACGGGGAGCTTTTCTTAGCTTTTGTGCTCACTTCTTAGCTTTTGCGTTCAGAAATAATTTTCCGGGTGAACTATTAATTAAAAATGAAAAGATATTTGGTCGAAAATCCAAATCTTCTGATTATTCATACTGATTACAGTCCCTGCCCAAATTATTAGACGCACTCTAAGATTCTATGTAAAATCTTAATTATCTGGTGATACTCTATACAGCTTTATACGCGATTTACACGTGTTTACGTTAGTGTATCAATGGGTTAAAATGGACGTTATATGATATAAATTTGACGACAGGATAAATGAGACGATATATTATATAAATAAAGAATATTTATTATATCAAGCATTATATGAGTATATTATATTAATTTGATCCAATTAATGAACGCACTGTAGGGTTTTCATAAGGACATGTTTTGCACGAGTTTATAGGCAATGCTTTTATATTTAACCACACATGTCATGGGTTTGTATATATGAGATTTTTTATAGACTTCCTAATTTGTATTTATTTTTAACGTATTGCATTACAATGTTTACCCATTGATACAGGAGCGTAAACAAGGGCAAACAGTCAGCTTAAAAACAATAAAGCTGTTTAGAGTATCACCTGATCATTAAGATTTTACATAGAATCTTAGAGTGCGTCTAATAATATGGTCATAGACTGTAACTGCTACATTATTTGATTCATTTGATTGTTGAACAGAAATTATTTCAAAAAGTTAATACTAAAACTTTTTTTTCTTCTCCAGCTATCACCGAAATGGAAGACTGCACCCGGGATTTAGCTGGACTGATGGACTGACTTCAGAAATTGTCTACTGGCCTGTTAAGTCCCGAGTGCCGATCTCACACTTACCTCCAATAAAGACAACGTTAAGTATGTCCCTAATAGTGTGTGTTACCACTACAGTGGATCACTCTTAATAAGTTTTTCTTAAATTGCTGTAACTTGCAGGAATTGTTCATATTTAGAGAGAGAACATTAAAAAAATAATTTCATACATAATTCATGCTACAACATGAAAAATATAAATGTTTTCAAAAAAATTGTAAATTTATTTTAAAATTTAAATAAGCTCCTTCCGCTAAATATTTCTATAAATTTAAAGATTATTTAATAATTTCAACTCTATTTACATTTCTCTTCAAATTGTAAGGAAAAAATTTACACATTTTTCTACTAATTTCCATCTAAACATTACTAAAACATTTACTAATTCCCAATTAAAAAGCAAATTTCGGCAAAAAAGAAAATCGTCCTTTTATGAGAGTTTTGGAACATTGGAATGAATGTTATGACACCCTATTTTGAAATTTCTTTCTCTATCAGTTTTTTTTAATGGATGTAGAGAGTGTGTCAAAATGGAATAGTCATCAAAGTGATAACGCATGAAACTATTTCCAGTTCGATGCATTATTTTTGTTTTGACACAAAAGACTCACAAAAACACGTTTTTGTAATAAGAAAGAAAAATATCACTAATTTTGTCAAATGTTTTACAAATTCTTATGAGTTTAAAAATTTATATGCTTCTTTATATCATTTAATTAGTATTAAATGGTCAAAATTAGAAAATCGATTTTTCCAGTGTGATTCTCACGATTTTGGGTGTCTACTGTAGCCTTAATGTTGGCTACAGTGTGTCAGTGTAGCCTTATGTAATAACCTTGTAGAACCTCTTCATCAACGTTTCTGTATCATTTTTAAGTTTTTTTTTCTTTTCCTTCAAAAATACATTATTCCGCCACTAAAAATATTTAACCGCTTTCCTGACTATCCCGAGTTCACTCGGGTATGAATATATTGTAAATATTTACTATCCCGAGAAAACTCGGTCTTGTCTGTGCGTTTTTATCACGTTTTTACACAAAAAATATAATTATTTTTGAATAAAGTTTTGTGCCATTGTATATAGGATGGTTGCAGAATTAACAGAGAAAAAAAGAAGGATTAAAATAATGGGTTATTCCTTCGTTTGGAAAGTATCACTTTGTGTTGTTTTAAAAACTATCCTACAAAAGTCTCAGGTTTTACTCTTTTCATTCGCCAGTGATAACTCGGGATAATAAATTGATGGTAAATTAAATGTTATTAAAAGCTAAAAAACGCTAAAATTTCAACCTAGAACTTACGTATTATGTTTTGCTTTAGTTCCTTGTATTTATTCATAAAGTAAAAAAAATAAATATATATATATATATATATATATAAATTTTTTGCATTTTTTTTCAAAAAAAAAAAAAAATTATGATTGGTAAGGGAAACGGTTGATACCGTTTGATTCTTCCGACCACAGTTTTATACTGAATTGATTCCATCCACTAAATTGTTAATTATGTGGTGGTGCTAGATCGCATGTAAGACAACAATTCTAAATTCAGTCACTTCAATGAGTTCATTTTGTTTTGATCGTCATTCTAACTTTTTGCATTTTGCTTACTGAGTTTATTTAGTTTTTGCTTCCTTTCTTTCGGATGATCGTGGACACATAAGACTTGAACAAAAATGTAATCGATCACATTTTTCGATGACAATAATTGATGACTCGTAATCACGATTAAGACACATCATAATTTTGATTACATAACAGATCGACGAAGGGAAAAGTCTTTTCACAATTTTTAATTGTTATATATATTCGTATATAAATATATATATTCGTATAAAATGAATATACGTGTCAGAAGATAGCCATCTCGAAACTTAAGGAATTAACTTAAAATTAATATTCTTCTTAATTGAAAGAGTTCATAAAACATATGAAAATAATTTATATTGTGTTACTCTTAAACCTTAACATAGATGAGGGTTGACATGGTCAATATCTACTCTCCCCTCATGGGTGACCTTCAGACGTGATGTGATGACTTCATTGGATGGTCCACCTTGAAAAGTTGACTTGCTACTTATGACTGTGACATTATCAACCTCCTCGCGCTGTTGATACTCAGTCTAGAATACACACTAAGCCGGCCTGTATACTCGACTTCTAATGGTAACACAGGAGCTACCACGACCTTGAACTCAATGTAGCTCTCAAAATCAGCACTCCAAAGTAAGGTGATCTTAATACAGCTTTCCAGGCTTCTCACAACACAGCAATGAATCAATTAGTGGTAACCGTTCATCGAATTCTATTACAGATAAAATTCTAGTGGGGAAGTATTGTAGTGTATCGCCATCTACAAAATACAATTCCAATTTACTGGTATATAAGACATGTTAACTCGATTCTATGGTGGGGTACCTTAAAATAGATGAAGGTTGACATTGTCGATAAACACTACTCCCCACAGTTTTAAGGCAAAGATAACATTTTAAGAATTTGACCTTTTAACAATTTAATTGAAAAAATTACTAGTGAAGAAAATTTTTCTCAATTCACTTTTTATAACTTTCAATCTTGAGTCTCTTCTGACTCAACCGATATTGCCTAAATAACTTTTTTTAAAAATGTTTAGATAAACCTCAGACAAATTATTCTGTTTTAAAAATTTCTGTTTTGTCGCATCGTAAAGTAAAGTTTTTTTTTTTCGAAAAACCCTTCCATCAACACAGCCATAGTTAGACTTTGAGAGCAAAACATTTTACGGAACGATGAATATTTTAAGAAGATTTTCACCGATTTATTGATTTTTTTATTTTATGTTGAACCCAATATTTGGGACTGTTTAACTTCGATACAGAAGACCGCCTGGATCAAGTATTTGATTTCGATCGAATTAACCTTCATTTAAGAATCCCCAAAGGCAACTAAACTGTGATTCGCCTATCACTGAATAGATATTTCACTTCAGCACTGGGATCGGTGCATGCAGAATTGGTATCGACCAGCCATCGCTTGGATTCAAACCAGGTTCACCTCATTGGAAGGCGAACGCTCTATCCCCTGAGCCATCACGACTGATATTGAGATAGATAGTATGTTGTTGTTTTTTTTTAATAACTTTTTTAAGAATGAACAAATTTAAACATTTTTTCCATTATAATTGTTTTTCATTATCGCTGAATGATAGATTAGTGTCAGACCTTTTAAAAGTACATTTTTTAATTTTGACTTACATGAATAGTTAAAATGTGGAGTCAAAAGTCTTGCCTCTGCATGCATACAGTCAGATTATTAGACGCATATCTCAGCAAAATCTTAATCAGGTCAGGTTTTACGAGACTGTTCGTGTATTAATTTGTTAAATGAGACGATATATATTTGGATAAATGAAACAATTTATTATATAAATGTAAACTTCTATCGGGTATCTAATAATTCGACCAAAACTCACGCTAGTTTTTTTAACAATGACATGATTTGCGCGAGGCAATACTTTTATATTGAAACATACATGTAATGGAAGATTTCTTATTTGTATTTATTTTTAACGTATTGCATTACAATGTTAACCCATTGATACACTAACATAATCAAATTCTAACCGGTTTCAGTCAAATAAAAACACTAAAGCTGTATAGTATCACCTAATAATTAAGATTTTACATACAAGTTTATAGTGCGTCTAATAATTTAGCCATGGACTGTATGAACATTAAAAACTAATTTTTCAAAAAATTAATCGCATTTTTTAAAATTATTAAAAAAAGTTTCTTTATTACTGACGTGTAGCCTTCTTATGTCACAGAAATGCTAAAAAAAAACTATCTTCAGCCACATAAGATACAGATTTGAGACAGTTTTCTAGTCTCCCTTACATTGTTTCATCTTCAGATTCATTCCGCTTTAATGTCTAATAAATGAATAAAAAAAGTCACTGTTTTTATTTCAGAATGCTGAAAATTTCTCGCCTAAAACTACTTTTTCGCTTATTTTTTTCGATCAATTTTTCAGAACACTATCATTGAAAAAAAGGTCCTACAGAAGTGCAAAACGAACAGAGGCGGATTTTACTTATACAAGGTCTCAAATCTGGAGAAAATTCCATGTGTTTTTCCTGTACACAATACATTAAGAGGAACCGTAATGATTTAGAGTGCTCATATATACTATGATGATGTGAGCTATATAACAAGTTTTCATTGCTGGAAAAGAAAAAAAAAGGAACATACTTAAATGATGCTATAAGTAAATGGTTTAGTAATATCATCTTTAAATATCTTATAAATTACGCTTTGAGCTTATTTAAAAGACGAAATGAAGAAACAAAATTCCTTGTATTTTCCCAGTTTGTAAAAAAAAATTACCTGTTATTTTAGGTGATTTTTCAGGTTTTCCTTGTTCTCCCAAAGGAGTGCAACCCTGTTATAAATTAGAGAAAAATATATTTAAACCTGAAAAAAGATTTTTTATAAAAATAGTATTTTTATAAACAAAATAATTATATAAAAAAGATTTTTGAAAACTAAATTCTCCAAAACATCGATCGCGAGTTAAAAAGAATGGCAGAGAAGGAAGGCTGCAGCCTAATTGGGATTTCTGAGAGGCATTTCGCATAAATGTTTAAAAAAATGCAATGCCCTTGGAAATCCCAAATATGCTCAGTCACATCAACTCACAATGTTTGGATTCAAAATGGTATGTATGGATTTCTAAAAAGGTGGCCACTTTCATTCATAATTTTTAATCTTGATCTTCGAAAATCTTTTAAATTGCATAAAAAAAAAAATTTTTTTTTTTTAGCTCAACCGCTTTACTGATTATCACGAGTTAACTCGGGTATGTATATATTGTAAATATTTAATATCCCGAGTAAACTCGGGCAAAGCAGAATGCGTCCATACGCTTTGTTCTATCAAGTTTTTATTCGGCCGAAAGCAAAACAAAAAATTATAATAATCTGCTGTGATTGGAAGTTTGCCCATTTTTGTTTGGGAGTTTTGAAGGACTGCAGACGTGTTTTGTACAATAGTATATCCGATGGTTGATGGATATACATAGAAAAAAAAAAAGAGTAGTTTGCTAGCGAAAGTAATGCAGCTGATTTCTCAGATAATGAAGATGTGAACCTATACAAAGACTCCTATTTAACTTTTTTCATTTTCCCGAGATCATTTGAGATAGTAAACTGATGCTAAATGCAATATTATTTACACGTAAAAAAATTAAAATTTCAACTTAGAACTTGTGTATTATGTTTTGTTTTAGTTCCTTGTATTTATGAATAAAATAAAAAAAATAGGTTGATTTTTTTTTTTTTTTTTTTTTTTTTTTGCATTTTTGGTAGTATCTGACAAACATAAGTGAATGTTTTTCATTTGGGTTGAACTTCTTAAAAGGCAGCACTAAGGACTTCAAATGCACTAAATCAACCCAATATCAAAAGTATTGGCCACATTTCAAAATTCTAAGGCAAATGTTTTTAATGATTCATTTTTTTCCCTTCACATCTTGAAACTGAAAAACGAATTATTTTATAAAATGCTGTAAAGAAACTTATATTCCAAATGACCGATTCGATACTCTAATAATATCCTATTTTAAACATCAGCACTTTAAAGAAAATTAAAAAAATAGTTAAATAACTATCGATTGAAGAAAAGAAAAAGGACGGGATAAAAAAAAATGAAATAAATCAGTGTTGAACAACATTATGAAATCCTATACAAAACGACCAATAAAACTAGAATAATTTATTTTATTCGCTCATCTGATAAGGCACAGATTCTCTCGGCCAAAGACCGAAATTTTCTTGATTTCGGGAATTGGCCGGCCAGATCGCGAAGTGGCCGAGGATGGCTGTCCGAAATAATTGAAACGATCAGTGAATAATTTACTTAGGTGGGCTTCTATAATTATACAAATAATTCTTATAAAGCTTCTAATTTAAAAATATAAAAAATAGAAGTATTTAAATTGTCTATTAAATAATCATTAATTTAATAATCATTATTAAATTGTCTATTTAATTGTCTAGTCATACATACACCAAAGGTCTAGTTAACTGCCCGGTATACATTGGCCCGGTATACCCCACACTGATGTTTTTTTAAGGTTCAGTGCCCCTGCCCGGTATACATTTGCCCGGTATATCCTACACTAATGTTTTTTTTAAGGTCAAGTATCACTGCCCGGTATACATTTGCCCAATATAATGATTTTTTCTTCCAACTTTGGCTGATCTTCCCATGCCAATTCGCGATTTGGGCGGCCAATTCCCGAAATCAAGAAAAATTTCGAACTTTGGCCAGCTAATTAAGAGCGTTCTTGGCCAATTGGCGATCTGGCCGACTTCGGACTTTGGCCGTAACATATATATATATACATAAAGAGAGAGAACTTGGAAAATATTAAAGGTTAAAATGAAATGAAAAAGATATAAACTCTTTTAATTTTCTTGTTTCTGACTTTTTAATACAATTTTTCTATCTATTAATAATTTTTATTATTTTAATAATTTTTCTTTGTATTTATTTTGTATTCATTACATCGTTAATTTTCACATAAATCTAAGCAACATTTTGATTTAAGCATAGTTTGGTTTAAAATAATAATTAAATAAAACCAAATAGTTTACTTGTTTTAGACCTTAAACTGTAACCTCCTCTCGTGTTTAAAAGTATAATTTCGGCATTTTTTCAAATGAGTTTTATACGAGTTGTGCTGTATTTTTCAATAATTTTTTGTTTTTAAAACAGTAGGCTACGCATACTCTATTTCAGTAGAATTTAGTTCAAAAGCTACAATTGATTTGAAATAAGAATAATTAATATTTGCTATAATTTACGTAAATTAAAAAATACGTAAAATTTCCTTATTAAGCAATAATTGTTTGAAATTTAAAATTTCATTGAAATTATGACAATTATATTAATAAAATTTATTAATTAAATAAAATGTATTTCTTCAAAAGGAAAAAAAAGCCAAAAAATTTTTTAATTGCTGTTCAATTTTACTTATAATAACGCTGTAAATAAAAACAAAAATAGGACAAATTTAAACTTCGAGAATACAGAGTTGATATGGAAAGCATTTCGCTTTTATTTGAATTTGCATATTTCCTACAGACATCGCGTTGATTAGAATTACAATGAAAAATCATTAACAAGATTGATTTAATTAATACAACTTTATGGCATACCTTCTTATACGAGTTTGTTTCAAGAATAAAATGTGACGAAATGTTAAACTGAATGACAGAAATCAAGAGAGACTTTCAGCGGTGAATGTTCGAAATATCCGATATATCAAATCGGATATTCGTTGATATTATTATATTTATTCGATATTTTAATATCTGTTCACAATATATTAAGAGAAACATCCGGAGTACCGGGCAAATATATACCGGGCAGTGAACCTTAAAACAACATTAGTGTAGGGTTTACAGGGCACTTAACTAGAGCATTCGGACAATTACCAAAGCAACTCGCCCAGCAGTGGGCTGATTGTTAAGACATGGTTCCCACCGAAGTCAAGCATCACTGGATGCGGTCAGTGCGCGGGTGGGTCACCACTTGGGTCAGTCTGCGTAGAGAACGAGGATGTGCGGTATTGGTAATCGTAAACTGTTCTTCCGTAAAGGGCTCGACTTCGCGTGCGGATCGTCGGGTTACCGAAGCGGGAGTGCAATCCTCTCTGCAGAGGATCAAAATTGTGATGGCACGTCTTCGGATCCTCCTCAGGGATGTTTCCCAGACCGTCGCCAATAGCCCACTGTGCAGCTCTAGTACGACTTAAATGATTTAGAGCAACTCAACATTCACCGGAAGTCAACAACCACCAATTTCTGTCATTCATAGTAACACATACATCCAACAATTTGCAAGAAATCCTGAATATTAAAATGTGTTATTTTCTTACGTTAAAATTGAATATCTAAAAAACCAAACCAATTGATTGAATTTTATTAAAAATAATATTCTATTTCATTTGCTAGTTTTAAAACTTCTTTCAGGGGTGGGAGAGTGCCCCACTTGTGTTTGATAAAATCAATCAGCCTTCCGTTATGGTGTACCAACGGTCCATGAAAAGGCTTTCGAGAGTCTTTTTCTTAAGTTTGTTTTTTAAAGATTTTTAAACCTGTATTTGGATTCCATCAGTAATCAGTAATCCATCAGTAATCAGTAATCCATCAGTAATCAGTAATCCATCAGTAATCAGTAATCCATCAGTAATCAGTAATCCATCAGTAATCAGTAATCCATCAGTAATCAGTAATCCATCAGTAATCAGTAATATTTCGGTAAACCAGCATGAAATTATTGAAAGTAAAATTCCACAATAAAAGAAATGGGATTTTTTTTAAACAAATAAAATTTTATTGAATAAATTATTAAAAGGTTCATTATAGATTATATTAAACATCTATAAAAAAATTGCTATAGTATTTGCCATCAAACTTTTTTCACCTAAACAACGTCTTGTATTCGGATGTACCAGTTATAAAACCTGGCCTGGTTGGCAGGGCGCTGGACTCACGTGCCTGAGAATGAGAGTTCGAACCCCGCTGGTGGAAGACTCCCCTCGCTGTAAATGGTGACTGGTTCACGTTCAATCTGTCGGATCACAGTGTTCTCAAAACAAATTATACCTCTGGGGGTACTGAATGAAAGATTGATCGTTCTCTAGTTCAGATCAAAATTACTATCTTTGGATGAATGAATGTATTGTTCCATCCTATAAACGAGTAAGACGTATGGGTGTGGCAGAAGTTGAATTTTTGACCATTCGAAAACAAGAACAATCTTCACAACCAACAACAGTTTTAAAACCAGATTATTTAATAAAACCTTTTTTCTCTACAATGAGGTCGTGTAGATTTGAAGTTAATATTTGTTTCTTTTTATTAATTGAGTTATATTTTTGGTTTCTTTGAAAGTTCCTTCTAAGATATGTACATATATGATTACACATAATCTCGATTCTTTATAATCTAACGAAACATAAATGTGTTTATATTTAATGAAATAATAGAAATAACTAAAAATAGGTTTCATTTATGCCGAAGACAAAGTGCAAAAACTTTTACAAATTTAGCTCTTTATTAGAAAAGAAATCTCAAAATTAGTTTACTTCAACACAAAACATTGAAAACTTTCGCCACTAAATTTAATAAAAAATTTAGAATAATATTATTTTCACTGTTTTTACATAGCTGAAGACTAATCATATGTTTAAACAAACCTTAATGTTGATTCAACTTATCTAAAGTTAATGTAATAAAATTTCTGAAATTTTGAAAGATATCTAACATATGATAGCAACATATTTTTTTTAAGTAATGCAACTTAATTTTTTTAATGAAAGATACTTTTCTTTTTAAATTTTTATTCAACTAAATTAAATTTTGAGTTTAGCAAAAGTTAATTTTATTTTACAGTAAGAAATTTTGAAATAATCTCATTTTTATATGAAAGTCAAAATTCAATGGATCCAAATTGAAATTGCCCCTTTTAAAAATGACAGACTTTAGGCTTAAACTACTATAAAATTTAAAAACTATGAATCATCCTAAATCGAAATAAAAATTTAAATATTTATGAAAATTTTTACTTAACAGCAGTGTACTTAACGCGGTAAGTACACTGCTTCAGTTTAATATTATGCGTGTTTTTCATATTAGCATCAAAAAATGAGTAGTTTTTAAATGTCGAAGCATTACAAGTGAAATTCGCAATTTTAATTTTATAATGCATCAGGAAGTTGAGAAATTCAAAGAAAAACCTGTCTTTTGCACCTAACACAAAAAGTAAATTAGAATATTTTAAAATCTCCTATTTTGTTAACTAATTTAAATTGACGTAATCATTGATAATTTTTAAAAAAATTTAAACTTGTTCGGTGAAGTTTGATTTTGATAAACTACAAAATCAAGTTGATAAACTACAAGACAGTATTAATTTTTTTTTTAAAAAATTGTAATGTACTATGAACATTTTTAGTGGCGAAATTTGTTCATTACAATGCAAATACATCAATAGACATAACATTGACATCTACAATTTTTTAAGAATTAAAAAATTTGTTAAGTTCATTTCATACTATTCCATTCAAATGCATCCAAAAATTACAGTACATTACATTTAATATATAAAGGCTGTTTCAGTATTCTTAAAATAAACTAACAAAATTTCGAATTGTACAGTCATGTTAACCTAACTGATACAATTAAAAAGAGAAAAAAAAGCTTAAAGAAAACAAAATTTAAGATTTCTGTCCTTACTTTTAATACTATATTTTAATTTAAAGTGAATTTAAGTACACTTTACAAGCAATTTGCCCTTTTGTTAAGGTTCCATGCATTAAAAATATTTGGACTATTAAATGCAAATACTGTAAAATTGCGCTCGAACTATTGGCCGCTTAAAAAAGAATTGGCAAGTGCCAGCCGCCTAAAATTTCTGTTTTTTTTTATTTTTTTTTATTAACTATTTTAGCACATTTTTAAAAAAGTCGGTGTCAATTAAAACTTATTTGCACACTTGTTTTAAATATTTAGAATGACTGCCTTAAAATTTTCATATAGTATTTGATATATATATTTAATGCTTAAAAAGCTAGAGCTCCATTTATTAAATTTTGGTTTAAAAATTTTATCCGAACATTTATCGCGAATCTAAATTTTTACAATTTATAATCGTCATTGAACAGCCGACCCAATTTAGGGTTTACGGCTACTAACTCCGTAGCCTTGTCATTTAAAACCCAATAAAGAAGACAAGGAAATTTCTGGATCAAGTATTGGGAGAAAGTTTGCCCTCGTGGAAGACTTTTTGAAGGAACTAACTCGTATTTGTGTTACATGGAGTGGAAAACCACGAAAACCTTCAACGGTTAGCCTGGTAGCAAGAGGACTCTAACCCATGATCCGTTTACCAGTGGGGATATTTTAAATCAGCACTGTGGTCGGTCTAAGTCGGGAGCGGAATTTTAATCAACCAGCTATCGCTGGGATCGAACCCGGGTCAGCTCATTGGGAGACGAGGGCTCTATCTCCTAAGCCACCTTGGCTCGATTTCTGGAATTATAAAATTTACATTTTGAGCGAAGCTACGTTTTTGCAAAGTTTATTTTAAGATTGTCCATCAAATGTAGTTCTTATCCTAATTTCGCCAAGATATCTCATTTTCTGATAAGACATTGAAGACAGATAAAGTTCTATGAATATTTAATTGGGGTAGGAAAGAGAGGGGAGTTAAAGACTTCAGGTTTCAACCTGGAATTAGCTGTTCATTATCTCCACTGTAATTAATAAAATACTAATAGCATTATTTTTCCTAGGTAAAATATTAATTTGCGATCACCCATGTGTACCTTTGTTTGCATGTTTATCGATAGTTCTAAAATAAATCTTTAAGGAACAACCTGCACCAAGATTTTAAATTTATGAATAAAGGGAGATCGTTGAGAAAAACGAAAACCCTTAACTTTAGCATTAATCTATTAAATAAAAAATTGAACAATCTAACAATTTTCATTCTTTTTAAAAAAAGAATAAATTGTTTCTTAGTTGCAATCAAATATTTTTTATTTAAATTTTTTATTAAATATTATAAATTATTTATTAATTATTAAATATTTAATAAGATATAAGTTATATATATATATATATATATATATATATATATATATATATATATATATATATATATATATATATATATATATATATATATATATATATATATATATATATAACATAAGCAAGTTTAAACCGATTTCAACCGTGCAAAAACACTAAAGCTGTAGAGTATCACCTAATATTTAAGATTTTACATCGAATCTTACTGTGTCAGGGACAGTAAGTATATATTTTTAAGGGCGTATAATAGTGTAAAAATTGAGAATTTATTGCTAATATGATGTATGTATGGATTTATATCTCCCTTTAATAAAAAAAACCTACAAAATTCAAACTCGGTCAGGTAAAAGATTATAAGACTATATGTTACAAAACCGAAGGAATTTATTATAGACAAATTACAGAGCCCACGGTGTAGCACAGTTTCAAATTAGGGACCATGAGTCTCGTATGGTTTCCTTGAAAAATCGCAGGAAATTACTTATAAAACTTGTTATAAGTCAGACAGCCAAGACCTAATGGTAGTTACAGGAAACAAACGTGAGAAGAAATGAACGAACAGAAGCTTTCTAACAAGGACAACTGTCAGCATACGAAGGCTTTCTAACGTGGGCAGCAACAAGCATACAGAATCTGCCTAAAGAATGCAGAAACAAGCACATCAATGCTATCCAACTTGGTCTAAAATATTCATACCGTGACAAAATTAGCCAGAAATGAGCACTCCGAGGGAATCTAGCGTTAGCGGAAATAAGAATGCATAGGTCAAGAGAATTCGAAATATAACTGTTCTATATGTCGGGGCAGAAATAAGGCTAACAAGGCACACATGAACTAGATCAAAACTATCTAAGTGGGAAGAAGAAGCTAAAGAAGACAGAAATGAAATCTACTAAGTTTATCTCAATAAATTATAAGATTAACCCTTAAAAACTAATATGGGCCGACATATGTTTCTAACATGCGCTAAAACTAACGAATGCAAAAACTAGCCTATTTAATGAGGTTAGAATTCAGTATACCAAGAGTAACAAGCAGACGTAGAAATAAGTATTCCGAGGATATCCAACATGGGAAGAAATAATCATAAAATAACTATTTAACGTAAGCAGAAATAATAATACTGGAGCTATCTTACGTCACCAGAAATAAACATACAGAAGCTGTCTAACATGGGTGAAAACAAGCATGCGAGGGCTATCTAATGTGGACTAAAATGAGCATACCTAGACTGTCGGAAAAAGGACAAAACTAAGCATACCGAAGCTGTCTAAAATAAGCGGAAACAAGCATACCTAGGCTGCACTACATGGGCGCAGACAAGCATACAGAGCCTGTCTGAAGGCTGCAATAACTAGCATATATATACTGCCTAAAGTAGGCCGAAACTAGCATACAGACGCTCTCCAACGTGGATAGAAACAAGCATACCAAAACACTCTAACGTGGGCAGTAACAAGCATACGGAAGCTATCTCAAATGAGGAGAAATAAGCGTACGGAAGCAATCTAGCGAGGGCAGATGTAATTTCATTTATCTAAAGAGTAATACTGATATAAAGCTCTTCCTTTGTTTAAGTGCTCTTTGTAGCGTCTATTTCTTAAAACTTTTGTTATTATTTTCAGATAAAACATTCAAGTGCTTTGGGTCTTGAAGTGGGTCAAGAAATTTTAGTCAAGTACTTTGGACGAGATCCCGTGGATGGTAAAATGAGAATGTCTGAATTTTGAAGCTGACAGTTGAATAAATAATTCTATGCAGTTGCTTGTGAAATATGATACATAATTCATTTGAAATTTTTTACTTCAGTGTCAGACGTAAATATCTCAAATTGGCTAGAAATTTAAGTTAATGATTACCATTATAATGACTGAAAATTACTTTAATTTTATTCTTCATGCTCAAAATATAAATTTTTAATTAAATAGCTTCTTTAAATTTAAATTGTCTTCCATTTCCTGTTGGAATGGGTGGATTAATATGGTTTATAACATTTTCCATCTTATAAAAGTTAGTTGAAAAACCACTCATTTTAACTATGCAATGTAAATTAACATCAATGTAATATATCCCCTCTTCACCATTAACACCTCATTACCATTAGTTATAGATTGTGCTGAAAATGATTTTGTGAATTAATATTTAAAACCAGTAGGGTTGTTTTTAAAAAAATATAAATGGTAGTCCATAATACATATACTCTCTTCTCTATATATAGGCAAAGCATTTAGGTATTATATTTGAAGTTAACTATTGCCACAACAAGCATTGTTGCTTCTAGTAAAATAGAAGAGAATAATTTTTAAAATTGGTCTTGGATTAAGGTCCTTGAATTTCAATCTGATCATAGAGTGGGAACCCTGTAATTGTAGTAGCGAACGTTCATTCTTCAGACTAAAATTAATAAAAAATGAGTTAAGAAATAGAATGACTAAAAAAAAAAATTGAGTCATTTGTGAATTATGTGCATTGAATATGATGTCCTACAGGATTTGATTTGATGATGTGATAGAAAACTTTGCCTCTCAAAAAGCGTGAAAAGTATTGTTACTTTAAACTTTCGATAAAAATAATGTATAAGCTTTTATAATTAAATTATATGTTTTTCACTCTAAAATAAAAAATAAAAAATTCTTTCAATTTATTCATAAAGGGCCTCAAATAATGACATAAAAACGGCTCTGAGTTAGACGTATCCGAATAAGTGGATTCGAGATCGGCTAAGTCACAGGCGTTGGAAACATGCTTTTAGAGGATGGGATGCTTTAGAGAAATTGGGTGTTCCTTTAAGGACCCCATCTACAGATGCAATCGGTCAAAGGCAAAAGTGAAGTGATTTTTCAACAGCAGATACCATAAGTGTGAAGTATGATCAGCGTATTCTGGACTTCTTCGGTGTACAATGGTTCCGGTTCCAACGTGCAGCCGTTCGATTCTAGCAAAACAGGCAGAATGTAATTTCCCATCACAACAGCAAGTAAAAATACCTGCATTCATTATCGTCAGACACTTCAGTGGAACGGTTGGGGTACACTTCATTCCAAATAATCATTTCCGACACAGCTCGATAAACAGGTGATTATATTTCAGAAATCACTCTTCATTAAATGACTGCGCAGCAAATATCCTTTGTAGAAAAAACAGGAACCGAGTATGCTAAAAGATCTTTGGTTCTCGAAAAACAATCGCAGTCCAAAAATTCGTTCAAAATGTCGTCTATTTCGGTTTTCAGCTTCGTCGACAGGGGAATCCAGTGTGCCCTCGGCAAAATTCCGTTCAAATAAGAAAGTGAAGCAGACTGCTCTAACGAAAAATACTTAAAGAACATTTTCCGACAAGAAAGCACATTTGAGATATCTAAATTTCAAGTGCTTGACCACATTTTTCACAAAATACTGAACATCTTTTTCTGAGGCTGCTGGAATAGCTAACAAAAATATATAACTTTTCTCTTTGAAAAAACCAAAATGCACCATTTCCTGTTTTACGGCTAGGCTCAATATTTGCGACATCACTTATAATATGGCTCAGTGTCGTTCCCTTAAGATTAAATAAATGAGTGCTTTCCTTCAGATGCTCATAAACCACCTCGTTTCGAGCTGCTTCGTGCGCATCCAGACATTTAAGAAGAAAAAAAACACACCGTAATTGAAATGAGATTCTTCAGAAACATCGTACTAACAAGTTCTTCGCATATATGCTTTGAGTAAATTGATTTAAAGGCTCATTGTAGGGAGATCAGTCTAATCTTGGATGGGAAATCTAATTGAATCATAAATGGGGCCGGGATAGCCTGGTCGGTAGGGCGCTGGGCTCATGTCCGAACCCCGCCAGCCAAAGACTCCCCGTGTAGTAAAATGGTGACTGATGCACGTTAAATTCTGTCGAGTCACAAAATCCTCCATGTTCCCATAACAAATCAAAACCTCTGGGGGTACTGGATTGGAGATCAATCGTTCTCTGATTCAGGTCAAAATTACGATCTGTGGTTGGATGTATGAATGGGTCCGCCTTATAAACAGATGTGACGTATGGTGTAGCAGAAATCGAATTGTCGGACATAGATGGCGTCACTTGAAAACAAGAACAATCGCACCCTCTCTGCCTTAATGGCATACGTCAACAACATCATAATATTATTATCATAACACCATCATATGTCATTGATGGAATGAGGCCAATCTTCAGGTCTCAAATCGGAAATGTCACAACATTTTAAAATTTTAATTTTGTCCATCGAGTATAAATGATTGCATTCCTCGAAGGGTCCGCCCAGCAGTTGTTTAGATAGAGGTGATGTTTTTCGGGATGGACGTGAGGGATTCAGAGTAATAAACTCTTCTTCAGAAGATTAAAAGGCATATACTGTCCTCATTCGATTTGATAAACTTAAATAAATGTTTATGTATGTTATGTTATTATAAATGTTATTAAAGAAATGTAAATATTGTTTATTTAGCCGCTGGCATAATTAGTAACATAACTATATTTAACATTAATTATTACATTTATATTATATTATTACTTAAGTTACTTTTAATTATTTGAATTAGTCAATAGATTATTATAAAATTTAGCCATCGACTACATACTTTAACTTAATCAGTAAATAACATTAGTTAATCTATTTTCAGTATCATTTGGAAGAGTACAAACTTACAAAGACTAGCGGCATTACTTTACATCAAACACATTACAATATCAACTAGGTAGTCACAGCACAGTTTTTACTATACATTTATCATCTATGACCATCACGGACAGAGCCGCCTGCCTGCCCCCATAGACTAGGACCAGTGGTGAGGCGCGTGTGGTGATCAACCATGTTGGCTGCCATTGTGAGCCAGTCCGTGGTTGATTGTGGGGTGTGCATGTTTTTGTTTGTGATGTGTGTTATTCAGTATCAGTTGGAAGAAAAATATTTTGAGACAGTCAATTGATGTAATTTTTAAAATTAATTAGTTAATTGCTTAATTTCTTATTAGTTTACAATCAGATAGCTACAAGTTAATTATTTCTGATATTCGTATTTCTATTTATTTATAGTTATCACTTGTTCAGATTGCAACATATTTTTACTTATTACTATTACTGAAGAATTGTATATTTATAATAACTGCGGTCGGAAAACAACTTTAATTGAAAACGCCGAGAATCAAAGAGTGATAACTCAGACGTGAATTTAAGAGTCATAATTAAGCATTAACCACTTCTTCTGATTTATCCCGAGTTAACTCGGATATGCATATATTGCAAATATTTATTATCCCAAAAAACTCGGGCATAGCAGAATGCGTCAATACGTTTTGTCCTATCACGTTTAATAATAATAATCTGCTGTGACTGAAAGTTTTGCTGTTGGTTTGTGGGACTGCACACCTATTTAGAGCTGTTGTATATACAAGGTTAATGAATTTACAAAGAAAAATTTAAAAAAAAAAAAAAAAATGGCGTATTCCTTCACTGACGTTTGAAAAGTATCACTTTGTGTCTTCCTTTGTTTTAAAAACTATCCTACTAAGACTGATACTTAACTTTTTTTCATTTGCCCGAGATAACTCGGGATAGTAAACTGATGGTAAATTATATGTTTTTTTACACATAAAAAATCAAAAACTATGTGAAAATCGCAGAAGTAGCGGATGGGTCGATTTATTAAAATATGTTAAAAACGGATGATTTTGGTGCTTGATTCTTACGAAACATTTGTATTTTTTTCGATTAACATCGATGAGTGCAGCAGAATGAAAAGAGCTGGGAGGGAACTCAATAAACCCTTTATGTTAGTCTCTCTTTTGGGAGACAAAATCTGCGATATGATTTTATTATTTCGTACATAAAAGACAATAAATAAAATTAAGCGAATATTTGTATTTTTTTCGATTAACATCGATGAGTGCAGCAGAATGAAAAGAGCTGGAACGGACCTCAATCAACCCTTTTATGTTAGTCTCTCTATTGGGAGACAAAATCTGCGATATGATTTTATTATTTCGTACCTAAAAGACAATAAATAAAAATAAGCGAATATTTGTATTTTTTTCGATTAACATCGATGAGTGCAGCAGAATGAAAAGAGCTGGGAGGGACCTCAATCAACCCTTTATGTTAGTCTCTCTATTGGGAGACAAAATCTGCGATATGATTTTATTATTTCGTACCTAAAAGACAATAAATAAAATTAAGCGAATATTTGTATTTTTTACGATTAACATCGATGAGTGCAGCAGAATGAAAAGAGCTGGAAGGGACCTCAATCAACCATTTATGTAATGTCTCTCTATTGGGAGACAAAATCTGCGATATGATTTTATTATTTCGTACCTAAAAGACAATAAATAAAATTAAGCGAATATTTGTATTTTTTTCGATTAACATCGATGAGTGCAGCAGAATGAAAAGAGCTGGGAGGGACCTCAATCAACCCTTTATGTTAGTCTCTCTATTGGGAGACAAAATCTGCGATATGATTTTATTATTTCGTACCTAAAAGACAATAAATAAAATTAAGCGAATATTTGTATTTTTTTCGATTAACATCGATGAGTGCAGCAGAATGAAAAGAGCTGGGAGGGACCTCAATCAACCCTTTATGTTAGTCTCTCTATTGGGAGACAAAATTTGCAATATGATTTTATTATTTCGTACCTAAAAGACAATAAATAAAATTAAGCGAATATTTGTATTTTTTTCGATTAACATCGATGAGTGCAGCAGAATGAAAAGAGCTGGGAGAGACCTCAATCAACCCTTTATGTTAGTCTCTCTATTGGGAGACAAAATCTGCGATATGATTTTATTATTTCGTACCTAAAAGACAATAAATAAAATTAAGCGAATATTTGTATTTTTTTCGATTAACATCGATGAGTGCAGCAGAATGAAAAGAGCTGGGAGGGACCTCAATCAACCCTTTATGTTAGTCTCTCTATTGGGAGACAAAATCTGCGATATGATTTTATTATTTCGTACCTAAAAGACAATAAATAAAATTAAGCGAATATTTGTATTTTTTTCGATTAACATCGATGAGTGCAGCAGAATGAAAAGAGCTGGGAGGGACCTCAATCAACCCTTTATGTTAGTCTCTCTATTGGGAGACAAAATCTGCGATATGATTTTATTATTTCGTACCTAAAAGACAATAAATAAAAATAAGCGAATATTTGTATTTTTTTCGATTAACATCGATGAGTGCAGCAGAATGAAAAGAGCTGGGAGGGACCTCAATCAACCCTTTATGTTAGTCTCTCTATTGGGAGACAAAATCTGCGATATGATTTTATTATTTCGTACCTAAAAGACAATAAATAAAATTAAGCGAATATTTGTATTTTTTTCGATTAACATCGATGAGTGCAGCAGAATGAAAAGAGCTGGGAGGGACCTCAATCAACCCTTTATGTTAGTCTCTCTATTGGGAGACAAAATCTGCGATATGATTTTATTATTTCGTACCTAAAAGACAATAAATAAAATTAAGCGAATATTTGTATTTTTTTCGATTAACATCGATGAGTGCAGAAGAATGAAAAGAGCTGGGAGGGACCTCAATCAACCCTTTATGTTAGTCTCTCTATTGGGAGACAAAATCTGCGATATGATTTTATTATTTCGTACCTAAAAGACAATAAATAAAAATAAGCGAATATTTGTATTTTTTTCGATTAACATCGATGAGTGCAGCAGAATGAAAAGAGCTGGGAGGGACCTCAATCAACCCTTTATGTTAGTCTCTCTATTGGGAGACAAAATCTGCGATATGATTTTATTATTTCGTACCTAAAAGACAATAAATAAAATTAAGCGAATATTTGTATTTTTTTCGATTAACATCGATGAGTGCAGCAGAATGAAAAGAGCTGGGAGGGACCTCAATCAACCCTTTATGTTAGTCTCTCTATTGGGAGACAAAATCTGCGATATGATTTTATTATTTCGTACCTAAAAGACAATAAATAAAATTAAGCGAATATTTCTATTTTTTTCGATTAACATCGATGAGTGCAGCAGAATGAAAAGAGCTGGGAGGGACCTCAATCAACCCTTTATGTTAGTCTCTCTATTGGGAGACAAAATCTGCGATATGATTTTATTATTTCATACCTAAAAGACAATAAATAAAATTAAGCGAATATTTGTATTTTTTTCGATTAACATCGATGAGTGCAGCAGAATGAAAAGAGCTGGGAGGGACCTCAATCAACCCTTTATGTTAGTCTCTCTATTGGGAGACAAAATCTGCGATATGATTTTATTATTTCGTACCTAAAAGACAATAAATAAAATTAAGCGAATATTTGTATTTTTTTCGATTAACATCGATGAGTGCAGCAGAATGAAAAGAGCTGGGAGGGACCTCAATCAACCCTTTATGTTAGTCTCTCTATTGGGAGACAAAATTTGCCATATGATTTTATTGTTTCGTACCTAAAAGACAATAAATAAAATTAAGCGAATATTTGTATTTTTTTCGATTAACATCGATGAGTGCAGCAGAATGAAAAGAGCTGGGAGGGACCTCAATCAACCCTTTATGTTAGTCTCTCTATTGGGAGACAAAATCTGCGATATGATTTTATTATTTCGTACCTAAAAGACAATAAATAAAATTAAGCGAATATTTGTATTTTTTTCGATTAACATCGATGAGTGCAGCAGAATGAAAAGAGCTGGGAGGGACCTCAATCAACCCTTTATGTTAGTCTCTCTATTGGGAGACAAAATCTGCGATATGATTTTATTATTTCGTACCTAAAAGACAATAAATAAAATTAAGCGAATATTTGTATTTTTTTCGATTAACATCGATGAGTGCAGCAGAATGAAAAGAGCTGGGAGGGACCTCAATCAACCCTTTATGTTAGTCTCTCTATTGGGAGACAAAATCTGCGATATGATTTTATTATTTCGTACCTAAAAGACAATAAATAAAATTAAGCGAATATTTGTATTTTTTTCGATTAACATCGATGAGTGCAGCAGAATGAAAAGAGCTGGGAGGGACCTCAATCAACCCTTTATGTTAGTCTCTCTATTGGGAGACAAAATCTGCGATATGATTTTATTATTTCGTACCTAAAAGACAATAAATAAAATTAAGCGAATATTTGTATTTTTTTCGATTAACATCGATGAGTGCAGCAGAATGAAAAGAGCTGGGAGGGACCTCAATCAACCCTTTATGTTAGTCTCTCTATTGGGAGACAAAATCTGCGATATGATTTTATTATTTCGTACCTAAAAGACAATAAATAAAAATAAGCGAATATTTGTATTTTTTTCGATTAACATCGATGAGTGCAGCAGAATGAAAAGAGCTGGGAGGGACCTCAATCAACCCTTTATGTTAGTCTCTCTATTGGGAGACAAAATCTGCGATATGATTTTATTATTTCGTACCTAAAAGACAATAAATAAAATTAAGCGAATATTTCTATTTTTTTCGATTAACATCGATGAGTGCAGCAGAATGAAAAGAGCTGGGAGGGACCTCAATCAACCCTTTATGTTAGTCTCTCTATTGGGAGACAAAATCTGCGATATGATTTTATTATTTCATACCTAAAAGACAATAAATAAAATTAAGCGAATATTTGTATTTTTTTCGATTAACATCGATGAGTGCAGCAGAATGAAAAGAGCTGGGAGGGACCTCAATCAACCCTTTATGTTAGTCTCTCTATTGGGAGACAAAATCTGCGATATGATTTTATTATTTCGTACCTAAAAGACAATAAATAAAATTAAGCGAATATTTGTATTTTTTTCGATTAACATCGATGAGTGCAGCAGAATGAAAAGAGCTGGGAGGGACCTCAATCAACCCTTTATGTTAGTCTCTCTATTGGGAGACAAAATCTGCGATATGATTTTATTATTTCGTACCTAAAAGACAATAAATAAAATTAAGCGAATATTTCTATTTTTTTCGATTAACATCGATGAGTGCAGCAGAATGAAAAGAGCTGGGAGGGACCTCAATCAACCCTTTATGTTAGTCTCTCTATTGGGAGACAAAATCTGCGATATGATTTTATTATTTCGTACCTAAAAGACAATAAATAAAAATAAGCGAATATTTGTATTTTTTTCGATTAACATCGATGAGTGCAGCAGAATGAAAAGAGCTGGGAGGGACCTCAATCAACCCTTTATGTTAGTCTCTCTATTGGGAGACAAAATCTGCGATATGATTTTATTATTTCGTACCTAAAAGACAATAAATAAAATTAAGCGAATATTTGTATTTTTTTCGATTAACATCGATGAGTGCAGCAGAATGAAAAGAGCTGGGAGGGACCTCAATCAACCCTTTATGTTAGTCTCTCTATTGGGAGACAAAATCTGCGATATGATTTTATTATTTCGTACCTAAAAGACAATAAATAAAATTAAGCGAATATTTGTATTTTTTTCGATTAACATCGATGAGTGCAGCAGAATGAAAAGAGCTGGGAGGGACCTCAATCAACCCTTTATGTTAGTCTCTCTATTGGGAGACAAAATCTGCGATATGATTTTATTATTTCGTACCTAAAAGACAATAAATAAAATTAAGCGAATATTTGTATTTTTTTCGATTAACATCGATGAGTGCAGCAGAATGAAAAGAGCTGGGAGGGACCTCAATCACCCTTTATGTTAGTCTCTCTATTGGGAGACAAAATCTGCGATATGATTTTATTATTTCGTACCTAAAAGACAATAAATAAAATTAAGCGAATATTTGTATTTTTTTCGATTAACATCGATGAGTGCAGCAGAATGAAAAGAGCTGGAGGGACCTCAATCAACCCTTTATGTTAGTCTCTCTATTGGGAGACAAAATCTGCGATATGATTTTATTATTTCGTACCTAAAAGACAATAAATAAAAATAAGCGAATATTTGTATTTTTTTCGATTAACATCGATGAGTGCAGCAGAATGAAAAGAGCTGGGAGGGACCTCAATCAACCCTTTATGTTAGTCTCTCTATTGGGAGACAAAATCTGGCGATATGAT
The DNA here is from genome assembly GCA_949128135.1 of Parasteatoda lunata. Classification (NCBI taxonomy): domain Eukaryota; kingdom Metazoa; phylum Arthropoda; class Arachnida; order Araneae; family Theridiidae; genus Parasteatoda; species Parasteatoda lunata. The sequence goes on from OX421971.1 coordinate 2,743,481, forward strand.
TTTATTATTTCGATACCTAAAAGACAATAAATAAAATTAAGCGAATATTTGTATTTTTTTTCGATTAACATCGATGAGTGCAGCAGAATGAAAAGAGCTGGGAGGGACCTCAATCAACCCTTTATGTTAGTCTCTCTATTGGGAGACAAAATCTGCGATATGATTTTATTATTTCGTACCTAAAAGACAATAAATAAAATTAAGCGAATATTTGTATTTTTTTCGATTAACATCGATGAGTGCAGCAGAATGAAAAGAGCTGGGAGGGACCTCAATCAACCCTTTATGTTAGTCTCTCTATTGGGAGACAAAATTTGCCGATATGATTTTATTGTTTCGTACCTAAAAGACAATAAATAAAATAAGCGAATATTTGTATTTTTTTCGATTAACATCGATGAGTGCAGCAGAATGAAAAGAGCTGGGAGGGACCTCAATCAACCCTTTATGTTAGTCTCTCTATTGGGAGACAAAATCTGCCGATATGATTTTATTATTTCGTACCTAAAAGACAATAAATAAAATTAAGCGAATATTTGTATTTTTTTCGATTAACATCGATGAGTGCAGCAGAATGAAAAGAGCTGGGAGGGACCTCAATCAACCCTTTATGTTAGTCTCTCTATTGGGAGACAAAATCTGCGATATGATTTTATTATTTCGTACCTAAAAGACAATAAATAAATTAAGCGAATATTTGTATTTTTTTCGATTAACATCGATGAGTGCAGCAGAATGAAAAGAGCTGGGAGGGACCTCAATCAACCCTTTATGTTAGTCTCTCTATTGGGAGACAAAATTTGCCGATATGATTTTATTGTTTCGTACCTAAAAGACAATAAATAAAATTAAGCGAATATTTGTATTTTTTCGATTAACATCGATGAGTGCAGCAGAATGAAAAGAGCTGGGAGGGACCTCAATCAACCCTTTATGTTAGTCTCTGTATTGGGAGACAAAATCTGCGATATGATTTTATTATTTCGTACCTAAAAGACAATAAATAAAATTAAGCGAATATTTGTATTTTTTTCGATTAACATCGATGAGTGCAGCAGAATGAAAAGAGCTGGGAGGGACCTCAATCAACCCTTTATGTTAGTCTCTCTATTGGGAGACAAAATCTGCGATATGATTTTATTATTTCGTACCTAAAAGACAATAAATAAAATTAAGCGAATATTTGTATTTTTTTCGATTAACATCGATGAGTGCAGCAGAATGAAAAGAGCTGGGAGGGACCTCAATCAACCCTTTATGTTAGTCTCTCTATTGGGAGACAAAATCTGCGATATGATTTTATTATTTCGTACCTAAAAGACAATAAATAAAATTAAGCGAATATTTGTATTTTTTTCGATTAACATCGATGAGTGCAGCAGAATGGAAAGAGCTGGGAGGGACCTCAATCAACCCTTTATGTTAGTCTCTCTATTGGGAGACAAAATCTGCGATATGATTTTATTATTTCGTACCTAAAAGACAATAAATAAAATTAAGCGAATATTTGTATTTTTTTCGATTAACATCGATGAGTGCAGCAGAATGAAAAGAGCTGGGAGGGACCTCAATCAACCCTTTATGTTAGTCTCTCTATTGGGAGACAAAATCTGCGATATGATTTTATTATTTCGTACCTAAAAGACAATAAATAAAATTAAGCGAATATTTGTATTTTTTTCGATTAACATCGATGAGTGCAGCAGAATGAAAAGAGCTGGGAGGGACCTCAATCAACCCTTTATGTTAGTCTCTCTATTGGGAGACAAAATTTGCCGATATGATTTTATTATTTCGTACCTAAAAGGACAATAAATAAAATTAAGCGAATATTTGTATTTTTTTCGATTAACATCGATGAGTGCAGCAGAATGAAAAGAGCTGGGAGGGACCTCAATCAACCTTTATGTTAGTCTCTCTATTGGGAGACAAAATCTGCGATATGATTTTATTATTTCGTACCTAAAAGACAATAAATAAAATTAAGCGAATATTTGTATTTTTTTCGATTAACATCGATGAGTGCAGCAGAATGAAAAGAGCTGGGAGGGATCTCAATCAACCCTTTATGTTAGTCTCTCTATTGGGAGACAAAATCTGCGATATGATTTTATTATTTCGTACCTAAAAGACAATAAATAAAATTAAGCGAATATTTGTATTTTTTCGATTAACATCGATGAGTGCAGCAGAATGAAAAGAGCTGGGAGGGACCTCAATCAACCCTTTATGTTAGTCTCTCTATTGGGAGACAAAATCTGAGATATGATTTTATTATTTCGTACCTAAAAGACAATAAATAAAATTAAGCGAATATTTGTATTTTTTTCGATTAACATCGATGAGTGCAGCAGAATGAAAAGAGCTGGGAGGGACCTCAATCAACCCTTTATGTTAGTCTCTCTATTGGGAGACAAAATTTGCCATATGATTTTATTATTTCGTACCTAAAAGACAATAAATAAAATTAAGCGAATATTTGTATTTTTTTCGATTAACATCGATGAGTGCAGCAGAATGAAAAGAGCTGGGAGGGACCTCAATCAACCCTTTATGTTAGTCTCTCTATTGGGGAGACAAAATCTGCGATATGATTTTATTATTTCGTACCTAAAAGACAATAAATAAAATTAAGCGAATATTTGTATTTTTTTCGATTAACATCGATGAGTGCAGCAGAATGAAAAGAGCTGGGAGGGACCTCAATCAACCCTTTATGTTAGTCTCTCTATTGGGAGACAAAATCTGCGATATGATTTTATTATTTCGTACCTAAAAGACAATAAATAAAATTAAGCGAATATTTGTATTTTTTCGATTAACATCGATGAGTGCAGCAGAATGAAAGAGCTGGGAGGGACCCTCAATCAACCCTTTATGTTAGTCTCTCTATTGGGAGACAAAATCTGCGATATGATTTTATTATTTCGTACCTAAAAGACAATAAATAAAAATAAGCGAATATTTGTATTTTTTTCGATTAACATCGATGAGTGCAGCAGAATGAAAAGAGCTGGGAGGGACCTCAATCAACCCTTTATGTTAGTCTCTCTATTGGGAGACAAAATCTGCGATATGATTTTATTATTTCGTACCTAAAAGACAATAAATAAAATTAAGCGAATATTTGTATTTTTTTCGATTAACATCGATGAGTGCAGCAGAATGAAAAGAGCTGGGAGGGACCTCAATCAACCCTTTATGTTAGTCTCTCTATTGGGAGACAAAATCTGCGATATGATTTTATTATTTCGTACCTAAAAGACAATAAATAAAATTAAGCGAATATTTCTATTTTTTTCGATTAACATCGATGAGTGCAGCAGAATGAAAAGAGCTGGGAGGGACCTCAATCAACCCGTTTATGTTAGTCTCTCTATTGGGAGACAAAATCTGCGATATGATTTTATTATTTCGTACCTAAAAGACAATAAATAAAAATTAAGCGAATATTTGTATTTTTTCGATTAACATCGACTGAGTGCAGCAGAATGAAAAGAGCTGGGAGGGACCTCAATCAACCCTTTATGTTAGTCTCTCTATTGGGAGACAAAATCTGCGATATGATTTTATTATTTCGTACCTAAAAGACAATAAATAAAATTAAGCGAATATTTGTATTTTTTTCGATTAACATCGATGAGTGCAGCAGAATGAAAAGAGCTGGGAGGGACCTCAATCAACCCTTTATGTTAGTCTCTCTATTGGGAGACAAAATCTGCGATATGATTTTATTATTTCGTACCTAAAAGACAATAAATAAAATTAAGCGAATATTTGTATTTTTTTTCGATTAACATCGATGAGTGCAGCAGAATGAAAAGAGCTGGGAGGGACCTCAATCAACCCTTTTATGTTAGTCTCTCTATTGGGAGACAAAATCTGCGATATGATTTTATTATTTCGTACCTAAAAGACAATAAATAAAATTAAGCGAATATTTGTATTTTTTTTCGATTAACATCGATGAGTGCAGCAGAATGAAAAGAGCTGGAGGGACTCAATCAACCCTTTATGTTAGTCTCTCTATTGGGAGACAAAATTTGCCATATGATTTTATTATTTCGTACCTAAAAGACAATAAATAAAATTAAGCGAATATTTGTATTTTTTTCGATTAACATCGATGAGTGCAGCAGAATGAAAAGAGCTGGGATGGGACCTCAATCAACCCTTTATGTTAGTCTCTCTATTGGGAGACAAAATCTGCGATATGATTTTATTATTTCGTACCTAAAAGACAATAAATAAAATTAAGCGAATATTTGTATTTTTTTTCGATTAACATCGATGAGTGCAGCAGAATGAAAAGAGCTGGGAGGGACCTCAATCAACCCTTTATGTTAGTCTCTCTATTGGGGAGACAAAATCTGCGATATGATTTTATTATTTCGTACCTAAAAGACAATAAATAAAATTAAGCGAATATTTGTATTTTTTTCGATTAACATCGATGAGTGCAGCAGAATGAAAAGAGCTGGGAGGGACCTCAATCAACCCTTTATGTTAGTCTCTCTATTGGGAGACAAAATCTGCGATATGATTTTATTATTTCGTACCTAAAAGACAATAAATAAAATTTAGCGAATATTTGTATTTTTTTCGATTAACATCGATGAGTGCAGCAGAATGAAAAGAGCTGGGAGGGACCTCAATCAACCCTTTATGTTAGTCTCTCTATTGGGAGACAAAATCTGCGATATGATTTTATTATTTCATACCTAAAAGACAATAAATAAAATTAAGCGAATATTTGTATTTTTTTCGATTAACATCGATGAGTGCAGCAGAATGAAAAGAGCTGGGAGGGACCTCAATCAACCCTTTATGTTAGTCTCTCTATTGGGAGACAAAATCTGCGATATGATTTTATTATTTCGTACCTAAAAGACAATAATAAAATTAAGCGAATATTTGTATTTTTTTCGATTAACATCGATGAGTGCAGCAGAATGAAAGAGCTGGGAGGGACCTCAATCAACCCTTTATGTTAGTCTCTCTATTGGGAGACAAAATTTGCCATATGATTTTATTGTTTCGTACCTAAAAGACAATAAATAAAATTAAGCGAATATTTGTATTTTTTTCGATTAACATCGATGAGTGCAGCAGAATGAAAAGAGCTGGGAGGGACCTCAATCAACCCCTTATGTTAGTCTCTCTATTGGGAGACAAAATCTGCGATATGATTTTATTATTTCGTACCTAAAAGACAATAAATAAAATTAAGCGAATATTTGTATTTTTTTCGATTAACATCGATGAGTGCAGCAGAATGAAAAGAGCTGGGAGGGACCTTCAATCAACCCTTTATGTTAGTCTCTCTATTGGGAGACAAAATCTGCGATATGATTTTATTATTTCGTACCTAAAGACAATAAATAAAATTAAGCGAATATTTGTATTTTTTTCGATTAACATCGATGAGTGCAGCAGAATGAAAAGAGCTGGGAGGGACCTCAATCAACCCTTTATGTTAGTCTCTCTATTGGGAGACAAAATCTGCGATATGATTTTATTATTTTCGTACCTAAAAGACAATAAATAAAATTAAGCGAATATTTGTATTTTTTTCGATTAACATCGATGAGTGCAGCAGAATGAAAAGAGCTGGGAGGGACCTCAATCAACCCTTTATGTTAGTCTCTCTATTGGGAGACAAAATCTGCGATATGATTTTATTATTTCGTACCTAAAAGACAATAAATAAAATTAAGCGAATATTTGTATTTTTTCGATTAACATCGATGAGTGCAGCAGAATGAAAAGAGCTGGGAGGGACCTCAATCAACCCTTTATGTTAGTCTCTCTATTGGGAGACAAAATCTGCGATATGATTTTATTATTTCGTACCTAAAAGACAATAAATAAAATTAAGCGAATATTTGTATTTTTTTCGATTAACATCGATGAGTGCAGCAGAATGAAAAGAGCTGGGAGGGACCTCAATCAACCCTTTATGTTAGTCTCTCTATTGGAGACAAAATCTGCGATATGATTTTATTATTTCGTACCTAAAAGACAATAAATAAAAATTAAGCGAATATTTGTATTTTTTTCGATTAACATCGATGAGTGCAGCAGAATGAAAAGAGCTGGGAGGGACCTCAATCAACCCTTTATGTTAGTCTCTCTCTATTGGGAGACAAAATCTGCGATATGATTTTATTATTTCGTACCTAAAAGACAATAAATAAAATTAAGCGAATATTTGTATTTTTTTCGATTAACATCGATGAGTGCAGCAGAATGAAAAGAGCTGGGAGGGACCTCAATCAACCCTTTATGTTAGTCTCTCTATTGGGAGACAAAATCTGCGATATGATTTTATTATTTCGTACCTAAAAGACAATAAATAAAATTAAGCGAATATTTGTATTTTTTTCGATTAACATCGATGAGTGCAGCAGAATGAAAAGAGCTGGGAGGGACCTCAATCAACCCTTTATGTTAGTCTCTCTATTGGGAGACAAAATCTGCGATATGATTTTATTATTTCGTACCTAAAAGACAATAAATAAAATTAAGCGAATATTTGTATTTTTTTCGATTAACATCGATGAGTGCAGCAGAATGAAAAGAGCTGGGAGGGACCTCAATCAACCCTTTATGTTAGTCTCTCTATTGGGAGACAAAATCTGCGATATGATTTTATTATTTCGTACCTAAAAGACAATAAATAAAATTAAGCGAATATTTGTATTTTTTTCGATTAACATCGATGAGTGCAGCAGAATGAAAAGAGCTGGGAGGGACCTCAATCAACCCTTTATGTTAGTCTCTCTATTGGGAGACAAAATCTGCGATATGATTTTATTATTTCGTACCTAAAAGACAATAAATAAAATTAAGCGAATATTTGTATTTTTTTCGATTAACATCGATGAGTGCAGCAGAATGAAAAGAGCTGGGAGGGACCTCAATCAACCCTTTATGTTAGTCTCTCTATTGGGAGACAAAATCTGCGATATGATTTTATTATTTCGTACCTAAAAGACAATAAATAAAATTAAGCGAATATTTGTATTTTTTTCGATTAACATCGATGAGTGCAGCAGAATGAAAAGAGCTGGGAGGGACCTCAATCAACCCTTTATGTTAGTCTCTCTATTGGGAGACAAAATCTGCGATATGATTTTATTATTTCGTACCTAAAAGACAATAAATAAAATTAAGCGAATATTTGTATTTTTTTCGATTAACATCGATGAGTGCAGCAGAATGAAAAGGAGGGACTCAATCAACCCTTTATGTTAGTCTCTCTATTGGGAGACAAAATTTGCCATATGATTTTATTATTTCGTACCTAAAAGACAATAAATAAAATTAAGCGAATATTTGTATTTTTTTCGATTAACATCGATGAGTGCAGCAGAATGAAAAGAGCTGGGTGGGACCTCAATCAACCCTTTATGTTAGTCTCTCTATTGGGAGACAAAATCTGCGATATGATTTTATTATTTCGTACCTAAAAGACAATAAATAAAATTAAGCGAATATTTGTATTTTTTTCGATTAACATCGATGAGTGCAGCAGAATGAAAAGAGCTGGGAGGGACCTCAATCAACCCTTTATGTTAGTCTCTCTATTGGGAGACAAAATCTGCGATATGATTTTATTATTTCGTACCTAAAAGACAATAAATAAAATTAAGCGAATATTTGTATTTTTTTCGATTAACATCGATGAGTGCAGCAGAATGAAAAGAGCTGGGAGGGACCTCAATCAACCCTTTATGTTAGTCTCTCTATTGGGAGACAAAATCTGCGATATGATTTTATTATTTCGTACCTAAAAGACAATAAATAAAATTTAGCGAATATTTGTATTTTTTTCGATTAACATCGATGAGTGCAGCAGAATGAAAAGAGCTGGGAGGGACCTCAATCAACCCTTTATGTTAGTCTCTCTATTGGGAGACAAAATCTGCGATATGATTTTATTATTTCATACCTAAAAGACAATAAATAAAATTAAGCGAATATTTGTATTTTTTTCGATTAACATCGATGAGTGCAGCAGAATGAAAAGAGCTGGGAGGGACCTCAATCAACCCTTTATGTTAGTCTCTCTATTGGGAGACAAAATTTGCCATATGATTTTATTGTTTCGTACCTAAAAGACAATAAATAAAATTAAGCGAATATTTGTATTTTTTTCGATTAACATCGATGAGTGCAGCAGAATGAAAAGAGCTGGGAGGGACCTCAATCAACCCTTTATGTTAGTCTCTCTATTGGGAGACAAAATCTGCGATATGATTTTATTATTTCGTACCTAAAAGACAATAAATAAAATTAAGCGAATATTTGTATTTTTTCGATTAACATCGATGAGTGCAGCAGAATGAAAAGAGCTGG